>JARFJB010000513.1:0-492500 GCA_036346205.1 Vesta saturnalis
AAAAAAAACACATTTTAAATAGTCGCTAAACCGTACATTCACATTGTATGACCACAACAGGGTAATTAACTGATTATGCAATACCATTAACTTTATTAATTGTTTATTAACTGTGTATTTTAAAATCAAACGTATACGTTATCTTTACCTTGATTAGTTTCTTTTAATATCAGAAAAAATATAAAATATGTCCTGCATGCGTCATAAAATAGGGGGTGAAAATACACCTCCTATGCGTAAGCGAGTAAAAATAATTAGGTATGCAGTGGCTCACACGTGGGTGTGTAAAATAGGGGTGAAAAAACATGTCCTACACGTAAGCGAGTAAAAATAAGGGTGGAAAATCCGACCCCCACGTTGGCATATAAAATAGGGTGTGGGTGGCGGGGGAGGTTGCACCGTAAAAAGAGGGTAGGGGAAGGTGCCTCGGTACTACTAAGAACCTTTATTCTACGGCTTTTACTACCAATCAAAACCAAAACAAATTTATTTACCACGTTATTCAAAATATTATACAAAAAATACATACAATAGGCATATTTTACGAAGCATATAGTTTACATACTTACTTGTGGGTCTATGTTGTATTTATTAATTAATAATGTTTCGCTTTGCAAGAAAAAGTGGCGCTTTCATTGTTGCCTATAGGTCCTATTTTCTACCTGTACATACCGCTGCACTACATCTGGTTTACCTTTTTTCATCGTTTGAGTCACCTTCAGTTATTTGAATTGGTTCAATAGAAAAACAAAACACAAGCTGTTGTACAAGTTTTTTAGTTATTGCGGCAGCAACAAAAATCACATGTATCCTTGTTACTCCTTACCCCGTAGCTTCACCAACACCAAAAATCACTGGGATCTAGACATTTAGACCTTAAACTTTTAAATGCAATCGCTTCCCAAATGTATACTTGGTTTACCCTGTATATGTGGACCACCCTATTCATGTAACAGTATTTTAAACATGTACCACTTTTGTATTTAACATTTTTTTTTTAACCCTATGACCTGACTAGCTATTGACCAGTTACACACTAAATGAACACAGTACAGAAAACATTTTGGAAAGTTACGAAATGAAAGTGGCATATGTTTATTATTCTATGATTTTTTGGTAGTTGACCTTTAAGTTTAAACTGTATAACTGTACGGTAACATGACTGTACCTTAATAACTAAATAAAATCTGGTGTGGCCAGCACATGACTTTATTATACTGATATTGTGTTAGCAAAGAGTACCCATGCAAGGCAAGAAAAGATTTGAGAGGACATCTTTCTATACCAACGTGTTATAAGGTGGCATTGGTTAGTCAGAGAATTTTTAATTTATTAATATTTTCTTTTACATTAGTTTTTAAGATATCCGCAAAGTATACATTCGCACCCTTTATACCGATTTTAACCAAACTTTAATAGAATATTTTGGTGGTAACACTAGTAAAAGTTTTATTAAAGTCTGAAGCTACAAACACGCAGGCATCAAGTTCAAACGTATATATCCGTAGAAAATTCAACATCTATCTTTCACGAAAACAATACTTTACTTATTGTTTCGCGCATAAGAAAGTAACAACTTATCTTAAAGATAAGCTAGACTCCTACCGAATTAAAACAATGAATATACGACAATGTTTGCTACTTAAGAAGTATTTAAAAAATATATAACTTACACCAGCAAAATGAACGTAATGGAATGCAAAAAATGTAATAATACGAGATCAAGCTAATGGACGAACAATAAGTTGTCGCTATAGTTTTCGGGGGTAAATACATAAGCGATGATTTTTTTTTATCGGATAAATAGATTTTTATCACGAAATAGTTCTGTCATGGCTATTCAATCGAGAATCACAGAAATGAAAAAATCGCGAAAGCTTGCTTGAGTGATTTTTTCTGTTTCCCTTGATTCGAGTGTAAACTTCCCAAATGACAAAAATGTGTTGGAATCATAGACCAAAAAACAAATGGAGCAAGTTCTTTACATTTATCCGCTCGTCAACAACAGGTCACATTTGAATCTCAGTATTGCCGTTGAAACGTGCGGTTTCACACAACAGTGTTGCCTAACAGATGCATCACTGTCGTGTATGTCGTGTATAATAAAGTAAGAAGTTATAATATACAAATTTTATTTATAAATAAATTAACTCCAATATAAAATGTGCCATTTGATGATGATGTTTTTGTCAGTTTGACAGCGATAAAAAAGGTATATCCTTTTTTATCACCGATAAAAACGCCCGTTCCTCATAATCTGACTACATCTAGTAGCCGTCCGTCGGAACATCACTTTAATGTTTGTTCTGTCAGTTATAATTATCATTCCAATAATTTAATTTTAGCAATAAAGATAGTTATCGTTCTTGTTCATTCATATACATTCCGTCGTTAATTTATCTTGTTAAAGAGACACTCGAGCTTTTCTTTTAAGGATAAATTTCTTTTAAACCCAAAATTTTTTCATCAGTATTTTTGCTCGAAAAACTGACATTTGGCAAACACGTCCGACCTTCGGTCTCATGATTTTGCCATGTCAGTTTTTCTCGTGAAATTACTGATTGGTGAAATTATTTTGTTAAAAAGAGAGATTTATCCGATAAAGTAAAAGCTCTTATGTTTTTATTGTTGATAAAAGCCAATGTTTCTTTACTATTTAATTTTTTCCATCAATTTTACATTTCAAATCTAAGAACACATTTTTTGAAATAATTAAAATTTTGGGTCGTTCAGTACATTCATAATTACACCGTATGACACACCCATTTCTCAATTATTTCCCCTCACACCCTTTTCACCACTATTTCTGCAAACATTGTTTGCTTGTAAACAACATACAAACATACAATCTATGCATGGGTCCATTTTAATTTTAATCTGCGATTGAAAAACTGCCATGACAACCGTGGTTTTATCACCTTCTACTTATCCAAGTCGTTTTAATAGCTGGCGTTTATTAATCGTAGGTAATACCACGAATGCTCAAAATTGAATCGATAATTTTTTATGAAAACTTTTTATTTGGTGATAACCGAGAAAACAGCCCGAATAATAAAATCAAGAGTCCGCAAGGACAGGCGACTTTATCTAATTCAAAATAATCACTAAAAAATTCCTGTATATACAGATTTTCCAGTCAAGTGCACTTCCAGTGACTGAACAAATGCACTTTTTCGTTAACGCAGATATCCACCTCGTAAGAATAAACTAGCACTGTCAACTTTAGGTAATGTTCTGGTTTGGCACCCTAATTATTTATTTTTTCAATCATTAATTTTATTGGTAAACCACAACAAAGAACTAGTTTACACTTTAGAGGTGGGTTTCACTGCTAACAGTTAAGACTTACTATGGATAGGTAGTACGAGGATTTAATCCTGCACTTTAATATTTTGTCAACAAATTTATATTGAAAAACTGGATCTCACCATTGAAGGAGTCCAAATGCGATTAATTTGGAAACTAAAAATGTGGTTAACGTGTATGTAATGACTTAATTTGAGTAAAATCTAAAATGGTAATTAATTCTATTAAACACTTTGCCTTCCGGAACTATCCACTTTGTTGGTACAAGTGAAGTACATATCTCCTAGATAATTCAATTGCAATTTGAACACTTAATTTTTAATATTATCTTGAATATGAAATAGATTGTGTGAAAAATTGAAGTAGTAGTAGAGCAACTAAATTTAGAACACAATGAATGTACGAACTCAAGAAGGATTAAATTTATCAGAAAGTAATCTCTACAGCGTGTATAAGTTCAGCCATGGGAAGATCACTATTGTTTTTAAACCATGCGTAGTGAAATCATTCCACCAAATTTAAAGTTCTTTGGCCCTCCCTTAAGAATGTTCTCTATGTAACCAAACATTATATTCTGTATTTATTTTGTGACCTAATGGGTTGGAGCTTGGCCAGAATAAGTGTTTTGGAGCAAAAATCACTTCCGAAATTTTAGACTATAATACGTGCAAATGTCTCTTTTAGATTATAGATGGGTTTTTGTTGCACATTTTAAAAATATTGCCGTTTATACACAGTGTCCCGATATTAAAAAATCACTAAAGTTATGTTTTTTTGAATAGAATCCCCCCAGTTTGATTTTATTTTTGGAGTCTATGCTAAATTATAAATTACTTTTACAGAGGTTGTTTTTACTTATCTGTCATCAATTTTGATGTGTGGCGCTTTTCCGACAGAATTTCGAAATACAGGGGTCTGTTCAAAGAATTCTTACTTTCCAAATCCTTGCAAATAAATCAAAGTATCTAACGCCGTTTCATTTTTTCGCATTTTTTGCCGCATCTTTTAAAGTGTTGATTTAACAACCTGCTCTGTCGCATGTGCCTACTGCGATTTTTTAAACATGACAAATAAAAAATATCAAAAACTTAAATGGAACCCTCTATTTATTATTATACTGATCAAAAGCTTTTTTGACACGCTTTCCATCAGTAGAAGGTTTTATAGCCAAATGTAAAAATCCGGGTTACTATCCTAAAATAACTAAGTTTCGAGAAACTTTTGTATTTGTGGTCCAGAGAAATTCACATTTATCCCACTCACTGCTTACCTCACACATTCACCAATAATTACTGAGCTCTAGACATTTTAGGTGTGTAGGTGCGCGCCTACCCACTAACGCATGCACGCGTGCGCAACACACTAACACACATACACACACTTGCGCGCGCACAGATTATTAAGGAAGCAAAAAAAGATACATCAAGAGGTTGGGCAATGTGTGTACTATTTGTCAGTAAAGAATTAAAACTTACAGTTTTGAACTGCAACATTACCTACAACTTGGTTGAAATTAATACCTAAATTGTCGCAAATTAGTAATATCGTTCATTCTAAATATCGCGTGTGTTTGAAAAAATATACTATGAAACCCACCTGCTTTATAAATGATATAATCAGGAGGTAAACTTCCCCACATTCTACCACAGAACATAATAGAGACGGATACCTGAGAATGTGAGGTATTATTCTTATCGGATATTTAATGCTTCTGATAGAAAGGAGATTCAAAGCCAGTTGCAGTTTAATACTGCGTTACCCCTAAAATTAACTATCAGAATAATTTCGTTTCAACAAGTTCGATTTCATTGTGATATTAAGATAATAAAGTTTTCTCTGTCAATTATTACTTCAATCTCTAAAAAAACTGACCACTCATATTTCTTAATCCAGAGATTAAAATAATCCTGGCTTAACTCACGGTTGTGCAACAGGCCCATGGTTTATCTCAAAAAGAAGTATAACCTCGAGTTGCATAAGGGTGTAAAATCTCATAAAACATGTTTGCACACAAAGGAATAATAAAAATATATCATACTATCACACTATCTTAGTTACGCATGAGCTTTGGGCAAGGTTCCTCACACGAGTTATTATTTATTTAGTGATGGTTATGTGCGGTAGAAGTATGTACATAAAATTGTGAAACACGTGGTACATATTAAAGAAATATTTCTAATCAAAATTAATGCGACGCAACAAAAGAAACGGTAAAGCACCAAGTAGCTGAAACTAATGTTAATAGAGCTCAGTGTGGATCATTTCCTGTTGTAACTATGAATGGCTTAGATTGTAAGGTTCAGACTCTATCACTATGTTGGGAATGACTGCATCTCCAAATATATCATCGGGACAACCATATTCCGTCAGCTACTAAAGCAGCTACTCGTAAAATAGGCTTCTTATACAGATCTAAGCAGTACTTTACTTCCCGACAACGCTTTCTGGTGCATAGGATCCAAATTCGACCTCATCTAGAATATAACTCTCATTTCTGGGTTGGTGTTCTCCAATATGCTCTCGATATCGTTGATCGGATTCAAAAAAGAGCGATTGGGTGACCCGTTTTTAACTACTGAAATACAGTCCCTTGTGCACAGAAGACTCGTTTCAGTTCTTACTTTGTGTTATTGTTACTACAATGGCTATTGCGCTGCTGAATTACATTCAGTGATACCATCTCGGACCACCTTTACTAGGAATACTCGGTCCGCTCATTCATATCACCAATATGCAGTACAAATCTTCACTTGTACCAAACGGGCATATATCCACATTATTCGGCTTCTGAACTTTGAAATGATCTCCATAGTTGCTGTTTTCCTCTCACGTATGATATGAAAAAATGTAAGGTAGCCGTTCATAGGCATCTGTTGGCAATTCAGTATACCTTCATTCATCCTCCTAAGTGTTGCTGAGTGCTTTAGCACGGTAGGCTAAACTTAGACCGTTCATAACAATTATTAAAAAAAAAAAAATACTGTAGAAAGCAGGATTGCGTACACGCACGTTCAATACATTAATGAGCACTTCGTAATAAAAAATCATTGAATCCCTCTGGAGATAATAATATAACGTATTTTTTATTTAGGGACCGTGCTGACCACGTATTTTCTCTGCTAATTGAACAATTAAGATAGTTACCATTGAGATAATACAGCATGATGTAAATGCTGAAGAACTCGATCTAATTGAACGAACTAACAATGGAACGTCTTTTAAAAGTAGAAGTTAATTCACGATAACAACTCCAGGAACACGTCCACCCAAAAAGTTAAGATAAATAGTTCTCAATGCTGCCGCACCACAAATTTCATTTCATTACTGAAAGTGGATTTTCTTTTCAACAGTTACATGAGAATTACCATGGGACCATAAATGAAAAGTGTGCATTTGGGTTCGTTGGTAAATAAACATGATGTTGTTTGGGTAATAGGTGATCAACATGTAACATTCTTCAGATAGCCATCTGAGGATACATACTTTAACAACTGCATTGAATTGTTTGAAATAGCTATTGTAAGCTTCTCGAGTAGCTTATGGTTTTTTAAGGCAAAACACCTAATTTCTCGCAGTCATCTATGCGTGTTCATGGAAGCTCGAAGACTTGGAAGCGCTAAATAGTTTTACTTAATAAACTTTATCACTTCGACTGGGGTGGACCAGTTGGTGAGTCAACTGACTGCAAGTAGGGCGGACTTGAAGTTGAATCTCTATTCCCACATGGAAGTTTTTGTACGTATGCAGTATGTTAAACGAGAGAATAGACTTTTTGTTAAACATCGCCTACTCAAAAATAAATCCAATAAACCAAAATAACATCTGTTTTTAATCTTACTTGATGTACGAAACGATTCGGATTCATTCATCACAAAGGCCGTAACTGAAATATTCCTAGTTTGTAAACGCACAACGTATTACTATTACAGTAAAACCTATGCACAAGCGACTGGCAGTTAATAGATGTCATTTAATAGTGAGGGTGTTTGACATGCTTTTATCAAACATTTTACCAATTTTGTGTGAAAGTGCAGAAAATTAAAATTACAATAGCATTCTATAAACGACATTCTGTAATTTGTGTAAAGGTAATATCGATGTAAATGAAGTAGGAATTTATATTTATTACCAAATTAAAGTTCAAACGGAAATATGCTGATCTTTTCTTCCCCTCGCTATACTCCGCCCGAACCATTAAATGCGCCCTTATTTATTACAATAAAGAAGCAAAAGATAATCAATGGTAGAAACCGACAAAGTTAAGAAGAGGTTGGATTTTATCTAATACCAAATAATTCCTTTAGTATTCTTCTAATTCAGTTCAAATAGTAGCAATTTTGAAAGGAGTGTAATATGTATAAAATATACCTTACCTGAGCTAAAAATAGTGGTGCGTAGAAACGTGGGATAAGTTCAAGTGATGCTGACAGTATTGAATACTTTCACACAAATAGATGGGTTTCATTATTTTAGACCAACTTCAGTACTAACGTTTATTCTATAAATAAGCTTATGGTAATTAAAATACTTATCTTTGCGGTAATCTAATCATTTACAAATTTAAACGTTTCGATACCAATTACATAGTCTTCAGTAAATGATAATAGTTTTTAAAAAATTAATTATAACATCAAATAAATATATGAAATCTGAAAATGCAAATACCTATTTGCGCTTTCAGATTTCAGATATTTTAAAAACTATTACCATTTACTGAAGACGATAACTGTAATTGTTATTGAAATGTTTAAATTTGTAAAAAAATTATAAAAATACACGATTATATACCCAAAAGATAAGCATTTTATTTATTATGAGTTTGCTTTTTTATAAAACCTTATGATAGTTATGGAACTACGCAAGCATAATCAATTTTAGGTTACAAATAGTAAATTTCCGTGTCTCATATTGTCGATTTTATTACAAAGCTATTTAAGACTAAATTTAAAGCTTGCATGAATTTCGCTGTAACACGTAATGCAAAAATAGTATTCACAAATGAAAAAATATGCGTTTAAATTAAAACTCAATTTTTATGTTCCTTGTAGAGATAGAGAAAAAACAAAAAACCACCAATATTTGCCACACTTCAATTAACGACAGAAACACACAACTAAAACAATGAAAGAATCTAATGACGTTTAAATAATATAGAGTAATTATTGCTTCTTTTGTTACATCATTTTGTTTAATAGACTAAAAGTGTCGTGTTCTCAATATTTCATAACTAATCAATGATAGTTTTCTTATTATAATAAGCGATAAACCAATAAGCAGCGTGTTTAAACAAAGTTGTAATTTGTATCCTAATTATCATTACGGTCAATGAAGATTAATAAATTTTATTTTTGCGTGTTTAAAGCTAATAAAATGAAGCTATGTATTAGATACGTTATGTAATACTATCGATAATTTTATCAGTTATACTAAACTCGATATTAAAAGGCTGCGTATTTGTTTTAAATCTAATTTCTGTTAATACAATTTTCTAGGTATATACATATATAGGTTTTTTATTACAAAATATCATAATTGATAAAAAGAAGGGATAATAAATACGACACTCAAATGAAAACTAGTATTAATTGTGTTAAAAGGGTATACATTTACAATGAAAATTTTGTGAAACTGTTTTTATTAAAACAGTGTTACAATTAAATATTTTGCAATAGTTGGCAACATCTGCTATTCTAATACAGATTGTAGGTTATATTTTAGCAATATTTTATATACGGATTTTCACAATTCTGCCAACCAATTAATTCAAAATAAGTAGTATTTTAAATTTGTACAAAAAAAAAAAAAAAATTAAATAAAATGAAAGCTCTGAAATAGGAAAAACACTATGGAAATACACGTGCTACAATTACCCTATTGTGTGGGGATCCGTACCGCAAGATACCAAATCATAATAACATTCATTGTAACAGTTGTTTTTTAACGTACTATTTAAAGTGCACAATTCCTGTACAGGGTTCATTTCATGCGATAATTGAATTTTTCCTGTACTCTCCGGAACACCACAAGAACACACTCTGACATAATGTTAAAAAAAACACAAGTCCACGCACACAAAGATTTGAGGCTATGTGAATTAGTCCCCTGAAGTGGCGGAAAAGTGTAAGAAAAATGATCTAAGCTACGCTTATAACCCGTAGTAATCGCGCTATATAATGCCAACCAATTTTAAGCAATGAGTTATGAACACAGTAAATGTCAATAAGTGACAAGCGTTTGATATATCATATATGGTGTGTTCGAGGACGTGCGCGTGTGTGCGCGCGTGTGTGCACGTGCGCGTGGGTATGTGTACGCGTGAGTGCGGGTCAGTGTGTGTGCGCGCGTGAGTGTGTGCGCGCGTAAGTGTGTGTGTGTGTGTGTGTGTGTGTGTGTGTGTGTGTGGTGGCGTGGTGTGTGCGCGTGAGTGTGTGTGTGTGAGTGTAGTGTGTGTGTGTGTGTGTGTGTGTGTGGTGTGTGTGTGTGTGTGTGTGGTGTGTGTGTGTGTGGTGTGTGTGTGCGGTGGTGTGTGTGTGTGGGTGGTGTGTGCGTGTGTGTGTGAGTGCGTGAGTGTGCGTGTGAGTGGGTGTGGTGAGAGTGGTGTGGTGGTGTGGTGTGTGTGTGTGTGTGTGAGTGTGTGTGAGTGGTGTGTGTGTGTGTGTGTGGTGGTGTGTGGTGGTGTGTGGTGTGTGGTGTGTGGTGGTGGTGGTGTGTGAGTGTGGGTGGGAGTGTGTGAGGTGTGTGGTGTGGTGTGGAGTGTGGTGTGAGTGTGTGTGGAGTGTGTGGAGTGGTGTGTGAGTGAGTGGGAGGTGAGTGTGTGAGTGTGGTGGTGTGAGTGAGTGTGTGAGTGGTGTGTGGTGTGTGGTGTGTGGGTGAGTGTGTGGGAGGTGGAGTGTGTGGTGAGTGTGGTGGTGTGAGTGAGGTGGAGGTGGGGTGAGGGTGTGTGAGGTGGGAGGTGGGAGTGTGGAGGAGTGGAGTGGTGGTGTGGGAGGTGGTGGGAGGTGGTGAGTGGTGGAGGAGTGGTGAGTGTGAGGAGTGTGGAGTGGGTGTGTGAGTGAGTGGGGGAGTGGTGTGGGTGTGTGGTGGTGGAGTGAGTGAGTGGGGTGAGGTGGTGTGTGAGGGGTGTGGGGGTGGTGTGTGAGTGGGGGAGTGGTGGTGGTGAGGTGGTGGGTGGGTGTGTGTGAGTGGTGTGTGTGGAGAGGTGTGTGGGAGTGAGGGAGTGTGGGTGAGTGGGAGGTGGGGGAGGAGTGTGAGTGGAGTGGTGAGGAGGTGTGGGAGTGTGGGAGGTGTGAGTGAGTGGGGTGTGAGGAGTGTGTGTGGGGAGGTGGTGAGGAGGTGGAGTGTGAGGGAGGAGGAGTGAGTGTGGGTGGAGTGGAGTGTGTGGTGAGGGGTGAGGAGGAGTGGTGAGTGTGGGTGTGAGGTGGGAGGTGGGAGTGTGGAGGGTGTGTGGGTGAGTGAGGAGTGAGTGGTGTGGGGGGAGTGGTGTGGGTGAGTGGTGGGGTGGGAGGGGGGAGGGTGGGAGGGTGGTGAGTGGTGGTGAGTGGGAGTGGTGTGAGTGTGTGGGAGTGTGTGGAGTGGTGTGGGAGGGGTGTGGGGTGGTGGTGGTGTGTGGTGGAGGTGTGGTGAGTGAGGTGTGGTGGTGTGAGGGGTGGGGAGTGAGTGAGGTGTGTGGTGAGTGTGTGAGGGTGTGGGTGTGAGTGTGTGAGGTGTGGTGTGGTGTGTGGGTGGTGGTGAGTGGGTGAGTGGTGGTGTGTGAGTGGTGTGGGGTGGTGGAGGTGTGGTGGTGGGTGGTGGGTGTGGTGGTGGTGGTGTGAGTGGTGTGTGGGGTGGTGGGTGTGGGGAGGGTGTGTGGGGTGGGTGGGGTGTGTGGTGGGGGTGTGGTGTGGTGGGGGGTGGGGAGGGGTGGGGTGGTGTGGGTGTGTGAGGAGTGGGGTGAGTGGGGAGGGGTGGGTGGGGGAGGGGTGAGGTGGAGGTGAGTGAGGTGGGGGGGTGAGTGTGTGAGGTGTGGGGGGAGGAGGGAGGAGTGTGTGTGTGGGGGGTGGGGGGGGGGTGGGGGGTGTGTGGTGAGGGGGAGGTGGAGGGGTGGGTGTGAGGAGTGGGGGGGGTGGAGGGTGGTGTGGGGAGGGGGGGGGGGGGGGGGGGGGGGGGGGGGGGGGGGGGGGGGGGGGGGGGGGGGGGGGGGGGGGGGGGGGGGGGGGGGGGGGGGTGGGGAGGTGAGTGGTGGAGTGTGGAGGAGGTGTGGGGTGTGTGAGTGTGGTGAGGTGTGGAGTGAGGTGTGGTGGGGAGTGTGGTGAGTGGTGAGTGTGAGGAGTGTGAGTGGGTGTGAGTGGTGTGGGGTGAGTGTGTGAGTGAGTGGGTGGTGAGTGTGAGTGTGTGAGTGAGTGTGTGGTGGTGGAGGAGTGTGTGAGTGGGGAGTGGTGGTGGAGTGGTGGTGAGTGTGTGGGAGTGGAGGTGAGTGAGTGGGTGTGGAGTGAGTGTGTGAGTGAGGGTGGTGTGGTGAGGTGTGTGTGGTGAGTGAGTGGGTGAGTGGGAGTGTGTGTGGTGAGGGTGTGTGTGAGTGAGGTGTGGATGGAGTGAGAGGTGGTGTGTGGTGAGTGTGTGTGAGTGGTGTGAGTGGTGGGTGGTGAGTGTGTGAGTGAGGTGTGTGTAGTGAGTGTGTGAGTGAGTGGTGTGTGGAGTGAGTGGTGTGTGAGTGAGTGGTGTGTGAGGTGGTGAGTGAGTGGTGTGTGAGTGGAGTGTGGTGAGTGTGAGTGTGTGAGTGGGTGGTGTGGTGGAGTGTGGTGAGTGAGTGGTGAGTGTGTGAGTGAGTGTGGTGGAGTGTGGAGTGAGTGGTGGAGTGGTGTGGGTGAGTGTGTGGTGAGGTGGAGGTGGTGTGAGTGAGTGTGTGAGTGGTGTGTGAGTGAGTGGTGAGTGAGTGTGAGTGAGGTGTGAGTGAGGTGTGTGAGTGAGTGGTGAGTGAGTGTGTGGTGAGGTGTGTGAGTGAGTGTGGGTGAGTGTGTGAGTGTGAGTGTGTGGTGAGTGGGTGTGTGTGTGAGTGTGTGGTGAGTGTGTGTGTGTGTGTGTGGTGTGTGAGTGGGTGGTGGTGGGTGTGTGAGTGTGTGAGTGAGTGGGTGTGTGGTGTGTGGTGTGTGTGTGAGTGAGGTGGTGTGTGTGAGTGGAGGTGTGGAGTGAGGAGTGTGAGTGAGTGGTGATGAGTGGGTGAGTGGTGTGGTGAGTGAGTGTGGAGGTGGGTGTGGTGGGGTGTGAGTGAGTGTGTGAGTGAGTGAGTGTGAGTGAGTGTGGTGTGTGGAGGAGTGTGAGTGAGTGTGTGGAGGAGTGTGGTGAGTGGTGTGAGGTGAGAGTGTGAGTGAGTGGTGGGGAGTGTGTGAGTGAGTGTGTGAGTGAGTGTGTGAGTGAGGTGGGTGGTGTGTGAGTGTGTGGTGAGTGTGGTGGTGGGAGTGTGTGGTGAGTGTGAGTGTGTGGAGTGAGTGGTGGGGTGAGTGTGGAGTGAGGTGTGGTGAGGGGAGTGTGGGTGAGTGGTGTGTGGAGTGAGTGTGTGGGGAGTGTGGTGGGTGGGGTGAGTGGTGGTGGGTGTGAGTGAGTGGTGGTGAGGTGGTGGTGAGTGTGGAGTGAGTGTGGAGTGAGTGTGTGGGTGGGTGGAGGGTGGGTGGGGGTGGTGAGTGTAGGGTGTGGTGTGGTGTGAGTGGTGGTGGTGTGGGGTGGTGTGTGAGGAGTGGTGGTGAGGGGGTGGTGGTGGGGGTGTGTGGTGGTGTGGAGTGAGGTGTGGTGAGTGGTGTGGGGGTGTGTGGGTGGTGGTGAGTGGTGTGGGTGAGGTGTGTGGTGTGTGGTGGTGTGGTGGTGGTGGTGAGTGGTGGTGGTGAGGTGGTGTGTGTGGTGGTGTGTGGGTGGTGGTGGTGGTGTGTGTGGGAGTGTGTGTGTGTGGGTGTGTGGGTGGTGGTGTGGTGAGTGGTGTGTGTGGTGGAGTGGTGGGGTGTGGTGGTGTGTGGTGAGGTGGGTGTGGATGTGGAGTGTGTGGTGGTGTGTGGTGGGTGGTGGGTGTGAGTGAGTGTGTGGTGGTGTGGTGGGTGTGTGAGTGTGGTGTGTGGTGGGTGTGGTGGTGTGGGGTGGGTGTGGTGGTGTGGGTGTGAGGTGGTGGTGTGTGAGGGGTGTGGTGTGTGGGGTGTGTGTGGGGTGTGTGGGTGGTGTGTGGTGGTGTGTGGGGGTGTGGGGTGTGTGGGTGTGGGTGGTGAGTGGTGTGAGGTGAGGGTGTGGGGAGGTGGGTGTGGTGAGGTGTGTGTGTGAGGTGGGTGTGAGTGGGTGTGGTGAGTGTGTGAGTGGGTGAGTGTGAGTGAGGTGTGGTGAGTGGGTGTGGAGTGGTGTGTGAGTGGGGGTGGGAGTGGTGTGAGTGAGTGTGTGAGTGAGTGTGTGAGTGAGGTGGTGTGAGTGAGTGTGTGAGTGAGTGTGTGGGTGAGTGGTGAGTGAGTGGTGGTGGTGGTGTGTGTGTGGTGAGTGTGGAGTGGTGGTGGTGTGTGGGGTGTGAGGGTGTGGTGGGGGTGTGGGGTGGTGTGGTGGGTGAGGTGGGTGGTGTGTGGTGTGGTGTGGGGTGGGTGGAGTGGGTGGAGGTGGAGGGTGTGGGGTGTGTGGGGTGGTGGTGGTGGTGAGTGTGAGGAGGTGGGGTGTGTGTGGTGGGTGTGTGAGTGGTGGGTGGGGGAGGTGTGGGTGTGGGTGAGTGGGGTGAGTGTGGTGGGGTGGGGAGTGTGTGAGTGAGGTGTGTGAGTGAGTGTGTGGTGTGGTGAGTGGTGTGGAGTGAGTGTGTGAGTGAGTGTGAGTGGAGTGTGAGTGAGTGTGAGTGGTGTGTGGTGAGTGTGTGTGAGTGTGTGTGGTGAGTGTGTGGAGGAGTGGAGTGGTGGAGTGGTGTGGTGGTGGTGGTGTGAGGGTGAGAGTGTGTGAGTGGGAGGTGTGTGGTGAGTGGTGGGTGGTGTGTGAGTGAGTGTGTGTGGGGTGTGGAGGGTGTGGTGTGTGGGTGTGGGTGTGTGGTGGGAGTGTGTGGTGGTGTGGTGTGTGTGGTGTGGTGGGTGGGGTGTGTGGTGTGGGTGAGTGTGGTGGTGTGTGGTGTGTGGTGGTGTGGTGGTGTGGGGTGTGGGTGGGTGTGTGTGGTGTGTGGAGTGTGTGTGGTGTGTGGTGGTGTGTGTGAGTGGTGAGTGTGGTGTGTGGTGTGTGTGTGGAGTGTGTGTGAGTGTGTGGTGAGGTGTGAGTGTGGGGTGAGTGTGTGAGTGGTGTGGGTGAGTGAGTGGTGAGTGGGAGGTGTGAGTGAGTGAGGTGTGAGTGAGTGTGTGAGGAGTGTGAGTGGAGTGTGTGGAGTGTGGAGTGTGTGGTGAGTGGAGTGGGTGGTGGTGTGGAGTGAGTGTGTGAGTGAGGTGTGAGTGAGTGAGTGTGGAGTGAGTGTGTGAGTGAGGTGTGTGAGTGAGTGTGAGTGAGTGTGAGTGAGTGTGTGAGTGAGTGTGTGAGTGAGGTGAGTGAGTGTGAGTGAGTGTGTGAGTGTGTGAGTGAGTGTGTGGGGAGGGTGGTGAGTGGGTGTGAGTGAGTGTGGTGGAGTGGAGTGTGTGTGAGGTGTGGTGAGTGTGAGTGAGTGGTGGAGTGGAGTGAGTGAGGTGTGGTGGTGTGGTGAGGTGTGGTGAGTGAGTGGTGAGTGAGTGTGAGTGGTGGTGGAGTGTGTGAGTGGTGTGAGTGGTGGAGTGAGTGAGTGAGTGTGAGTGAGTGTGTGAGTGGTGTGTGAGTGGTGTGGAGGTGTGTGAGTGAGTGTGTGTGTGTGTGTGTGTGTGTGGTGGTGGTGAGGTGTGTGTGTGAGTGTGTGAGTGAGTGTGTGTGAGGAGTGGTGTGAGTGGTGTGTGTGAGTGTGAGGAGTGTGTGAGTGAGTGTGTGAGTGGAGTGTGTAGGAGTGTGTGGAGTGAGGTGTGTGGGAGTGGAGTGAGTGTGTGAGTGAGTGTGGTGAGTGTGAGTGAGTGTGTGGGAGTGGAGTGTGTGGGGTGGGTGTGGTGAGTGTGTGGTGGTGTGGAGTGGTGTGTGGTGAGTGTGGTGAGTGAGTGTGAGTGGTGTGTGGTGGTGAGTGAGTGAGTGAGTGGTGAGGAGGTGAGTGGTGGTGAGGTGTGAGTGAGTGTGGTGAGTGAGTGTGAGTGAGTGGGTGAGTGTGGAGTGGTGTGATGGAGTGAGTGTGAGTGGGTGATGTGAGTGAGTGAGTGTGGAGTGATGTGTAGTGGTGTGAGTGTGTGTGAGTGAGGTGTGAGGAGGTGTGTGAGGTGTGAGTGTGTGTGTGGTGAGTGTGGTGGAGTGTGGTGGTGTGGGAGTGAGGTGTGAGTGAGTGGGGTGTGTGGTGTGTGGGTGGTGGTGTGGAGTGGTGTGTGAGTGTGAGTGGTGTGAGGTGGGTGAGTGAGTGAGTGAGTGTGGAGTGGAGGGTGTGGTGAGTGTGGAGTGAGGTGTGTGAGTGGAGTGGTGTGTGAGTGGTGGTGAGTGTGGGGAGTGAGGGTGAGTGGTGTGGAGTGAGTGTGGTGAGGAGGTGTGAGTGAGTGGTGAGTGAGTGTGTGAGTGAGTGTGAGTGAGTGTGTGTGTGAGTGAGTGTGAGGAGTGTGGAGGGGTGGTGGAGGAGTGTGGAGGGGAGTGAGTGTGTGAGTGGAGTGGGTGTGAGGAGGTGTGGTGAGGTGTGTGAGTGTGGTGTGGAGTGTGAGTGAGTGTGTGAGTGAGTGTGTGAGGTGTGGTGTGTGTGTGAGTGTGTGAGGTGGTGAGTGTGTGTGTGAGTGTGTGTGTGTGGTGAGTGTGTGAGTGAGGTGTGGGGTGTGGTGATGTGGGAGGTGTGTGAGTGAGTGAGTGTGTGAGTGAGTGTGAGAGTGTGTGTGAGTGTGTGAGTGAGTGTGGTGAGGAGTGTGTGGAGGTGGGGAGGGTGTGAGTGAGTGAGGTGTGAGTGAGTGGTGAGTGTGGTGAGTGAGTGTGTGAGTGTGTGAGTGAGTGTGTGAGGAGTGGTGAGTGAGTGAGTGAGGTGTGGAGTGAGTGGTGTGTGAGTGAGTGAGTGTGAGTGAGTGTGAGTGAGTGTGTGAGTGAGGGTGAGTGGAGTGTGAGGAGTGTGTGAGTGAGTGAGGTGAGTGAGTGTGTGAGTGAGTGAGTGAGTGTGTGTAGGGTGAGTGTGTGAGTGTGTGAGTGAGTGTGGTGAGTGTGTGGTGTGGTGAGTGTGAGTGGTGAGTGAGTGTGGGGTGAGGTGTGTGGTGTGTGTGGTGAGTGGTGTGGAGTGTGTGTGGTGTGAGTGTGTGTGGTGGTGGAGTGAGTGTGTGAGTGTGTGGTGGTGTGGTGGTGTGTGTGAGTGATGGAGTGTGGTGAGTGTGGGGAGTGTGAGGAGTGTGGAGTGAGTGTGTGGGAGTGTGGAGTGTGTGAGTGAGTGGGGAGTGTGTGGGAGGGGTGAGTGGGGTGAGGTGAGTGGGAGTGGTGTGTGTGAGGGGGTGGGTGAGTGGGGGGAGTGTGAGTGAGTGGGGAGGGTGTGGAGGGAGTGAGTGTGGAGTGAGTGGTGTGGGTGAGTGGGTGGGTGTGGGGAGTGTGGAGGTGGGGTGGAGGAGGGTGGGGGAGGGTGAGGAGTGTGAGTGGGGTGTGTGAGGAGGGAGGGGTGAGGTGTGTGAGGAGTGTGTGGTGGGTGGGGAGGTGTGTGGGGTGGGGTGAGTGTGGGGGGGTGGGGTGGGTGGGGAGTGGTGGTGTGGGGAGGGGGGTGGTGGTGGAGTGGTGGGTGTGTGGGGTGTGGTGGGGTGTGTGGGTGAGTGTGTGAGGTGAGGGAGTGGTGTGTGTGGTGGTGGTGGGAGGTGGGGGAGGTGTGAGTGGAGGAGTGTGGGAGTGGTGAGGTGGGTGTGTGGTGGTGGTGGTGAGGGGTGTGGTGTGGTGGAGGAGTGTGAGTGGGGGAGTGTGGAGTGGTGAGTGAGTGGAGTGAGGTGTGAGTGAGTGGGGAGTGTGGGGTGTGGAGTGGTGGTGAGGAGTGTGTGAGTGAGTGTGTGTGTGAGTGAGTGTGTGGAGGGGTGGTGTGAGTGAGTGTGGGTGTGTGAGTGAGTGTGTGAGTGGTGGTGGGAGTGTGAGTGAGTGTGTGTGTGTGAGTGTGTGGGTGGTGTGTGGTGATGTGAGTGTGTGGTGGTGTGGTGAGGGGGGGGGAGGTGGGGAGTGAGGGTGGGGAGTGGAGGAGTGTGGGGGGTGGGAGGAGGAGTGAGGGGAGGTGGGGGGGGTGTGGAGTGGTGTGTGGTGGGGGGTGTGGGGAGGGAGTGTGGGGAGGAGTGTGGAGGGGTGGGGAGGTGGTGTGGAGGGGTGGGGGAGGAGTGTGGGGGGGGGAGTGAGGGGAGTGGGGGAGTGAGTGGGGAGTGGAGGGAGGAGTGGTGGTGTGAGTGTGTGAGTGAGGAGTGTGTGAGGTGAGTGAGGTGGGAGTGTGGTGAGGAGTGGTGAGGAGTGTGTGGGAGGGGGTGAGGTGGAGGGGTGTGAGGAGTGTGGGTGGAGTGTGGGGGGGGAGGGGGGGGGGGTGTGTGGTGGGTGGGTGTGGGGGGGTGGGGGGTGTGGGGGGGTGTGTGGGTGGTGGGGGGGGGAGGGGGGGGGGTGGTGGGGTGGGTGGGGGTGGGGGTGTGTGGGGGGGTGGGTGTGGGGTGTGGGTGTGTGGGGTGTGTGGGGTGTGAGGGGTGTGGTGTGGGGGGTGGGAGTGGTGGAGGGGGGAGTGGAGTGGAGGGGTGTGAGGGGGGAGTGAGGTGTGGGGGAGGGGGTGGGTGAGTGATGTGTGAGTGTGAGTGAGTGTGTGAGGGGAGTGTGGGAGGAGGTGGAGTGAGGGGGGAGTGTGGGAGTGGGGTGGAGTGGTGTGGGGGGTGGTGTGTGGGGGTGTGTGGGTGGGTGTGGGTGTGGGTGTGTGTGGTGTGGTGTGTGGGTGTGGTGTGTGCGTGTGGTGTGGGTGTGTGGTGTGTGAGTGTGTGTGTGTGTGGGTGGTGGTGTGTGTGGTGTGTGTGGTGTGTGTGGAGGGGTGTGTGAGTGTGGTGTGTGTGTGTGTGTGTGTGTGGTGTGTGGAGTGTGTGGGGTGTGGGTGTGTGAGGTGTGTGTGTGTGTGGTGGTGTGTGTGGGTGAGTGGTGTAGTGTGGTGGTGTGTGTGTGTGTGTGTGTGTGTGTGTGTGTGTGTGTGTGTGTGGTGGTGGAAGGGAGTGTTGTGTGTGGTGTGAGTGCGTGTGGGTAGTGTGTGAGGTTTATATATATATATATATATATATATATATATATATATATATATATATATATATATATAATTTTAATAATTTTTTAAAGTTCATTTAACAGTTGGCCTAGAAAATATAACCTCAAAAAGGTTGTTTAAAACTACTCAGCACGAACCATGTAACTAGTGCCTTCTATGAGAGCCAGATATAAAAACAAATTTAAGGGTTGTGTTAGCTTCCATAACGTATTCATACAAAATTTCATTACAATGTTGCCAGTAGTTTCGACAAAATCGTAAAAAATGTGTATACAATCTTTTTTTAAAAGCCCGTGTATGTTGAATACGAATGCCCATTCGAAAATTTTTTAATAAGCAACCCCCACTTATTTTTAAGTGTTCTACCTATCCTAGCAACAGGGCCACCTTTCTGAAAACACCCTGTATATACAGAGTGTTACAAAAAACGTTCCGATAATTTCTAGGGTAAATAGATTATTAAAAATAACGTTAGTTTGGTTAATAAACATGTGTTCGAAAATGCCTCCTAAAGAAGATACGGCCCTGTAAAAGTGGTCCCCAAAAATCTTTATTTTTATTATCTCTGAAACGGTTTAAGATACCTAAATGAAATTTAGACCACAAATACCTATGATTAGGTCATAAAAGATAGTGTTAGCAAATTTTTAGTGCTGTCTACAGGAACGTCGCGGGGGGGCGGGCACTTATTTTGCCCCCAAACTTTTTTTTATGAAGATATTTTTAATTTTTTGGGCAATAATTGTATTTTTTAAACAATTTGCCACAAAAAAGATACTCTTGTTGAAAGTCAAAAAAATTATTAGTTATTTGATGTTTTAACAAGTAATGCTGACCGAATTAATAAACTATTTAAAATGAAACAATTAATAGTTTTCATGCGCGAGAACGAACTACCTTCAGGGAATAATTGTTTCAGAAACAACTATGAGATAAAAATATTGTAAATTATTTAGAACTTAAAAAAGGTTTTAATTGTATGACATTAACACAGAACAGACAAAGGAAACAATTAAAAAACAACAATGAATAACACAAAAGAAACAAAAAAAAATTGAATAAGTAGGTACGAATTTTTACATTAAATGTTCGAAATGCCCGCCATTTTCACGAATACATAATCGTAAACATAATCCTGTTTGATTGCGTACTTTTGGTCCCTTTGTTGCGCTTTCACTTTCTCTACTTTCTTTTTTGTTGTTTTCTTTCGTTGGACTTTCACTGTCTCTACTCTCGCTTTCGTTTGTCGTCGTGTTTGAATGTGTTGTTTTTATGTTGGTTTCCATGTTGTCGGTAATCTTAATCCATCATCCCTGGTATTGAGGTTGTCTGTGTACAACACTATATCTCTATATGTCTATAATACACAAAAAATTTTTGTCTCAAAAATCAAAAGCTAAGTTTATAAATACAATGCAGATTTCTTCTTCAATAACAGTTGGGAAACTTTAGGCATTTCTTCAGCAGAGAATATAAGTCCTGCCAGTTTCAGTGATTGGGTTAATATTACAAATAATAAAGTTTTGTGGTACTGTCAAAGTATCTGGTCTTTTTGGGTAAGCAAAAAAGGGTACTGGTCCACTAGGGTAGAGAAAAGATAAACTAACTTCTTTTTAAGAGTCATTACTTAATAATACGCAAGTAAATCAACGTAAACGTGATCCAGAACTGTATTATGGGTTAAACAGTCTGAGATAAACAGAGAACCTTTGTAGCTCAAAATATCAAAGTTGTCATTCTTTTCGTTTTTCTTCTTAAAGTACATGGACAAACTGTGGCAATCATTTAAGAAACATGACTTATTTGGTAGGTTGCACATTAACTTTGGGAGACAGTCTTTGTAAGTTTTTAGTAGTTGGCCATACTCAAAAATCATGTTTATTCAAATTTACTCATCATTCTAACATTCTAATGTGCTGTTTTAGGGTCGTAATTCGGCGAATTTTGAAAACCCCACTTTTACATCTTGGGGGACCAACCTTTTTTGTATATGCATAGGCTTCCCTTTAAAGTTCTTTCCCATTGACACATAGTCTTTATTACCACACATAATTCTACTGATTTCGTCACTGCAGTAAAATTCTTACATCAAAAGGGCTATCTCGTGAGAAAGTGGTTTACCATGTTTGGGATTTGGAGTTGACAGTGTTCCCTTTTCTTCCCCTAACTTTGATGAGTTTCTTGCCATGTAGTTCGTAACAATTTCAATTTTTGCGTATGACCAACTAACTTCTAGGAAAAGATGTTAATTCAAATGTTAACCTTTTCCTTCAACTGTTTAATAATATAAGATTCAGCATTTATCTAAGCACGTACCTTTTGATGCGTGTTGCCTTTTCCCTCAAAATAAGCTTGATCTGTGAAAGTCCAAGAGACATTTAATTGATTGCAGCCTTCTTCTATATCTCTGAATTCTGTTTCATTTCCATTTTGTTTACGAGTATCTGCTTTTGAATTGGTTTACTTTTCTGGGGTTTCCCCCTGCGCGGCAGATTTCTTTTTGTCGCCCAGTTTCAATTAACATATTGTACAAATTTGCTTACTTTCTCTAATACCATATTGTTTCAAGCCTATCATCCAAGAACTTCTAAGATCGTTTTTAATCCAATGAGAATATTTTTAAATGGGTTACAAGGAAAAAATGAAAAGGCCACGCATTTCATTCCCTCCACCAGGGAGAGGGCGGGCTGTTTGAACTTTTCAAGCTTCTTCAACCATAATCATGGATTCCCAGCATACATACATACATTACGTATATGTGCATGGTGGGATTAAGGATGGGTGTGATCAGGATAGGATCGGAACGAACGGAGTTAGGGTTCTGACGGGGAAAATACTACCTCAGCATCGCTTAAGTGGCCGCACATGGTGTGCACCAAAAAATAGACGACTTCTTATCCATTTTAGACACACTAAAAATATTAAAATTATTTAGAAGAAAATGATGTTACTGGTAACAAACCACCACTTAAAAATAGCCAAAAATAAAGACCGTAAAATAATACAAGACAATAATACGTTCATTACACGCAAACACAATTGGTGAAATACGATGATTACTCATATTTGCCAGGTTTGCTACCATGAGAAATTTGATACTATTTCAAATCTACGGTAAGTTCGGTTAAGATTCTGCCACCTTCCACGTGGTTGTCTAGCTCTTTCAAACTATTGTAGGGTACCGTAAATTGAATTCTAGGTTACTGTAGATTTAAAATTTTCTTTTTATTTCCATCTTTTAAACTAGATTGAGGTTATAATTCGTGTGGTAGCAGAAAAGCCTATTTTTTAAAACGACGACTGACTTGCTGTTCTTTACATCCATGCCAGAATGGCGCAAGTTTTAGCTTTGTAGAACAAACAGCGAAAAACGACATTTTTTTGGTGGTTTTTAATATGTATACTTCAAAAGACCGAAAAATGTATTTGACTATATTTTCCATAGAACATACATACCAAGTGTCATTCATTCTGAAAAACCTTGAGTCTAATATTATTGTTTTATTGGATAATATGGTATGGACCCGTGCCAAAGAAACCATATTTGAAAAACACAAAAATTTACTCATATGGTTTTCAGAGTCACAACGTGTATCTTGCTACATATTAATCAATAAAAAACGGAAACTCAAAACATTATTGATTATTTATTAATAATTAAAAATAAAAGTAGAGTATGTCCACAACTATTTAAAAGGTAAATAAATCTATATCTCTATTAATAAAGCTTACTCTCCTTCTGATATATACAAAACTCATTAATAGACGTATAATTACTACTTACAAGTAGAACCCAGTAGTTAAACGTTATAAATGATCATAATACTAACACACTTGATCTACACTTTTCGCTTGTGAGATAATTATAGTAATTACCGGGATGAATACATCTTCACCTTATTATATTTATAACTATCAAGACATGCCGATTCCCCCGAGGCAATATCTAAAGTAAGCCCGCATAGGTTTTCAATAAATTTATTTATATAGAAAAATAAATGCATGAGTAGATTAATATAAACATGGACTTCTAAAAAAATGGTACCTTTTTTGAGTAAAAAATATTATTCGAACGGTGGTCCCTTAGTGACGTGATATTAAAGGTTAAAACTTTAAGCATATTTATGAACTAATGAACCGCGAGTAATATAGATAAAAATTAACATTGCCGCAAAGCATAAGATTTGAAATTGATTAGTTTTATGAGTTTGGACAAAGAGTGACATGTGAAATGTTTAGAACGAGAACCGGCAAAACTAATTCGTGAAAGACACCGAACCGTTTGATTATGATCGTTTTGTAAACTCAGCATTAATGCTTCTGTATTAAGCATGGTTGGATAAAAAATAGGAAAAAAGGTTAGTTATTTCAATACGACATAACCAGTTTCGACATACAACAATCAAACAAAACTTTCAAAAGTGAATAGTTATATTATGAAATTAGTTTATAATGCAAGGGATTATGGCAGGCGTTTCCATTATTGCTTGAGCGGAACGAAAGCAATAATGGTAACAAATGCCATAATCCCGCATTATAAACGAATTTCATATGCTATTTTGTCGTCGAACTAGTCACTTTGAGACACAATTTAAATGAAATAATTTCAAATAGTTACAAAAAAAAATCATTTCACAGGAGTTCATGAACGGTCTTATTATAGTTGCCATAGTTTTTGTATTATAAGTGTCATTTATTTTTTGTAAATAAACAAATTTTGCAAAAAAGGATTCAGACGTGGATGAAGAAAGACATCCTTAAAGTAGAAGAAGCTGAGTTATTCTATATGCCGTTTTAAAGTTCTGTCAGCTCCACTGTCTGCCAAGATTGTGGCAGAAGTTCTACGAAATGAATGTCCTGTGTATTAATCGGCATTGGGAATATTTAAATACTTGGCAAATCTGTGGAGGAATCGGACCAAATGTATTAATGCCAATAGGATTACAGGCACATTTACACCGATTGTAGAATAAAAAAAAACTTTTCAATATTAACGTGCTTCGGTTTTAAACTCATGTACTTCTTAATGAGGTCAAGAAAATTTACTCTACTGTCATCGCTTAATATAGTAAAAACCTGGGTCTATGTGTTTTGGTATCTATAATATAAACCACAAAGACAGAACCTTCTTTAATATCCCCAACACACAGATTGTACAATTCTACGCATCTGCAACCGCCAAACACGCAAAACACACCAAATATTACAACTACCTAAAATGGAATCATATTTATTAAGAATAATCTTAAAAGTAAGAATTTACCTTCATAAGTAAGTATGTCATTGGGTGCTTCAAGAAAAAAATTAAGTAAGTGCTCTTTTGAAAACACTGATGACTTCTCAGAACACAGAACAGTTTTTTCAAGAATGCCGAAAGTTTTGAAAACTTGAGACGTAACATACATTTTGATTTGGAGTACATGCACCATAATGAAGACGATTTGTAGTTTTTGGACTAATAAAATAAATACAAAGAACGATTCTTTAATAAATGATATAATGAACTTACCTGATCAAGGAAATACGCTAGCAAAACCTTCTCTGTAACAGTTTCCGTATTATTCTTGGGCATCTACTCAATAAATCTGTCGAACTCTTTCTTATAAATGATTTCGGATTTTTTAGATAATAAGAATACTTCCTTGGGAAGTTATGAACTGGTATCTAGGCAGTGAAAGATCTATAAGTGCCCTCTTATCATTCTAATATATTTTGACAAATATTTGCAAACTTGTCAGTTTTTATATACATGGTAATCATGCCTACTTAATTTTTAATTTAATAAAAAAAAATTAAAATTTCATTTGCATATTTCGTTTCATTTGCATATTAGTATGAAATAAAATTATTTATCTATCACGGGAGTTATGTATGTTAATAACCTCGGACAACTTAACAATCCGTTGCCCTCGGTAATTAACATACCCATAACTCCCTTGATATATAAATAACTATTATGTCGCACTGCTCTAACTGCACTGACAGCAATCGTTGAATTTATTTTAATAATTAAACTAATAAATATTACATTTACATTATAATATATATGTAAATTCTAATGTGGGCATAATAGAATTTTCGTAAATCCAAACTTTGAACGTAAGTTTATATTCAGAACCCCTTTTTAAGGAAGAGTTTTTTACCTGAGTTAAAGCGGTGTTGTTAAATAATTCATAACGGCTACTTAATGCCAAAGTATAGGTTATCTTTTATTTCCTTATTTAATGTTTCTTATTTATTTAGGAATGACCATTTCATGTTCGTTTACCGAAAGTGGTATTACATTCATTTGCAAATGATATTTTTATTAGTCCACAACCTCTTCACCTATCTCCACCGCATTTAGCTGGTCATATTCATATAAAATGTATCATGAACGAAGTGTTAAACACTTGAGCTAAATTTGAATACAATCGCTTTTCAAGTTTAGGAGTTATTGCGAAGAAAATCACATCTACCCCTCTTACTCCTTACCCCGCAAATCCATCACTAACAAAAATCACTAAATTTGAATAGAATTGATTTTCAATTTTATGGGTTATCGTAGCTGAAAAAAAAATCAAATTACCCCTCTTACACCTTACCTCGCAGATCCAACCTACACCAAAAGTCACTGGGGGTCTGGACATTTAGGTCATAAACACATATATGAGTTCAATTTCGAATTTCCTGACAAATTACAATCACTTTGGGGAAGATAAAAAAGGTTCTAATGGAGAGCTTTTTTATGTCCATCTGTAGCAAAATCATTGATACTTTTTTTTTGAGAAAGAGTATTCTTAGATTTTCACTGTTAGTACTGAAGTTGGCTTGACGTTAAGCTAGCATCCCCACTACAAAATTCCTTTTCCTGTCTACTTTCATTCCAAACGTTTTTGTTGCTGGTCACAATTAGTCTTTAATTAGACCAAAATTATCAGACGAACGTTTTATTTTATTTTTTTACTTTTCGCAATTAAGGGGATTTAGCTATGAAACTAGTGAAAATGTGTAATAATGGAGATATCAACCTAATTTTTTTACACTCTACCCTTACATTCATTAGATACAAAATGGGTATTTTAATGTTTTGGAATTTTTTACATTTATGTAATAATTTATATATATATATATATATATATATATATATATATAATTATTATTATTTAGACTTCCACGAGTATGATTATTAGAGTAAAAAGACATTTTTTGGTTTGAACTCGTGTAATAAATGAAACAAATCAAATAAATAATCTTGAAAAAGGTAGTAAAGAAAGACTACCGAAACGTAGATATTAAAGTATTTGTATCATGTATTACACGAGTTCAAACCCAAAAATGTCTTTTTGCTCTAATATATATATATATATATATATATATATATATATATAATGTATGTTTTGGGGTACATTATTGAAATTGATAAATAACAAAAAATTGATGTCCAATTTTGATGACCTTTGTGCCAATATGTAGCTCAAGATTACCCCTAGAAATTCATGTATTTTGATTTTGGGGTTTGAAAATACATCACAATTTAGCTACTAGTCTTGTAATCATCCACAAAAAAAATCATTCTTCTAGGTGTTATGGTTCTCACAGAATATCACAAAACGTATCTGAAAACAAGACGATTCTCAACATGCGGTAAATGGAGGTCAAAGTTTTACAATAAAACAAACTTTATTTTTAGCAAAGCACATTATTTCAACCTACTGTATTAGCAATGTATGTCATTTCTGCAATGTATGTCATTTCTGCATTGTATATGCAGTAAATATCTATATTTAGTAAAATGACAGTGATATAAATTACTTGAATGATTTATGCAATATACACTGTCTGTAAAATATCCGGTACTTGGCGCTGATTTCTTCTACACCATTGCAGTACAACAATGTATTTATACAAAAAAAGTACAATATATGTATATAATTTCTATTCTTATGTACAGGAGAGTCTAAAGAACAAAGTAACACATAAAAAAAATTTACCAAAAATTTCATTTTTTGATCATTTTAAAACTATTTGTTTCTTCAAAACTAGTTTTTAATGACACCAAAATCATGAAACACTAACTACATAACTCTATTTAGTCAATTAGTCTTTTATCACACCAAAATTATGGATCCAACATTTTTAATTGGTGGCTCTTAGTTGTGGAGTTGGGTGCTGCGTTGACGTGAACACAGCACCCCCCTACTACAAAATTATGTTTGCTCGCTACACTTATGCGTTCTAAAATTGTTTGTTGTTGACCAGAATTTGTTTTTCATTAAACTAAAATTATGAAATGAAAATTTTTAGTTTATGGTTTAGACTTTTCATACATCACTTTCTAACTTGTTTCACAATGTGTCTGATTAAGTTCTTTCAAAATTCATGTTCAAACGATACAGGAATGATGCAACCTAGTTTTATTAGTAGTTTTATACACTAACATTAATTTTTAATTTATCATACAATCACAGACACGGTTCTAAACCTTTTCCGTACTATACTCGGCTCATGTTGCTTTTAGCAACAAAGTATATGTGAACAAAACATCTCGACATCCCTCTTTTTCACATGGTTTGAAAAGTTCGGTATCTAACGGATGAACTCTTAGGAAGCAATAAAATTTTAGTAATAGAATGTACGTATTGGTGCAAACCTATTTATTTTCAGCGAGCTTCCCTCCATCATTAAGTTATAAAAATCTTATTTGGAACCTTATATAAGTAAATTGTCAAAATATTCCAGATTAAACTTTCTGCCCATTCTCCTTAGTTTTTATACAGTGTGTTCATTTCAAA
Organism: Vesta saturnalis; assembly: GCA_036346205.1. NCBI lineage: Eukaryota > Metazoa > Arthropoda > Insecta > Coleoptera > Lampyridae > Vesta > Vesta saturnalis. The sequence continues at coordinate 27,301 of JARFJB010000513.1, forward strand.
ACTTCTCGAAATGTGAAGATTTTTTTAAAAAGTCGCTGAAATACGTAAAACGGATTGTAGAGGGGGATAACTTTTAACCAAAAATTGTTTCGCCCTCTTTTACTCTCACACGCGTCCAGGAGTTGACCCTTCAAAATTTTAAACTATAAGAGGTATCAAGTGGTTTGCTTATTTGAAAGGTCCTTTTCATTCTTCTATTTTGGCGTTTATTCTTTTTTGATCGGTCTATTCGTTTGCAAGAAAAATAGAAAAACATTTTTGGTTCTATGGAAGTTATCAGTCCCAATGCTTGATGTCTTTATTAAGAAGAAAACGGTCATAGACACAATGAAAAAACTATTTGTTCAACAAACAATAACACTTCAAAAGGCAAAAGCATTTTTGACTTATCGAATAAGAAAATCCATTAATAGTAAAATAAATTTGAATGCCGTTATTTGGTCTTTTAGGCCTAAATTAATGTCTTGGTACCTACGCCAGGGAAATAATTGCTATGGAATCCATTGTTGGAGACCTTATTATTGTTTCATGGTGGTTTTCTTCTTACTAGAGTAGTAAATACGTGAATGATTGAATTTTTTCCCAATTTTATTTGCTATTCAATTTTAGAATTATAATCTTGTTTATAAGCACTCAAATGCGGGCATAAATTGGCCTTTATGGCACAGAGTAATCAAAAATTGCTAAGCAACGATTACTCTACTTATTCAAACAAGCTTCGGTATCGACCATTTATTAACGTTATCGAAAATCATACATTACTATTTATAGAAATTAAAAGTACACAGCATCCCTAACAACATCAACAAATTTACAAACTTGCCGGAAATACTAAATATTTTGTTTGAAAGTTTTAGAAACTAAAATAGAATAAAACGCTATATTGTACCACAGGCATAACAGTCGATTATAGTTCTCCTTCGTCAGGCTTTAAACGTACCCTAGTCTCCTAATTACGCCCTTAATACATAACTAACTATAATGTGTGCATTAAATTATTTCCCTCTAGAACTGACGTTCTCCGACTAACTATCGTTTGATTATTAGATATGATTAATTATTTGATTATTGGTTAATAAAAAAATCGATTATTTTCAGTAATCTATTATTCATTGTACAAACTTATAATCGTTCACGCCTAGTCAAGACTGTTTAGCTTTTAAGTATTTATTCGCTATGATTACCGACCAGATCAAGCAGAGGACACAGAGAGAATCGTTTGCACCTTAACTTCTTTCGCCTAAATGTAACTAATTTCCTTACATTATACAGGGTTCGCCTTTGGAAGCTGATCGTATGAGTATCTGCTAAACCAAACTTACTATAATTTTGAAAATTTGGTGACAGGGTAATGATGTTAGGGCTAACTCATCTAAAATATTTTCACGTTCGTACCACTTCCGGTTATACCGGAAGTCGGTACTTAGTCGCTTATTTGAAATGGAACACCCCATATATTAATACATTTTTGGATTCAATGTCGAATTTTAAGGTACGTTTGTTAAATAAACTAGATACGAAATTTCAGTCGTTTTAAAAAAAAAACATTTTTCTAACAAAAAAATGACAGATGCGGTCTTAGTAATAACTCGTTAATTGTTCTGTTCCTGTCAAACAATTTGAATAAAACTTTGAGGTGTTGTAGGCAAAGGTTTATTGCAACAGTCTGCAAAAAATGACATTTGTATTTTTCATAAAAAATAAAATTATGAATGTCTAAACTTGACTATCAAAAAATGCAAGTTACTCAAAAAAATCAAATGGAAACTCCTATTTTTTATTACTCAGATCGATTTAACGTCAAAAATTAAGGTGAGTTTGTTTAAAACTTTATTTGCCTAAACGTAACAGTTTCATACTTATTATCAAAAAATTTGAGATAAAAATGAGCTACATACTTAAATCTAGTATTCCTTGTTTGTGGTCACCATGGAAACCAAATAATTGAGAATTGAAATAAAGAAAAATATTTGAATAAGTTACTGCAAAAAATTATAAAAATTGATAATTTTGTGATTCAAAAGTCATTTTTGCCAAATAGAAATTTTCTGTCATTTTTTTCAAATTCGATATACAACATAAGTGTAAAAATTTAATACTTTATAAATCGAAAAAAACTACTTTTTACTGCGGAGGTAGTAACTACATACTTATCAGTGCATTCTTACACGATAAAGTCGCTTATTTAGTATTTCTTGCTCGTGATCAAATGTAAATGAATTAACAATAAATGTTCAAAATGTTGCCCGTTAGACGAAAGACATTGTTGAACCCGTCTTATAACGGCTTCATTTGTAGCCCTTTGAATTTCTTGTGGAGAAAGAGAATTGAAGGCATTTTGCACTCTTGCAATGCAATCTTCTTTAGTCGTTAGTGGTGTAGCATAAACAATATTTTTAATTCGACCCCAAAGATAAAAATCCATTGACGTAAGATCAGGTGACCTAGGTGGCCATGGAAAGGGACCATTATTGGCAAACCAACCATCTTCAAAAATTTCATAAAATTTCATGGAAACAGCGTTGGTGTTGTGAGGGAGCGCACCGTCTTGTTGGTACCATAAATTTTCCCTTTCTAGATTTAATCGGGGTAGAATTCGAGTGTTTAATATCTCAAGATAATTTTCTCCTAGAAATTAAATTTGTAATCATAAATCGAAACAATCAACTATTTTAAACCTCTCAAATTTTCGTTGTAAAAATACACGTCAAAGATTTCGTTATTCCGAATAGCACAAAATACGTTAAAATTCCAATGAAAATGGCATTCGCGAATTGGATTGCTATTTTCGTTATTCCCGTAATGCGAGTTTCGGCGATTAAATGTGCCATTTTTCATAAATTTAGATTCGTCCGCCCATATGATATTAGTTAAAAAATTAGGAATTTCTTGTATTTTGAGCAAAATTGTTTCACAAAATTCGATACGTTTCAAGAAATCCGCTTCTTTCAAATGTTGAACTAATTGTAAACAGTATGGTCTAAACTTACGTTTCTTAAGAATTCTTCTGATAGTTGTTGGTGTTAAGCCAGTATCTGTTTTCGCGTCGTTTACGGAATTACAAGGATAGGCACGGAAATATCCTAAAGTTATAACTTCATTCTGTTCGTTATCAATAGCAGTTTTTTTGCGAGGCGCAGAGTGTTTAAATGTGCCAAACAGTTCCAAATTTTGAACCACACGTCTTATTGTATCTGCTGATGGTCGGGGGCGCTCAGGATAGTGTTCCATAAATGTTCTTACTGTTCGTTTTACAACTCTATGACATTCTCCGCGAATTAAAATTAAATTCAAATAATCTGTATTAAAATATTCAAGTCGAGCCATTTCATCAAGAAATACACAAACTGTCAACAATTTTATTAAATTATTGACTACAAAAGAAAAACAAAATAAATAAGCATCTTTATCGTGTAAAGATGCGCTATAAGTATGTATTACCTCCGCAGTAAAAAGTAGTTTTTTTCGATTTACTCATAAAGTATTAAATTTTTACAGTTATGTTGTATATCGAATTTGAAAAAAATGAATTTCTATTTGGCAAAAATGACTTTAGAATCACAAAATTATCAAATTTTTATAATTTTTTGCAGTAACTTATTCAAATATTTTTCTTTATTTCAATTCTCAATTATTTGGTTTCCATGGTGACCACGAACAAGGAATACTAGATTTAAGTATGTAGCTCATTTTTAACACAAATTTTAAAATTGGGACTTTTTTGATAATAAGTATGAAACTGTTACGTTTAGGCAAATAAAGTTTTAAACAAACTTACCTTAATTTTTGACGATAAATCGATCTGAGTAATAAAAAATAGGAGTTTCCATTTGATTTTTTTGAGTAACTTGCATTTTTTGATAGTGAAGTTTAGACATTCATAATTTTATTTTTATGAAAAATACAAATGTCATTTTTTGCAGACTGTTGCAATAAACCTTTGCCTACAACACCTCAAAGTTTTATTCAAATTGTTTGACAGAAACAGAACAATCAACGAGTTATTACAAAGACCGCATCTGTCAATTTTTTTAGAAAAATGTATCTAGTTTATTTAACAAACTTACCTTAAAATTCGACATTGAATCCAAAAATGTATTAATATACGGGGTGTTCCATTTAAAATAAGCGACTAAGTACCGACTTCCGGTATAACCGGAAGTGGTACGAACGTGAAAATATTTTAGATGAGTTAGCCCTAACATCATTACCCTGTCACCAAATTTTCAAAATTATAGTAAGTTTGGTTTAGCAAATACTCATAGGATCAGCTCCCAAAGGCGGTCCCTGTATAGATATCCGTTTCAGTTTTAATGGTTAAATTGGTTCAAGAAATATTGGATCGTTCTTTTATTAGTGTGCCCTAACTGGCAAAAGGAACATAGAATTTAAGACTAAAATTCTGAACAATTTCTTAAGCGAACTGACCCATCTGTCAATAACTACGATAGAATACTAATCAACTTGACTGTCAATGAATAGGATTTATTGCCCTCACCCCTTCCCAGATTACCAGAATTCAGAACACTTGATTTTTTTGTGTGGAGTTATTTAACCCGTACTTAGTGTTGTGGGGTATACCATAACCAATCCCTTTAATAATAACTATAAAATCGAAATTAGGGAAATTGGTGATCCGTAGCGCTGAGTAGCTGAAGTTAGTACGTTAAGTGATTCCACCTTTTACCCCAACCCCTTCAAACTCGAGTTGGAAGTTAGAACCCATCATCTGTACGAGTTACTCAAAATATATTTTTTGTTTCCGTCCGGCAACATTGACTTTATGATCCTTAAAATTGTCCTAGCTTAAAACGTTCAAATGTTTAGTTTGGCACCACTGATTTTCCATATGTGAACACTCGGCGACAGCTGTCATAAACAGTCGAGCCGATGGACACGTTGATGTTATTGCTGTCGAACCCATATTTTAATAGTCGACAATCAAATTCTCAAAAATATTTTTTTAATCAATTAATAACCTTAGTACAAAAAGTTTTGTGTATCACACGCCCGACTGTGGCTGAAGGAGCTTGGAAAGTTCAAGCAGCCCGCCTTCCCCCTTGAGGAGGGAATGAAACACGTGGCCTTTTTCTTTTCTTTCAAAAACATGCAAGTTTTTATATATTTAATAATAACAAGGTTAGCAATGATATACACTTACTTTACATAAACCAGGATAGAAAAACCTTGCCGATTTGAGTTCTATGGAGTCATACAATTTTTAGATATAAATATAAATATAAATATAAATATAAATATAAATATAAATATAAATATAAATATAAATATAAATATAAATATAAATATAAATATAAATATAAATATAAATATAAATATAAATATAAATATAAATATAAATATAAATATAAATATAAATATAAATATAAATATAAATATAAATATAAATATAAATATAAATATAAATATAAATATAAATATAAATATAAATATAAATATAAATATAAATATAAATATAAATATAAATATAAATATAAATATAAATATAAATATAAATATAAATATAAATATAAATATAAATATAAATATAAATATAAATATAAATATAAATATAAATATAAATATAAATATAAATATAAATATAAATATAAATATAAATATAAATATAAATATAAATATAAATATAAATATAAATATAAATATAAATATAAATATAAATATAAATATAAATATAAATATAAATATAAATATAAATATAAATATAAATATAAATAAATATAATATAAATATAAATGTATGCGGTATAAAATAAGCTCAAACTAGGAAGTTTTAAATATTTTCTTTTACAAATTTTGCAGGTTTTACAGCATGTCCGTGTATATTACACAAAATGCTTTTAAAAACAAATTATACTAAATATGAAAATGAAAAACTTTCACGATTTATATTCATATTTGAAGATATTCTACAAATGCAAGTTTTTATATATTTAATAATAACAAGGTTAGCAATGATATACACTTACTTTACATAAACCAGGATAGAAAAACTTTGCCGATTTGAGTTCTATGGAGTCATACAATTTTTAGATAGCGGTTAATATAAATTTATGAGGTTTAAATAAGTTCAAACTAGGAAGTTTTAAATATTTTTTTTACGAATTTTACAGGTTTTACAACATATCAGTGTACATTACACAAAATGCTTTTAAAAACAAATTATACTAAATATGAAAATGAAAAAGTTTCACGATTTATATTCATATTTGAAGATATTCTACAAATTTTGTAATTTTTCAATACTATCATATAAATCTTTATATAGATGATTATTGATACAGTCTCGTTAAGTCGTCAATAATTTTATGGCTGGCTATAAGCCTATATGTATATTAGATAACATTATTTACAGGCGCCTAGAAACATACGCAAAAATTAGCTACACGGGAAAATAATGTTACACAAAAAAAATATATTGAGGTCTAATTACCTACATTATTATTTGTAAAACACTAAAATAGAATTTAAATGCGCAGAAAAATTTAAATGAATACTACTTAATGTACAGTCGTCAAGTCAATAAAATAATTAAAACAAAACACTTTCATTAAAGATTTTATTATTAATTAAATACTGAGGGCTATAACCATCAAACATACAGGACATAATTAACGCTATTTATGGACTAATAATTATTATCACTTGATATACATAAAATAGTTTTTGATGTTTAAAATATATCCTGCTATTCTAAAAGAATTGTACTAACTTGACGTAATTTTACGGTATTGATTTCATATATATCATTACTTATTAATAAAAACATTTCTTGTCATGATTGAAATAAGTTTAACATTCGTTCGAATAGCTATTGTACTGCAGGTGCTCATTAGCAATAGCAATAATTAATGACAAAATAACTACAAGGGAATGAATTGTTTTTTCTTACCGTTAATAGACTTTTTTGAACATGCTTTTGCAAGGCACCTTGTACAAGCGTCGTCATCCAAATACGAAATTTCTAAAATTAATTTTATTAGTAAATAAAATTGTAATTCATTCTAGCATCTACTCCTAAGGAAACGGTTTAGTGTGTTATAATTTCAGATTAGATAAACTCATGGTTTGATTTACCCAAGTGGATAAACAATACTGCTTACTATATAGGGCAAGACGTATTTAAATCGAGTATATCTTATCCTGGTTTCTCATTATTATTTGACCAAAATTTTGATGAAATGTTTAATGATCTAAATTTTTGAGATCTTAATGGAAAACAGTGCTTCAGGATTACTACGATACCTACATATACAGGGTTGTTCATTAGTGCGTCAAAATGAATATGCGGCTAAACTTGCACAGTAGAAAAAAATCGTGTTATACAAAAGTTGCTTGAATTCAAGCACGCTATAACCTAAAAATATTTTATCATATACAGAGTGTTCCATAACAGCGGTGTATAAACTATCTTCCTTATTTTAAATGGAATGGCACAGTTTTTACTGCGGATTTCGTTTCTACCCTGAAAAACAACCACTTTTTATTAAACACGTCGTATAGCTAAACTATTTGTACTTTTAGATAAAAAATTGTTTTCGTCGTAGTTCAAAAATTTATTTTGAGATTACTACCAAATCTATGAATTTGTAACTCCGCACGTAAATTGTGCAGATATAGATCTTTTCAGAAATATTATGACCGATTTAGTTTTTTATACAGGGTGTACCAGAAATATGAATTTATAGTTTGTTTGTTTTAAATGTAAATAACTATCTTATCTTAAATAAAACACCCTATATATACTTACCTACATTTTTTGCAATAAGCGGTTTTTGAATTATTTACAATTTTAAGATTTTTATTTCAATTCTTCGTGGTATAATAAATGTGCACCCTGTATAATATTAGGTATGCTGACCAGAAAACGATTGATACTTAAATAAATGGTAAAATCTTTTGTATTACGAATGTGAGTGAGAATGTAATTTCATAAAAAAACTTTCAATAGATATAAAAATAATATTATGAAAACAGAAACTTTCTTAAAAAGCACGCTTTTATTTAAGCGTACAAAGTGTACTAAAAAAGGAGAAAATAATTTTTTTCTTTGCACCAAAATGTGCTCAAAAAAGTCTAAACATAAAAGCATGTGGCGCTCATATTATAAACATGTGACGGAGAGAAATGAATTATGACGAGCGTCCCACGCTTTTATTTTTAGTCGTAAAGATTTTTGATTACATTTTGGTGCAAAGAAAAGAATGATTTTCTCCTTTTTATGGAACACGCTGTATATGCGAAAATATTTTTAGGTTACAGCGTGCTTGAATTCAAGCAACTTTTCTATAAAACATATTTTTCTGCTGTGCACAGTTTAGCCGCAAACTCACTTTGATGCATTAATGAGCAACCTTGTATAATGCGAACGTGTAGTGTAAAAAACGTAATAAAAAAGTAGAATAGAAAATTAAGGCTAACCTGATGCTAACAATCTCATCAGTACCAATAGTGAGAAAGGTATGATGGTTATAATCCTGAACAATACTCGGCTTGAAGGTTGAGGCCGACGATTTTGAAATAATTAGAAAATGGTTGTATAAACACAAAGGAACTCCTACAAATAATTTGTTCTAAATTCGGGGCGACACTGAGTACCGATCATATTGTTTTTAAACTAAAGTAACACGGAAAAGGAATCTATTTCCGTATTGTTTTAATAGTTAAATGTATCAAGGGCGTGAAAAAGGCGTTTATGGACCGCAAAGTGTAGAGCGCGGGCCGTCACACGAGCGCTGTTAACACGTAAGGCCATAAACGTTGTTTGCGCCCGAAATACATATAAAATTTTACACAAGATCGTTTCAATGACCATTTATTGATAAATTTGTGTTCTATTTTTTCTTTCCATCTTCTGTGAGTAGTTTTTTTATATCTCGATATTATCAAAACTCACCCTGTATAATAACCTGCCAAATAATTTGTATTCGTTATAAAGAAAATAGTTATTCGTATCGTCACTAGTAATAATCTGATACATACGTTCGCGTTACCACAGCAACTAAGTGAATAAGACTAGAACAGGTGTTCGCCATCCTTCTTTAATGTCAACTTCGGGTGTTGTAAGCTCCATAGTATATTTTGTAAGAATTTTTTTATACAATGCAAAGTAGCGACGATGAAATGGTTTTCGTAACACCATCGGAAATTTCTAAAACAGCAGATGCAAAATTAGGTTTACTACCGGCAAAATCCAAGAAAATGAACGCATAATGCACAATGTAAGAGACGGAAACTACACAGAAAATGTATTTTTTGCATATTTTCTGCAAAAATCCAAATGCCGTAAGCCGTCGTCTATGTGGTCATATTATTCCATGTTGAAGACAACTGTAAATTTTTAGAGTAATATAACATGGTAGATACACCACAGTAATAGAATTTTTAAAACGGAAATCAGAAACCTAAAAAATCAAAAATTGTAACCCGTGAAGAAACACAATCATTCTTGGTGGATGCTCCGGATAATACTAGACCTTGTGGTAAAAGTAAGTTACACTAGCTGTTTTTTGATTTTACACCAACACTAAAAAAAAAACAAAAACTAAAATTGACCGTATTTTCAGTGTGGTTGACAAAGAACAGAAATCACCAAGTTATATCGACATCTATAGAAAATATGCTCCACTGCGCACTAAAAGCACCGAGCACATGCGTTTGTGCATTATAGTAATGGAAAATATTCCAATCAGGTGGTTGGAGAGAATACTTTTTAAAATAGCGACCTATTTAAAATTGCTATCTCCAAAAGATTGCGTAGGTCATTGTTTTACACGTTCTTCAACAACTTTGCTAGCTGATGCAGAGGAGGATATCTTTAATATAAAGCAATATGCTGGTTGGAAATCTAAAACTGTGGCGGAAGGGTATATTGAAGGTTCTATGGTCAATCACAAAGATGAAAATGTAAACTTTCACGATTATTACAGATATTTAAAACACTTTATCTAGTTGGTTTTTTTATGGTATATTTTTGCATTTAAGTTATACAAATCTAAACGTTTCGATAACACCTACCTATCTTCGTCAGAGATAATACTATCTTTCAAAATTGTTTAAGATGTTGAAACAATGTTATGAAATTTGATCAATTGAAAACGTGAACATAAACCTGCGATTAATATAATAGTTTGATCAACGTATAAAGCCAACTATCAAATACAATTTTAGTAACGAAATCATTAACAAATTAAATATTATTAAACTGTCCTGAAGATTACAAATCAGAACACCTTCTAACGGTCGAATTGAAATTGATAAAAGCATTCACATATAGAAATTTGACATCAATTAAAATAATACAGTCACATCTAAGAAAGAAATAGCTTTGTTAATAAATGCAAGTGTTATTTAACAGTAAAAACACAATGAGTACGTTTCATGTAATTTTCAATTTAAATAGCAACTACATATGTCAAATTATACATGATAAAGCATTTACTTCAGGATCTAGGAAAAAACAGCAAAAAACCTAGACATACCAAAAGCCAAAATTAAAATTAAGACGGACCATTATGGCTTTTTTAAATTATAAGATGGCAAAACCTATTTACACTGAGATTTTCTTCTTGTCTATTGACATTATTATATATCTCAATAGCTTCCGAACATAAGAATGGTTTGTCTGGACAATATTTCCATATTATCAAATTGAATCTCATGATTTAAATTATTTACGGCATGGTCAGCTACCGTAGATTTCTATGGTTGACCTAATCTACAAAATCTCATGTTCTTTACGTTTTGTATCAAAGCTACCTTTTCTAGTTCCAACGTATACTTTTCCACATGAACAAGATAACTTATACACTCCGGAAGATGGTAATGGATTTGAAACCTCTTTAGGTGACCTTAAACGACCTTGAATTTTTGTTGTAGATTTAAAAACAGTCCTATCTCCATGATTAATTAGGATGTTTTCAATTCTACGTGTAACATTAACTTATAAAAGGAACAAAAGCAGTATCAACATTAAGAACTGGTTTTTCTTTACGATTATGTTCAGAAGGTGTAATAACTTTATTCGTATCATTAAGTGAATATCCATTAGCCTATACGGATATTGTTAAATACTTATATAAATTCGTTTTGTTCGATCCACTGAAGATTGAATTATGCCAATTTTGTAGTGCTTCTTTTCCATGCCTCCAAATAACAAATGTTTTTTAGGTGCATTTTGTAACGTCTGTGTTTCGAATTTTTCCATGTAAAAATTAACTATAACAGGACTAAGAGGACTACCCATTGCTACACCATCAACGTGTTTATAGAATTTATTATTCCGCTGATAATAAGTTGTAGTAAGACAGTGCTGAAAAAAAAATGCTTGTATCCTTTGGAAAAATATGATCAATGTATTCAATAGTTTCTATTAGCGGAACTTAGAATTTTGTAATAGAAATGTAAGATGTTTTGCAAGATTATACGTAGGAGAACCAATTGCACTAACAATAAGCTTTAAAGAAACGTTAGGTTTACGGATTTTTCATAAATCATACAGTTTTGGTGAAAGAGCTTCAGAGTTAGTTTCTTTTTTATTTCAACCGGAATAGCAGTTTTTTGGTTTTCAAAAGTTGCATCTATTATATTATATATGAACGGCTACAACATTAAAGTAGAACAACTGTTGGAACCACAGACTTATCGTGAACTACTACAGTAAAGTTTCTTTTAAAAACTAAAGAAATTATTAAATTATCATCTATTTCTGAAGAAATAAAAAAGAAACTAGCCAACTCTGAGGCTCTTCCACCAAAACTATATGGTTTACGAAAAATCCATAAACCTAACGTTCCTTTAAGGCCTATTGTTAGTGCAATTCATTGGTTCTCCTACATATAATCTTACAAAATAGCTTACATTTCTATTACAACCTTATATAGGTAAAACACCCCATTATATCAAAAATTCTGCCGATTATTCAAAAAATACATAATTTTAAAATTGAAGAGTGTAATATAATGGTCAGTTTTGATGTTGTTTCACCTTTTATAAAAGTCCCTCTAAAAGAAACTATTAAATATATTGATCATATTTTTCTAAAGTATCTAACCATTCTTTTCCAGCACTGTCTTATTTTCAATGGAATATTAAATTCTATGAACAACGTGATCGTGTAGCGATGAGTAGTCCGTTTAGTCCTATTATAGCTAATTTTTACATGGAAAAATGTTAAATATTAGCGTTACAAAACTCACCTAAAATACCTCTAGTTTGGTATAGATACGTAGATGAGGCATTTGTTATTTGTAGACATGGAGAAGAAGCACTACATGAATTTTTATCTTTTAGAAATGGTATACATCCTAGCATTCAGCTTACCCTGGAAACGGAAACTAATGGAAGTTCACCGTTTCTGGACATACTATCTAAAACTAATAAAGCACCACCATCCACGTAAAAGAATTGGCGCAATTAAATCTTTAGTAGATCGAGCAAAACAAATTTGTGATCCTGGATTTTTGAAAAATGAAGAACATTTAATAAAATCCTTACAAGCTAATGGATATTCACTTACTGATATTAATAATCTTATTACACCTGCTAGACATAACCATAAAAAAAACAGTTCTTAATGTTGGTACTGCTTTTCTTCCTTTTATAACTAATGTCACAGATAGAATTGAAAAAATCCAAATTAATCATGACATTAGGACTGTTTTTAAACCTACGAGAAAAATGAACATTTAAGGTGTCCTAAAGATGTTTTCGAGGATGTTTCAAATCCATTATCATCTTAAGAAGTATATAAGTTATCTTGTACATGTGGAAAAGTATATATTGGAACCATTAAACGTAGCTTTTTACAAGACGTAAAGAACAGATAGAGATTTTGTACGATAGGTCAACCAGAGAAATCTGCGGTAGCTGATCATGCCTTAAACAATTTAAATCACGACATTCAATTTGATATGAAAATATTGTCAAGAAACACTCATTATTATGTTCGTTTACAACATGAAGCTATTGAGATATACAAACATCCTAATAATTTCAATAGACAAGAAGAAAATCTCCGTTTAAATAAGTTTTGTCATATTATAATTAAAAAAGGGCATAACTGAAATTAAAATTAAAAATTATATAAAACGTACTACATTATGTTTTCATTGTTAAATAACACTTGCATTTATTAACAAAGCTATTTCTTTGTTAGATTTGACTAGATTATTTTAATTGATGTCAAGTTTCTATTTGTGAATGCTTTTATCAATTTCAAATTAATGTTTTTCGCAACTTTACACTTATATCATAACTTGATTTGTTGTGTTAAATTTATACTTTGGTTATGACATTTTTCACAGTTAGCTTTCGACCGTTAAACAGTGTTCTGATTTGTCATCTTCAAGTTAGTTAAACAATAATTAATTTATTAATGATCTAGTCATTCTTTACTAACATTGTATTCCATAGTTGGCTTTATAAATTTATGAAACTGTTTTATTAATAGCAGGCTTATGTTTGCATTTTCAATTTTTCAAATTACACAAAATTGTTACATCTTAAACAATTTTGAAAGATAGTATTACTACTGACGAAGATAACAAACTGTAAGTGTTATCGAAATGTTTAGATTTGTACAACTTACATACAAAAATACACCATAAAAAACCCAAAAAGTTAAGTATTTTGATACTGTGGTAAATAAAATCAAAATTGCCAAAAAAAATGTCAACGTTGATATGCCTTCCACTAGTCCGCATATATGAATTTGATAATATATAGATACTGATTCTTTTGAGAATACATCTTCCAGAAGTAACCCAAATCGCAATGAGTTACTGGAGTAGCAAACTTACAGCAGGACAAGGTAGCAAATCCTAATATTTCCACACATAATTGTTCAAATTGTGTTATTAATATAAAATTATAAGTGCGCCAAATTTATGTTTTGGTTGTTAAAAGTTATAATTTGTTCATTAAATTAATATTATTTTAATTGCACCAAATACATCTATTTTTGTTAATAAAGTTTCTATGTATTACCAACTGAATGTCTGTAAATAGTTCGCGGGCGCTAAAGTAGCATTTTAGACCCGTTAAATTGATTCATAAAATATTCTTTATAGCCTGATCTTGGATAACGAAATTTTTGTTTACATGTTGGCAGCAATAAATGGTTAATTTCAACGTGTAGGTGAAATCATTGTCACCACCCGTGTGTGCTGAAGTTATACGATTTTGGATAAATTGAAAGTAAATAATTCAAAAAATGACTTCATTAGAAAAAATAAAATCTTATTTCCAACCCATATGAAGTTAGCAGCAGTAAATAGCTTATACATTATTATTGTGAAGTTAGCAAAAACTTTTCAGCAATAAATATGCAAAGCGTATTTAGCCCTTAACATTAAAAATTTTTACAACTTACGCCAATTCTACATGAAATAAAAAGCAATAAAATAGGCACATATTTTTGGTTTCTAAGAAAAATTGCCAGTTATTCTGGTATGGTCGTGAATACACCAGGGTTACTAAAATGCTTGGAGTGTTCAGTCAACGATATAGGTCAGTACTTTTATCTATGTATATTCTACATAAAATATCGCCTATTGTACAGTGGCCATCAACAAAAATTGTGTACACCACGAACATCTAGCAACATGATTTTTTGTTATCTTATAAAAAAGTATTTTTAAATTTTGGAAATATTTTTAGAAAATGATTATACGTCAATAATGATCCAATAGAGGATTACAATTTTATCGTTTTCTGTCAGTTTTGGCATGACTTTTTGACACTGACAGGTCGATATAGCCAAAAAAGGGTGTACGCGATTGTATTGACGGCCACTGTTCAGGGCGAGTCAACGATAGAGTAAAGTAAATGGTGCTTTATGGGTAAAATTTGCCAATAAAATGTATTTATCATATTATATGGCTAGTTATTGTGCACATTTTAAAACTATTCTTGACTACACAGTGTTCCAAAACAGCGGAGCAAGACAAATTTCGTATTTTTTTTTTAAAGAACACCCTGTATATCATTCGATGTTTGGATTCTACGTACAAGTATAAAACTTTCTTTATATAGATTTCATGCATGTAAATTTTACGGTTTTTGAAATAATTCCAATTTTATCCAAAAAAATCGCATTTACAGGTATAACTTTATTATGTGCCATCTTGTGTTTTGTTAGGAAATCTTTTATATTTGGACCAAAAAAAGATCACGCTCAAGCCTAAGTTGTGAAGAAGAAATTCTAGAGATAAATGATACAGGGTGTTCAAAATATACGTTCAAACCTGCGACTTGAAATTAAAAAATATCACTTTTCGGAAATAGAACACCTGTACACTTTTAAGTTGTGTTAAAGAGAATCCGAAACCACACAATTCTTGATAAGTATGTCTTACCTATCTTTCACTGATTTTGAGTTGTTTTGATTTTTCTACATTCTTCAATATTTCAAGTATTGTAAAGCTTCAAGCTACAATTGAGTTGTCTCGATTTTACGATGACTTTTCTGAAATAGAACACCCTGTGCACTTTTACGCTATGTTATAGAGAATCCGAAACCACTCAATTCTTCATAAGTATGTCCTATACCTATCTTTCATTGATTTTGAGTTGTTTTGATTTTTCTATATTCTTTAATATTTCAAGAATTGTAAAGTTGCAAGTTACAATTGAGTTGTCTCGATTTTACGATGTTTGCATTTTAGACAATTTGTTCGTAATCTGTACGGGTTTTATGCCACCGCTAACCTGTTATCAAAAACCAGTACTGTACTGGTGAAATCGGTACATATGGTCACATTACTATTGGCCAAGTTAACCTGTTTTTCTACTACTTTCAATTATTGAACATTTAGTATAATCGCAGTGTGCCTTGGTATGAAACAATTATTGCAAGCAAATACAACGGTAACGGTTACATTAAATAGTAAATTATGACTGCTATCACCACTACATCAAATTCTCTATAGACAATCACGATTCCTAGTACTTGGGTTTCGCATCATCCTGACTTGTCCAAAACAAATTAAAGTATTACTCTGTAACTTAAAATCTAAAGTTTAAGTTAACCAACTATGTCGACGTACTTTTATTGTTTACTGAGTTGATTTTTAACAACGCACGCTACGATCAGCGTAAAAAGTCATAAGGAAAATATCGTTATTTTAATTATCAATAAATGAAAATCACATTAGCAGTAAATTTGTTTAATAACTGAAACTGAATCTGATTTTAAATTAATCAATTCATGTCTAATCCGATTGGAGTAAATCTTTTGCGTAAATTTACTTTCTGTCGGGTGCTATAAATTATTACAATCGTGTCTATGTAAACCCAATCATATTAGCATTGTGCAAAAGGGTTACCAGTAATCTTCCTGTTATTAAGCATATTTGTAAGTTTTCCCCTGCTTTTGTTTATATAATTCATGAATAATTTAACAAAATTCTATTGTAAAAAAATGTTATTTCCTTTGAATGACATATAAAATAACGTGAGAGGTATCTATTGTCATTTCACGTACCTAATCTATTTTAACAAATAAACACTTATTCACATTAACCAAGTATCAAGGTTTCAACTACGTATTACCACAGATTACACAACAATGTACCTCAATATTGTAATTATTACAAAAAACTTATTTTTCTTGTAATATAAAGAGCTCGTATATAGTAAGTTCAATAATGTTATCGGTATTGAGCGTGTAAGTTCCCATTTATTCGATAGCATCAATGTTTGCGCATGTTGGAGCCCCTGCCTATTTTAACATTGGATATTTCACGAAGTCCTTACTGGTCTATTTTGTGAATTTCATAATCGCCTGATCTCAATCATTTAATTTTGCATTCATTTACACATATCAGATTATCGTATACAGCCTTGATAAATGAGTAAAAATTGAAGCAAGAAATTAAAATACAAACGTTGCAAATATAGAGATTTTAAGTTAATCAGAATGAACAAAGACATCTTGTACAATACGTTGAACACTAAACAATGTACATTTGTTGAAAATGAATTTCGCAAAAAATCTCAAGTTCGTGTTAACATATGTAAAAAAACTGACCGTTCAAAACAATTGTGAGAAACTATTTTGCTTTATTATGCTTTTAATATACCGGATGTCTGTTTGTACCTTGCTACAGAGGTTTACGGAAAAAAATAATAAAATTGCACACGAGACAAAGCTGGAAATAATTTTCAAGTTTATAAATGGTCGTTAGCGGAAATAAAGAGGTACGCTAAATTAGAAAATTAAGCTTTTCTACAAAAGGGATCAAGTTTCGATACGACAAAGGTATCCGTATTAAATTTCTACAAAAATGTTTGCAATGTTTCTTGACTAAAACTTATTAGTCTTGAAATAAAGTGACAAGGAAAAAAAAAATTTCAGTTAAACCGAATATTATCTTTTTTTCAATCTAATGATATTTACCATAGAGTGCCAGGAAAAGATTACTAACAGTTTACTATTTATTCAACAACAAACTTTACGAATCTGAAATTGCAAACTTTCGCGATTATCACTCATAATCAAAATACTTATCTTTTGGGTATGTTTGATGTTTTACCTTACTGATATGTTAAGATAACTATTTGTTACTAATTTACTTATATATTTTGTCGTGATAGTGATACATGTCGTATTGAAACGCGTTGAGAAATACATATTGATAAAATACATTGTGAAATTATATTTGAAACATTAGTGCTATTAATCCACTAAATAAGGTTAAAGAATATAAATTTAATATTGAATTATACCTCCAGGTTGTGTTAAGAACAGAATAAAAGAGCTACCGCTAACTGGTCAATTAAATGGGTACTGCAATGGATACTAATCATCAGATATATTTCAATCCATCCCGGAAATGGCGCTTGTGAACGCAGTAAGTTCAATATGCACTCACCTACGCGTTTTTAATGTTTAGAATAGACTATTCTCTATAAGTGTTCAATATCTTAAGTTGGTTGTAAAACAGAAAAACTGAAAATCATATTGTTAAGACAAAACGATCAATTTTTAAACATTTACTAATTAGTTTCTCTCTGCATTTGTTAAAAATTCTCTGAAACACAATCAAACATCAATAAAAGAGTGGTATTACAAAAACTAATAACGTTTTTCAGGGAAAAAAATCAAATGCGGGATTTTGGAAGATGGCCAAAATTTTGAACAATTCAGATATGATTGTGGCTACAGATACTTTAAAATTAATGACGTTTTCTTAAATTATAATATAGAATACATTCACAAACTGCTTTATGTAATAAAGAATTTTTCGCATCGTTAAAGTTAAATTCTTATGTTGCACAAAAGGAAACAAATTTTTTGAAATCACACTGGCTATTTTTCATCGTATTTGGGAAAATTTTGAATACTTGTTGAGAAACATATTTTATAAAGGAACCTCTTTTCAATAAAAAATATGGTTTTCAGTTTTCATTTTCACAGCCAGCTCATAATACTGAAAATTATTCTAAATCGCTGCCATTATTTAGAAAAATATTGGATTTAGGTGTATGAAATAATAATCACAAATAACAGAACATGGAAGGAATGGAATAACCTAACATAGTGTTCCATCTGAAAAAACGAAGAAAACGTGACCGTCGCGTTTTGACCTACCCAGTACATGAAATAATTATTTTAACAAAATACAAGAATCTATTACCAATTCCCATCACATAAAATAATTTTTGATTGCGTAATCATGTGTTAATATATCTGCCCTAATAGGCTACAGATATTGAAAGTCTTCAAAAATATTACATAAAATTAACAGAATTCAAAAATACGCAACATTATAAAAACAACAATAATAATTTATGTCAGATAGACTTAAATCTTCATGTCAGATAGCCATTCGGCTTAGTATTAAGAAACTCTTTTATAAAGACAAATTATGTAAAATTGAATTACCTTTAAAAAATATGTTTACAACATTTCACGTACAGTTGATTGTTATTCAAAACTGGATTAACACTTTTAAATTCCATCTTAAGATTTTTTTCCGTCCAAGTTACACGTGTCTAAGAGATATAACATAATTTATAATTTTCAAATCTATATGCCGGTATTTTTATATATTAGATGTATGCGGTTGTTTCAGAAATATTTGATAAACGCCAAAAAACTGCGTCTTATAACCCCACCCACGCTCCGCCGGATTTCTCTCATACTCTAATCAGCTCCAGGAGAAATGAAATCAAGCTTAAATACGAAATTACAAGTGCGTACGTTTTATGGCTCTGGTGTTATCGTGGATATCAACACATATACACACACACACACCCACAGTCACACACGCACGTACTTCCTTCTACACCACCTATATATATATATATATATATATATATATATATATATATATATATATATATATATATATCATGCAATCATTATTGCGTCCGTACGTAATTCCTTAATTTGGCGTCACCTAGAACAAGACGTATTCTCTGATATTTTATTGAAGTATATAGGTCTGCATTTTTTTCTAAGTTCTATGGTCTATTCCATGTGTTTCTAGCTTTTTTTTTACTATATACATAATTTTTGTACGTTTGACAATCATTCTGGAACCCGTACATTAAAATACTGCACTAAAATCATTACGGCGTCTTGCTGCGTTGCATGCCCTCTTAATGTAACAAAGCAATCATTTTGGCATCTCGGATTAGAATATACATAATGTTGTTGTTGCAAACATTTAGGCGTCAATATATTTTATATTAATAGTTTGTGAGCAACCAGTTTGAAGTCTGCTTTCATATTATCCAAAAATTTTATGAATGTTTCATTTTGGCGTCTTAGTTTAAAATATACACAATGTTCTTGTTGCAAACATATTGGCGTCTACATATTGCAATTAATAGTTTATGTGCAATCAGTTTTAGGTCTGCTTTCATCTAATTCGAAAAATATATGTTCTATCACCAAAGAACTAGCCGATCATTTTGACGTCTTAGTTAAAGATATACATATTGTTATTATTACAGCATATGAGCGTCAAGGTCTATTCATATATGTTCAAATAAAACCAATACAATACTTATGTTATTTAAATAGCTCCCAATGTAGAAGAGATACATTTATCAAGTAAGGGTAAAGTACAGGAAAGCAGTGAATAATGGGTGCGTACTAGAATTTTGAGTTTGGTACAATCAGCCTATTTCAACCACTTTAATTATCAGACAAACAATTTGATGAATTTATTTTCTCCACTTTTTTAGTTATTTAAAAATTATAATATCTTCATCACCATTCAATCCAAAGAAAGTCCCTGGTTCGAACCTGTTTTAGGCGTGGATGTTTGTTAAGGTGTCGCTAAAAAAGATCGCCGACAATTGGTCACGCGAAAAATTGTCGCGCACATTTGAGCGCGCCTCAAAATATCGCCAGCGAAAAAAGGGCGCCGACGAAAAAAGATCGCGGACAAATGGTGGCACTAAAAAATTTAAAATTTTGTTAACAATTATCTAAATACCAGAGTGGAACACTGCGACGCGGCGTTGATTTCACTCAGTACACTCTAAATTTGAAGGTGAGTGTATAGATCGTTTGGATCGACGACACCAGAGACGACAACCGCAGTTTTTAAGAAATCTTTGGAATTGTTTTGAATTCATAGAGGAAGTCATACCATATACAAACTATTCTGCAGAAGGATGGCACAATAGTGTTTCCTCTATATTAAATGCAGCACATCTAAATTTGTAGAAATTTATCAATTCGTTAAAGAAAGAGGAAAGTTTACATTGTTTGAAAATTGAACACTACATAGCTGGAAACGAACAGCCACTCAAAAAAATTTGTAAAGATACGGCGCAGCGACAGTAAACTATTTGTCAATAATATGCCAATCATCCACATTAGGAGTATTTAAGGGCGGTTGCTCATAACTTCGAGGTACAAATATAAAAAGCAGAAAAGCAAGAACCAACAAAAAAAAATAAAAAAATCATAAAATATGAAAACATAAAAAAAAACTTTTAAACATGGCAGTTATTAACTGCCAAACCTAAGCCTGGATAAAATGTGGAGGAATGTTTAATAGTTATATTTTTCTACGCGACATTTTCTCACGCGATCATTTGTCCGTGACCTTTTTTCGCTGGCGGCCTTTTGATGTGCGTTCAAATGTGCGAGACATTTTTTCGCGCGACCAATTGTCCGCGACCTTTTTTCGTACATTCGTTTTTTAAGTATAGTGAATTAGATGTAGAGCAGCCTTGCATAAAACCCCGCCTTTTGAAAGTCAATAAAAATTTTCAACAGGTGATACAGGTTCAGTGGAAGCATTGTGTGTCGCCCTATTATTAGGAACTAGTAGTGCTGTTTATGGACATGGATGGGTGTCGTACTCATTATACCTCTCTGAGTATAAAGCAAAGTACTCAACTTTAGTTCTAAAAGTACAAATACGCCAGCAACATGGACGTTCTGATAAACGATAAACACACATGCACCCATGCTTACACATGTACAGACGCACAAGCACAGACGCGCGCATGCGCAGACACGAGGTTAATAATAGAACTGGTCTCTAAATGCCCTAAACGGTACTAATTTAACTTGGTCGCACTGAAAAAAATAATTTTGATAAATAAACGGTCTCATCGTAACAAGTTACTACGTAATTCAAAATTAAGACACTTGTTTCTTAATCTACATTCTGCAGTTCGTTAGAGGTTTACTAAGCAAAATCCAAGGATGAATATACTTCGCGGTAAGACTTTCGGTTAAACTATCTACCTCTAAGAATTGAAACAAATACTAATTCAAAATTAAATCTATGAAGTGTCGATTAAAACTATGAATTTGGTGTACAAAGTTATTTAATTAATTTTAAACGGATTTTTTTATATTTGTACACACACAAATATAGAAGCGAATCCGAAATGCGATTTAAAAAGTCACCCTTTTAAAATAAGGGTAATAATGTCATCTCAACTGTTAATAATAAGTAAATTTTGCATTGGATTATATCATCTGGTAACGTTCGAATCAACTGGGTGTCCCAAGCAAAATTACTAATACAAACAACCGTCGTAGTTATCTACCTATGACAAAACTGTAAAACATATTAACCAATTTGCATTTTTAATTTTTTACATTTATCTGTAAATTTTATTATTTTCTGGGTGTGTACATAGAATGGTGTATTTGACGTGCATGAGGTAGCTAATCTTGCTTAGAATAAACAGTATGTATATATGTTAATATATGACTTCAGAATGATTTACAAAATAATGCATGTGTGAGTTCATAATGATGTTAAGTAATATCAATTGTATATCTAGGTAGAATGACGCCAGAAGGCTGTAGACCGTAAATATGAAATTACTTCAAATTAAATAAGAAAGAATATTAGAAATTGGTTTTACAGTGTTGCCATTTAAAGACGCCTGAAAGATTGTAAATGTACAGAATAAATACAATAAAAGTATACTTAGAAATAGCGCCGTGACGGCAAAGTGCTGAACTAAGTTTGTATACAATTTTACGAATTACACGATTTTGGCGTCGACAAGTTTTTAAAAAATCTCAACGTAGGAGTATGGAATGGGCCCCATACTGAGAATGAGTATTATAGGATTCTATCAGAATTGTCTTTTATCAACGGTGCTTCTCTAACACTCATACCAAGAAAATTATTAAGGATTGTAATCTGGCGTCCATATACAGACGCAACTTTGCAAAGTGTAGCCAGATTGATGGTAAATGCCAAATAGATGGACGCAAAAATGATAGAATGATGTATGTATATATATATATATATATATATATATATATATATATATATGATTTAAATTCCTGTTATGTTCCATATTTAATCGAATTTACACCGTGTATTGTAGAAATATTTATTTGCTTCTACGTTTCGGGTTCGTAACTTTGAACCCTTTACCAAGAGATACACCCAAATGACAACTTATTTTTGTGACATAAATTTGTTCTTAGAATGCTAGATTTAAATCTCTTTTTTTTGGTGAGCTCGTTTTCTTGTTAGAGATGCTTATAGTCGTTTTTCGATTTCTATGGCTTCTCTAATTGTACGTTTTGTTAGTGTATCTGCTCGAGCCAGCAGCCTAATAGTATTTGTGTTCCTATCTTATTAGTTGCTATCGAGGACGATAGGTTCTTTTGTCTAATGGCTAATTTACGTTCTTCAGCTCGAACAGAGATTCTGTGATTCGTTAGTCCAACATAGTTGCATTTGCATGTACTGCAGGGGATTTCGTATACTCCTTGATCTTCACCATGCATAGTATCTTTTGGGCTACGTTATTTATTTATTTATTTATTTATTTATTTATATATATATATATATATATATATATATATATATATATATATATATATATATATATTTATATATACGCGCGTGTGTGTGTGTGTGTAGGTTAGAAGATACAAATTTCACTTTCCTCCAATATTCCATGAACTTTGTGGCCTCTTCTTGTAAATAGAATAATGAAAAACGTTTTGCGAAATAACCAACATGCCCAAAAGTAAGTTCAGCTAGCTTCGTTGTAAGGGATTTGAGCATTAATTTTTTAAAACTGCAAACTATCTGCAACTGCATTATACATTGTGATAATTTTTATCTTTTATACGCTATCGCATTAAAACGTTGAATTGGTTAATCTATTTTTTTTGTCTAGACGTTGATATGTGACATTGACCCTACAACTTAATTTATTCTATACCAAGTAGGCTATTAAAATAACTATAGATACGAAAATCCCCGAAAATTTTGAATTTGCTAAATTGATTACATTTTTTACGAAATTTTTCAAGCATTTCAATCCGTAATTCGTATACACCATCTCTCGAAACAAAAAAATAATGTGGGAATGAATAACGACCAGGGTTAATTTTGTTTTCTTTACGTAAAGTGGGTTCTGAACATTAATATTTGTTTTTATCCATTTTAGATGTTTAAACAAGAAACTGACGTCAAAAGCCTCTAATTAAATTTTGCTGACTTCAAACTTACGTCAATGATCTTTATAGTATAAGAAAACAATTTGCCTATACTCCGATTGTCCCCCCTTCAAATTTAAATCTCAACTGATACCAAATAAATATTCTAGTTGTTCCACAAACAAAAACTAACAGAATATCCCTCGTACTAATTAGTTCTTTTATAAGACTGTTTTTCCTCGTCGTTTACATAAATTTGTAAATGGTAGTATTTGTAACTACAAATGCGCATTCTGATAATTTTTTTTACCACACTTACCAACTGTTTTGATTTTATCTGAAAAATAATTACAATTTATTCTGTAGGCGTCATGTGTAATATTCACTTTACCATGAATCATACGAAAACACATTTTGCCTGAGTTCTTACTAAACAATAAATATAAATGATTATCTAAACATTTCCTAGACTTGTAACATTCCATATAACGCAATTCAAAGTTCCTATTTATAAATACCTAAGCGGTTAGATATATGGGTCATTCCGGAATAGGTGCGAGTAAGTAAGCATACCTATTTTCGTAAAAGGGGACAATGGAAAACTACCCTGTTTCATTCATATTTAATGTATCATTCTTTCCCAAATACGGCGTCTGATCTTAATATGGGGATTTTTACTACCATAAAATAATATGGGATTTTTCCAACCAAAAAATAAAGTGATAATTTTAGATTAATATTATAACAATCGCTGTAAACACACTTAAGTACATTTTAGTGTTACATAAATTGCAAATACATTTAATCAGAACAAAAAAAATCACGATCAATAAAAAATTACAACAGTTCGTCATAGATTGCGCCACAAACTCAAAAATTCTAGCATACCCAACATTCGCTGACACGTACACTTCCACGTTTACGAATTTCTCTAAGAACGTCAAGCATTAACATGACTTTTTCATGGTTTTATTAATTTCGATTCTAAGGGCGATTGTTTAGAATAAATCTGAAATATTTAGGTTGCTTTAACTTACTTGTATGATCCAAAATTAAATTGTGACAGCCCGAGAATAATCAATTTTGATTATTGTACCTTATATCAACAGAGCACGGAACTTTGTTATGACCATGCATTTCGTCATGTGATCCGAATGTTTTTGAGTTCGTAAAAATCTGCAAACTGTTATAACCTCAAGATTAATACCGCTCATATACCCACGGATAAGGAAACCCAAAAAACAATTGATTTAAATAAACAACATGAACTCTATTTTTTACGTGTTTCAGGACGAGCGACGCACAGTGCGAGATGTTGGTGATCTAGTGGCGCAAAATACTGTGGCAGGTTTAATTCTGTTTTATGTCAAATAAAGGATTCGTTGCAATTAAGACTAGTTAATATTTACGTTTTTATTAAATTTAAACAAATATTTAACATACAGGTACGGTACCTAGTAAACCATTTTGTAACATAAAATCGTACGGCTTTGAAAGGTTCAATTTGTATAGTAGAAAGATACAAAATTGATTCTGAATCAGAACTCCTTGAATTATTGTTTTGATCTGTATATACACAACGTTCTCCCAACAAATAAAGTGCTTCTGGTTCGATTTCGCAATATTTGGTTTTTGGAGCGTCAGTAATCTACTAAATAAATCAGTATTTGTTTCTTTGCGAGAAGTTTTATGTGTAAACAGTTCTCGATGCTTTTTACATTCTTTATTTCTTGCTTCCTGTGAATATTGTCCTATCGGAAGTATACTGGCAGCTAAAATATCCTTTCCATGATGTGTACGCATGGGTACCAGGGATATTCTTTCAAGTATAATTTTAGAGCTTGCCGGGAGTACACATTAAACTTGTAACGTCAATTGGAAAACCACAATTTAGGTATTCTAAAATGACATGAAAACGTTTAATTAATTGAAAACTGAATCCAGTAATATTTGCGAACGCTTCTGCATTTCTGAAAAATCTTCTGGCAGTATTTCCATCATTGGTATTCCCTGTTTGCTGCTTTGGCATGTTCACTAAGAGGCTCAATTCATTTCTAAATCGCAATTTCTTATTAGCGACTTTTTTCAATTTCTTGTCGCTGCCTCTAGTCTGCCGCGACCAATCTGAAGGATATATGAAGTATACATTCGAAACAGCGTATCCACGACCTTCTGGGCGAGAACACCTATTTTGTTTATGTCACTCGGCTTTGCACCACACAGATAACAAGTTTGCGAAGAAAGACAACCTGAGACACCATTGCAGACTTTACCATCAATCATGCAAAAGATCAGTTGAGACTTTACGATGAAGTTTTTGTCACCAACAGATACAAACGTAGGAGAAAGTTCAACTACTTGTTTCTCAATTTTCTTTACTTCCTCATTTACGAGACCTACTGTTTCTTTTACAAACAAAAACCTCACAATATTTTGTCGAGGAAGGGGATGGATTTTGCCATATAAGGCTATTTCTGTCGTTAGTAGTAGAGTAAATCTGTATCGGACCCATTGAAATACTGAACAAATTTTCGTCACTGCAATTTTCTTCGGAAAACTTTTGTTTATGTTTAGGCTGTTCAGCTCCCTCAATTTATCACCATACTCAAACTATTAAAATCACTTAATTCTGCAGAACATTTTCATGAGCTCTGCATAATCGTGTCCCGGTGTGATCAATAAGTGATTTACGGGTACTTCCGCCGACATTTCAGTTACCAGTATGCCAGATGGATAGCAGAGCTTTTTAGATTATCTAACCTTGTAGTAGGGTAGGTACAGTTTAGATTTCGTTTGTTTTGTCTGACTTCGAATAACATCACACTGGCTCGACGAGAGATTCACATCTACGACCATCGCAAGTGCTTGATCAATATTTTTGGTGGATGTTCCACTGAAGATTTTGGAGCGTTTTTCAGTTTTGTACCTCTCATCGGTGAAGCAGCTGAAAGCTCTTTCACAATTGCAGCTGAATCCCGTTTTCCTGCTTTGTATAGTTTTACTTGGGTTGCCTTATATAACTTTTCTGGACTCCATTCTAAGAGACTTGATTCTTTTTCTTTGAGATTTTTTACCAATGTCTTCAAATGTTTTTTATGGTCTACCTCTTTGCTTAGTCAACCCTCTTGAAATGGCTACACTCATGTGCCGATGAAGCCACGATGTGTTCTTTTTTAAAAATCGACTTTTATGTCTAGATGATTTTGCCCATCTCACTTCAATTTCATGTACTAATTTCTAATGGTTGCGTTCAAGTTTCGTTGAGCATCCGTTGGGAAGTTAGTAGCGCGCAATTTTTCTAAAACGTACTTCTGTATTGCTTCAAATCGCGAATCTGACGTGGTCCGCAACCATTTCTCAAAAATGGTGGAGCGTAATATTGCTATGGTCATTCTGAAATAATAAATATGACAGGCGTAAGCTCAAATATGCGCAATATATTTTGTGATTCAAATAAGTTAGGTTATTAGCTGTCATACAGACCCGAAAACACGGCTGAACAACTCAGAATAATGTACTAAAACTCTAAATTAAGTTTAAATCTATTGTTTTCTTTAAACGTCATATAGAGGATATGAAAGTTTACACACTGAACAATCCGCGCCTTATATTATATGTTTCTTCAGCGACACGAGTAAGGTGTTTAAACTTACATTATAGAGATAAGATGTCAGTATGACACTAGTACGAACCCGTTTGACAGATAATCGGATGGACCACCCCCACAATTTCCATCAATGTTATTAGACGGGTACATTATACTAACGAAATGTATTGTGTTTGTAAGCTTTTCATTAATTTAAAAAAAAAATGTCGACGCTATATTGCTGAAATTTCGTACTATGCGACGTTACCAATTTTCTATGCATAAAAATCATTCGGAAACATATAGCTAGCTTTGATAATGTTGGTGATTTTTATTGTTTCCTATTGGCTTTACGTTTAGATAAAATCTGAATCAGCTAGCTCGAAAAGCTTTCCGACTATTGAATATTTGAGTTGATTCAATCAAAAATTGGTGGGTCATAGACGTTCCGACCTTGAAAAAGTATTTCAAATTTGAACGTTATCTGATTTATTGTTGAGTTATTTCACTCGAAAGAGAATACGAGAGCATGTTATACTTAATTCAAATATAAAATAAATCACTGTTCTAGTGTTCAAGTTATTACGAACAAAAGAAAATCAAACCTACATTGCTCCGTACCTCGAAGATTGATCCCAAAAATCATAAGGATCTAGGTAAGGAGTGTACCCTTTCTGAAAATATGTACACATATTTGTAAATATGTCTTGATTAAAGGCATTTAAAATATTACTTAGTATTTAACAGTTTTTTTCATTGAAATCATTTTGCACCATTTATTATACATTGAACAGTATTGATATAGTATTTAATGGAATTAAGGATTATTTATACATATACAGGGTGTTCCTAAAATGCCATGTCCAAATTGAAAGTGATTATTCCTTGGCTTATTCTGAGACAAAAACGTGTATCTTAAGGTATATTGTCTTCTAGATACAGGGTGTCAAAGTGTTATCACCTTCCGGTTCAAAGTTTTTAAAGCGCAAAAACTAAATTTCCGTGTTATACACATTGTTAAAATTTTAAACTCACTATATTACAGGAACTATGCTTACATTTCGATGTATACTTGGTCATCATCTAGGGTAATAGATGTCCAAAATATTCCTTTGAACACCATATTCCAAATAAAAAACAAAATGTATTGTCTCGTTGGGTAAAACCTGAATTTTTTGCTATATTTGCCACCAGTTGATATCAAATTTTTTAAGACGAAGTAACTTTTTCCAAGAGCATTGGACTAAAAATGGACAATTTCAAAAAATTACCGTTGTAGTATTTTGACATCAATATTATACGATCATTTTTAAATATAAACCAGATAAATTTAGGCTTGTGCCAGGAGGGAACAAGCCTAAATTTATATGGTTTATATTTAAGGCGGCGAAGTATTCTTTAGATTCTTGTATTCGTAACTCCAATACTACTTTCTATAGCTCTGCAAGAACTTATAGTATTACCCTCCACACTGGCCAAAACGGTAACTTCATCGTTCTCTCGATTTTATTTATTATATTTTTTTGACCCGAGTTTAGAAAATGATCCATAACTAATTAAATTTCTTAAATATAAACCATATAAATTTAGGCTTTTTCCCTCCTGGCGACACTGAACGTAGGTGAATATTTGGCAATTGGTACTTAAACATATTAAATATAGTACCCAACTTGGAAAGAAATGTCATATGGTCAGACGAGGCACATTTTAGCAATTCAGGTGATTTAAAAAGGCACAATATCAGATTCTGGTCTCAAGAAAATCAACACCAAATATTCCCCA
Source organism: Vesta saturnalis (assembly GCA_036346205.1). Lineage (NCBI taxonomy): Eukaryota > Metazoa > Arthropoda > Insecta > Coleoptera > Lampyridae > Vesta > Vesta saturnalis. Next base: position 56,576 of record JARFJB010000513.1, read on the forward strand.
AAAGACAACAACGATGATTTGGAGTAAACGTTTCCTGCTTTAGATTGGGATCAAAAATAAAATTTTACATTCTAGAAGAGAGCTTATCCGCTTCTAGATATTTGGACATTTTAGAAATGGTTGTGCCTGAATTATTATATGACATTCGTTTAGCTCGCTTGAACCAAATTCATTTCCTACAGGATGAAGCCCCTTCTCACAATGCGCAAATTATACGGCGGTTTTTGAAAAACAATTTTGGTAATAGATGGTTTGGCAATGATGGGCCGATAAGATGGCCTCCTAGGTCTCCGGACTTTCTTTTTGTGGTTACTTGCAAAATAAAATATACCAAACTCAATATGCTAATGTTAAATGTTTGACAAATGCAGTTAGAGAAGTTTTCCGATATTTACAAGATCACCCTATTATTGTGCTTAATGCTATAGAACGAATTGGAAGAGTGTGTGAAGTTCGCATGTATAAGACAGAATGGTCATAAGTTCGAACATCTCTTTTAGTAATTTATATTAGGCTTGTAAAGTTGTAGGTATGTTCAGTTTTTAATTTTGTGTTTTTGCATAAAACTTCCTAACCCTTAATCTTGTTTTTCATGGCCAACTATATCATCAAAATATTAAATTAACGTAACATTCATTTTTGAGGTTAATGCAAAAGAAGTGCCACACAATATATATTTTTTGAAAGCTAACAGTAAGCTCTATTGTATAATAAAAATATATAGGGTGTTCCATTTAAAACAACAAAATTTTGGTTTATTACGAGGGGTGCTTAAAATGTGCAAATTTTGAATTGTATCCACTAACTTGAGAGAACGGTTAAGGCAGACCTGCGAAGGTGCAACGGGTAGCGCTAGCAAATGTAAATAAAGCAGGTGCGAAACTTTCGTCGAATTGCAGCTAGTGATTTTAATTTTAATTTAAACTGAATATGTTAAATTACAGCGCTGTGGTAATTTAACATATAATTGGTAAACTATTTACTTCAAGGTTTAGGAAAAAAGAGCAATAAAACCTAGACATACCAAAAGCTACAATCAAAATTAAGAAGTACCATCGTGCCTTTTTTAATTATAAGATGCCAAAACCTATTTAAACGGAGATTTTCTTCTTGCCTATTGAAGTTATTAGGATGTTTACACATCGTAATAGCTTCACGTTGTAAACGAACATAATAATGAGCTTGTCTTCAGAATACTTCCATATTATGAAGTTAAATGTCCGATTTAAATTATTTAAAGCATGCTCAGCTACCGTAGATTTCTGGTTGACCTACTATTCAAAATCTCATATGTTCTTTAAGTCTTGTATCAAAGCTACGTTTTGTGGTTCCAGTGTATACTTTCCCACATGAACTAGATAACATATACTCCGGAAGAAATAAAGAACATTTAACTAGATTTTTAATTGGTGTCAAGTTTCTATTTGTGAATGCTTTTATTAATTTCAAATTAAAGTTTTTCACAACTTTACACTTACATAATAATTTGATTAAATTTTGTTAAATTTGTTCTTTGTGACATTTTTGACCGTTAGAGGGTGTTCTGATTTGTCATCTTCAAAGCAGTTTAACAATATTTAATTTATTAAGGATCCAGTTATTCTTTACTAAAATTGTATTCTATAGTTGGCTCTATACGTTTATTAAGCTGTTATATTAATATCAGGCTTACTGCGTTTTCAATTTTCATATTTTAAAAAATTTGTTTTAACGTTGCTAAAAGATTTTGTCACTACTGAGGACGACAGCTGTAAGTGGTATCGAAACGTTTAGATTTGTATAAACAAAATTACAAAAATATACCATTAAAAACCCAAAAAGCTAAGTATTTTAAATGTGTGTGATAATGGTGAAAGGTTACATTTTGATATAATAAGCATATTATATATACTTAAACAAATTATTTGAATAAATATGTAAAAAAAAAACACTTAAAATCGCTTCACACAATTATATATAACTATTGCAGAAACAAACATCTCATATCCGACTTTTTTATGGACTCTGGGTCCCATGCCAAAGATGATCAAAATTTCATGAATAAGTCCGTTTATTTGGCCATTTTTGGGGCTATTTTACTTGTACTATAAGCTTGTGTTATAATGTTCTCGTCTAAGAAAAAAGTAAAATAAATGGTACCATGTTTCATGCCTTCTCCCAGGGTAATGGCAGGCGTTATAATAAATGCCGAACATGCATACATAAGTATGTATGCATGGTGGAATTAATCCCTGAAAAAACCTCATACAAAGAAGACGGTAACGGGAATCGAACCTATTACCTCTCGAATGGTAAGTAGATCGTGTTACTACTTATCACCGGCTTGGTATGCTCACCTGTATTTTACCATCACAAAATTGTAAAGATCGGTACGATTATTAAAGTAGAATATTTACAAAAATCATTTCCTTTTCCTTTTTCATTACAAAATATTGCTTCAAATCTTCGTTCTTTTAGCGAAATTAGATCAGGTTTCATTCCATAGTTATATCTATATGAAAATGGATTTTTCGGAATGGAGTAACATGACTTGATACATCGCATTCAAAAAGGATCATATCACAAAGCTTTCGATTGCCAAAAGTTGCAATTAAAACCCATTTGACAAATGGTTAAATCTAGACGGTTTTATGCTAAAATCTCTTTTGAAATTTAATCGTAAGAATACATATTTGCACACCCACAAAGGTGAAATGCGAACATTATTGCGCTTTAGCATTAAATGCAAATTTTGAATATTATCATTTCATTTTAAAGGTTTGAGGATCATTGCGTATCTAAAAACATATGAACAAATTTTATCTTCTATAATGAATTCAAAAAATTTTTGAAAAAAATCCAGTTTATAAATAACATTCGTTCAAATTCTTAGCATTACAATGTTTAAGAATGGCCCGGCCTTCAGACTTTGGCTTTGTCTAGTATAGTTTTTTTTATTTGTGTTGGTATTGTTTTGATTTCTCAATTATCTACTTAATCAAAAAGCAATAGTGTCAAACATATCACTATTTTGCTATTTTAAGCTTTATCTCCTGGCAAAAACAATACGTAAAAGCTAAACCTAATATATTAAATTTGTCTTGCTAATTTATCAGTTTCATTTATTCTCGCCATGTTTTCGATAAAATTCAAAATACTGGGCAAGATGTATGAATTCGTACAATTAAGAAGGCGTTCTGCCAGAACTGTAAAAATTCAACATTTCTAAAGACCCTGTAAATGATAATCTCGTCCCTGTATACGTTAAATGTTCATGAAGGAAACGAACAATTTACTACTGAAATTAACATCTTGGAACCGTACCAACAGTTCTTATTTTTAGTACCTTAAACTATTGTAGCATTAGACAAAACCGGCCATGGCGATGTCTAGATCGACATTCTTTAAATGTTAAAAGATTTGCTCAAGTAATTTTTTCAACACATAATCTAGTTGCGTAATACAGGGGTAGTTGTATTATGAAATATTGTTATAAGAAGCCTTAGTAAAACTTAAGCCGTTTAGCTAAACCAATTCGATAATTATGCGATTTTCTAAGAAATATTGTGCTAATTAAGAGTTGTAGGTGTGTTAACTGTACAATTATAACTATTCTATAATTGTCTGCATTGTCATGTGAGAAATCACATGTTTAAATTATGTAAATATAAATTTGTCTGTCAAAATACACACCTTCGCTTATTTGTAGATCAAATGTTTGGATAATGTCCAAAAATCATTATTTGAGATTTGATAAAAGAAAGGCCACAAAAAGAATACCTTCCAAAGTGAAAATCCCGCACTTGGCATGTTTATCAAAATATAAAAAACTTTTCCACAACGTTAAAGAAGCAAAACTTATATATAACAAAAAAATCAAATGTGGTTGCGTAATTAAGCGAAAAATGTTTGGAACCGGGGTCAAGAAGCACAATTTTACGTTGTATTTTAAAGTTGTTCAGTTAAATAAATACTCAAAAAAAAAAATGAAATTATCGTATATTTGTTATTTAAAGTAAGATAATATGTTAGTGAAATTCTATAATTATAAATTAGATTCAAACGTTTTTCAAGGATGATACTAACGTCGAGTGAACAAAACTATTGACTTTAAAGTTGCCTTTCCCCTGCCTGATTATTTATGTAGTTTTATTTAATGTCATTATCTCAAAACAAGGTGACTTTATAATTGTTGAGAATAGTTCATAAATGAGTGTAATATAGCTAAATGGCTGGTTAAGCATCGTTAATTAAGGCCAAAGTTTAACCAACATCTTAGATCAACATTTTGTTTAGAAGCACCATGTTTTCTATAGGTGTTTTATATCCGGAAATGCAATTTCCGTTCGCAGTAGAATGACTCGACAAATATTGTTTTCCCAGATGCATTGTTTTAAGTACTTCTCGACTTATTCTCTCTTGTTTTATTGTAACGAAGTTAAAGGCAATGTTGCACATTTTCATAAAAGTTGAAAGTTCTGCTAACCCGAAACGCGGGTAGCCATAAAAAAGGTCACTATGTTGCCATAAAGATGATTTTTTTAATCTCGTAAAGGATCAATATGTCACCTCTACCAAAGATGTTCTAAAGCTTTAGTTGCCTCACCTTTCATTTCTTCATCCGCGAAAAATCACTGTAAACAAATAGAAGCAGATAATCTGTCGGATTTGGTAGTAAATCTCTGTTAATCCCAACTATTTTGGCCATGACAACGACACTGATGTATGAACGTGGATTGTTATACGTAATGGAAAGATTTTGGGCGCAATAAACTAAGCCTTAATTCCCGAGTTTTATGCTGTGACTTAATTACAAGATTATATTGTTTCTTGCATTTTGATCGTTTTATCAGCGTGTGTAAAAGGAATACGTACTTTGAATGGGTATTCTGATACTTGCCGGCGCGGCGTGTTTAAACACCAGATTCCATCATAAATAACGAGAATATTGTTCATCACGTCTAGGAAAGAGCTCGGCCCCGGGCCCTCCGGCCGGCCCTGCCCGAGCCCGACACGATTTTGGGCCGGGCCAGCATAATTTTATCCGGGCTGGGCTTCGATCCATTCAGGCTATTCGGGCTGGCCCTTTAACCAATACACATACAATAACGAGAAGGATTGTATGTTCAAAGTTTAGTGCGCACCATTGATTACTTTGTTATCGCAGCTACGATTTCCGTTAAATGACTGAAGTAGTAGTATTGTTACGTGAAGCCAGAAAAACAAATAATTGTTAATCGGATTTTCGAATTATTAGCTACAGCATCTTTTTTTTTGATGAGACACCCTTGTTTATGATACCCAATAACAAAATCCATTACAGTAGATGTTCAAAAGCGACCCATCCTCGATCAATACATTTTTGAACTCTATTGAGGACACTGTTGGTAGCTTTCAGAACTGTTGTACCGTGAGTCTGATTTATTAATTCGCTATCGGTTACCCTATTTTGTAATTACTCAACAGTCTCGTATGTATCCTGTATCGTTCTAAATTTCATCAAATGGACCTGTTCACCTGTTAAATGGTGTTTCTATTCGTTATTATAATATGATTTTGGAAATAAAATTGTTTTGTCATCATTTGTTTAATAAATTGATTTATACATAACCCTTTTCTAGTAGTCTTAGTTTTGATTTTAGAGTAGTGGTGAAGACGAAATGTTGTGGTAACAGTAGGTGGCCGAAGAAAAGTTCACCTTTCTAAAGCGAACACAAAGGGATCAACTCTTAAAGCACCTCAGGTATATTATTTTAAAATCAGTCTAATTAAGATAGAACGTTTCATGGGCGTACCAGAGGGAGGAGGAGGGGCGTCACTGTTCCATGACCTTTTGAGTAACGTCACTTTCTTTTAGTGTTTGAATGATATTATGTACGCGAGAAAGGGAAAACGTTTAAAATGTGTGTGGCATTACAATTATGTTGCTGCGCTTCAATTTTTAAGGGTAAACACTATACGTTTCTAACGCTGGAGCAAGACATCACAAATTGTTGATTACAGTTTTTTTAATGTAATATTTCAAATTAAACTGTATTTATAAATACGTTTTTTACATAATTTCAACACTGATTTAAGAAAAGAGGGGAGCATGCATCCCAAAAGGAATTGATAGATATGTATACCCCCTGATGTTTGTTTTTGTTGTGGTTCAATTTTACTCACTTCGCCATTGGAATTTACAAACATCAAAAACGCAATAACAATTTTCATAGTCCAACTCCAACAGACAGGGGGAGATTATTTTTTTATGAATACTTTGAAAACGGTTGTAGGTTAGGAACCGAAACGCAAATTACGTATTACAGCGTTATAGAGGTTTTATTCCATAAATAAGAAGATTAATAATATATGACTTGTTTCAATCGTTCTTCTTGTTAAACACCTAAATAGCTCGAGAAATTTTAACCCGCTACCTAACGGTTCAAAAAATTTCCAATTTACTTCAGAAATAAAGATGTATAGTTCCTTTGTAGATAAAAGTCGGGCCGGGCTGTGCTATTTTTTTCGGGCCGGGCCGGGCTTGTCGGCCTATATCTTTCATTATATAATCACACCTAATAAGCTCTTTCCACCGGCGCCTTTCTATTTCAGCCTTTGCAAATCTCGAAAACGCCACTTCGCTCTGGCGTTGTAATACTTGCAGTCCCCGTACATAAACCTGGTATCCCACATTAAAATAATGAAGAGATTCCGATTGCATCTGATTTATAATAGTTTGTACCACCTTTTGTAGCTCAAGGTGTTCAAATTTAACCCTGGGTTAAAAAATGTTAGCACCTACTTGAATATTTTTTATCGTTCATGATGACTGTATTCGAGAGAGATAGCCGTTTGTACCTAATTATACCATGTTTCCTTTGTCTTTGTACATCAAGGAGTACAAATTTAACCAGGTGTTAAAAAATGTCAGCACATCATTTTAATAATTGTAGTCGCTTTTGACGAAATACGAAGGAAAAAAAGTGGTACAAACCGGTAGAAACGAGAATGAAACAGTATCCGCTTCCTGATTTTGAAAATCTCTTTAAACGAAAAAGTTGCCGCTTTCAAAACATTTGGAATTTCGGTACAAACCAACTCCTTGAAATACAAAGAAAAGGAAAAATTGTACAATTAGGCATAAACGATCCTCTCTCGAATACCGTCATGAACGATGAACAAAATTCAAGTGGGGTGCTAACAATTTTTTTAACCTCGGCTTAAATCTGAACACCTTGAGGTGTCTATTATAAATCAGATGCAATCAAAATAATTTCATTGTTTTAATATGGGGTGCCAGGTTCATGTAGGTTTGCAGTCCGTTGCCCAACACATCTCCATTTTGTACAAACTGAAATGAAGCAGGGTATTTATAAGAAGGTGTATTTTATTTCAATTAACAGATTAATTCAATCGCGGACTTAAATACGTAATAACGTCAATTAAACACAATATTGAGGTTATGTCATAATAAGATCCACCAATACTGTCATTATCTATGACGGAATCCGGCGTTTAAACATAGTGATAATAAGTATCGAAGCACCTTAATACTCACCACCCACAGTACGTATTCCCTTAAAAACGCTGATAAAACACAATAAACAATATCAGTACACAAGGTTTGTTTAGACATCACACTAACCTTCTGCAACAAAATAGCGACGTTACGTAGTCACTAATTGGCCGACTACCTTTTCATCTGATTTCGTTGTAAGGATTTTCTTAACAACTGAAGAATCCGGTTCTATCTACTACTTTGACGGCAATTACACTACAAATGCTCGATGTTTAGTTATAACGCTATTGTGATACACATCTCCATTACATAGTTCCAAATTTTACGTTTGGCTTACGAAATTCTGTAACGTCCTTTTAATATAGGCGAATTTTTTTATCCGTGCGAGGTTAGCAATAAATCTCCAGCAATATTGTATGTACCTACACGTATGTGCATAAGGCGGATATGACTCCAAAAAGAGATCATTTGGATGCAAATCATGAAGTTTTTTATTTTTCATATTTAATCCCCATATCATAAGAGTGATTTATGGTAATAAAATTTTGGTAATCAACCCCTACTTTTAAGCCCCAGTTATCACCTTCTTGAGCCAGATATTAAATCCCTCATCTTATGCGCGTTTGCACACCTCAAAGGAGCACAGTTTCTTTTTTCCGTGTGACATTTTGGTTTTTCAGTCATCTTGCTTCCGTGTTCCGTTATCTTGTTTCCGTGAGCCTTTTTGCCATATTATATCGGTTTGCCTTTTTGGCTTACTGTGGTTTTGGTTGAATTGAACATATTGGTCCAGCACATTGAATATTATTTCTAAGGTCCTCTAGGTAGAATCTAAAAGCTGATTGCAACATCTTCAATTAAGGTTTTTTTGGAGAGTTGATTCTTGAAATTGGCGCAGTAGCTTAGACCATTTTTGAGTGCTATTACATGAAATTTCCCCAACATTCAAAATCCATTTGCCCTACATCCAAGACCCTTTTGGTAGGATCTTATAACATAAATTACCAAGCTCAAAAGTCCCCGCATTCTGATGCCTCGACGTTTTAGTAGGGTAGCTAACATGATATAGATGTTTTGGGCTACTTTGTAGCAATGAAAGATGAACTATCATATCCAATTCTGATTCACAAGCGCAAAAATCTGGTTCTTAAAATTTTTATTGCTTTGTACATACATTTGCTATACACTGTGCATTTTTATGTTTATAAAAGGACATTTTGTGTACCACCGGTGGTACTCACTCATCGCAATAAGGTATTTTGTGTACCATCGGTGGTAAAAATAAATTTAACTTCCAGCTATTCTCATATGCTCGTAAATAAACGGGGGTTATTAAAATGCTTAATTTGAGGTGTTTCGACATCGACATAGATTAAGGTTCTTTTCTTCGTCTATTGTAAGTAAACTAAGGGGTAGGTAAATAAAAGCAATAAAAATTTCGTTTGTTCTAAAAAAAATACGCTCTAATTATTCTCGTATGCACGTGTATAAACAGCGGTGATTAAGGTGCCTAAATCAGAGTGCTTAGTCATCGATATAGTTCAGGATTTTTCATCTCTATTCTGCATGGATTAAAGAGTAAATAAAAGCCATTAAATAGGGCATATATTTTTCGTTTGTTCTAAAATAAAACTTTAACTTTCGAATTATTCTCGTATGCGCGTGTATAAATTTAAAAATGCAATTTTTTTTGGTAAAATATGATGCAATTGATTAGTAAAAAGTTATACTTTATTTATTTGTTAGTTATATGATCAGATCAGATTTTTGAGAGGTTAAAGTGGCACCCCCTCAAAAGGAAACTTGCACATATTTTTGCATAAAAATGTTCTGTTATGCCAGAAAATATGACACCCTAAAAATCAATAGTTTTAAAATTCAAAGTAATTGTTCTTCATAGAGCGTCTGAAAACATACCTGACGTTACACCGTATGATTTACACATTTCCATGTAAGAGCGATAGTAGTTTGCCACTTACTTTATTGGAGATTTGTATTATTATGTTACGTGTTTGCATTGTGTGTGTATCACATTTTTTTTCAATGAATGAAAAAAATTATACGGTCTGACGTCAGGACTAAGCTGTTTGATGACATTAAAATTTCATAGTTCTTTAATTCTCTCTAGCGTACAGAAAAAACTAAAATGTTTGTTTTTTAAGTAAATGTTGTTTATTCAACAATATTTTATTAATTTAATTTTTTTGCAATTTCTCCATACCTGAAAACTGACAGAAGCAAAAAAATGTAAAAATTGGCCATTTACTATGCACTATAATTTGTGAACTGTTGCTATATAGGTTAACACAAGCCCAAGTTTGGTACACGATTGCCTCACAAACTTACGTTTCGATACAACCGAAAACCCGTCGAATTCCTATAACTGGTCAATGTTTTGGGATTTGTTACCATAACCAATGACTTAACATAACCGTATTGGGTTAAATAACATAACCGGTCATCATGATGCGAAGTCACTTAATCCTGGAAGTTCCAACCCAACGAAGTAATTGATACGCAGAAAAAATATAACAGACAGCATCATTCTATTGAAACCACAAACATTTAAACTGCATAACATCTAAGAAAGTCACAGAAAATCTGTACCAGTAACAGCAATTTCTGCCTCAAAATATTAGGGCCAATGACATAACCAACATCAAACACTCATTCGACGTGTATACATTATAAATCAAGCTGACTCTTTTTTGTGCCCTCTGATGCCACAATTCTGCTCGTTCAGCAATCCATTTATGTGGAAGTGTGTCCCATCACTATTTTCCTGTTCCCAGTACATTTCTCCCTTTTACGGGATCGGTCGGTTTCGGTCTCTGAATTATATGCATTTTGAAAAGGTGATGAAGATGATAATGAAAATTCACCACATTAAAGAATTCCCTATGTCGATTTCATTGGACTACCATGAATCGCAGTGTGTTGCACAGACCGGGCAGAACACACGCACACACTACTTCTAACGTTAACTGTTAAAACTATTTTCGTGTTTCATACGTCTGCAAGCTGTTGATTCATTCAGTGATTCATTACGGTCTAGAATCTCACAAAGTCGTCTGACAGTTACAACATAACGTTTCGATAACACATTTTTTGGATTAACATACGTTGCTTCAAGGCTAAACAAACAATGAAGCGTTGAATTGTAATACATAGAAGTATTACTGGTCAACAAAATGATAACAAGTGCAATGATGGTCAAAGCGTGACCCACTAAAGTGCATTTTCTTTAACGCCCAGACAATAGCTTGCGTTAAAATCAGTATTTCCAAAAGAAACACAACAAATGCCGAATTTAGTGTGGTCACTTCAGGAATCGAGCAGTGAAAGTGATGAATATACCTGCATGACGAAAGCAAACATGGGAGAGTATAACATGTTCCCCTTTTTAGGTTTGAAACTTTAGTGTTGTTAGAAACTCTGATCCATTGTTGCGTTAATTCCTACCATTAATCTCGTCAATTCGGGTGCCATCTTTTACGCTGTAGTTGAAACTATAGTAATTTGAAGTAGGACAGCACCACCCTATGAGACACGGAAGCGAGATAGCCAATCGACTACTCTCGCAACAACTCTGACAAATCTCCAACCGGGCTAACAGCCCCGGAGAATTACTATTAACCTTCACAAAACACAGCCCGTCATCCACACTTTATAAGACAGACAATAACAAGGTTTGACGACGTCAACCTAAAACTCCGACGAACACAGCCCCAAACTACAAGGCCAAATTGTACACTTAATTGACTTCTCGGCTTAAGACAAAGTAAAAGATCTTCGCGAAAATGTATGAGGCTGTCATTTACAAAACACAATTACAAAATATACTCATAGTCAACCAAGGTCCATTTTACACTACTCTAAAACAGAAACATATAATCCCTTGCTGCCTGCAATGGGAAATACTACAAAAAATCCACAAACTTTACTACAGACACCCAACAACTTACGATCTAAACTGCTAACTTACCACGTATCACCGATCGACCAGAGACTTTACTGATAAAATACATTGCAGGATCACGCCACCAAAAACATCTCAAAACTTCCTACTCCGTACATAGGATTCACTACAACACGGGAAAAATTCAAAACATTTTCTAGCTATCCTAACCAGACTACTTGACGACATACCTTACAAATTCTCAGAACTCCTAAGATAAGCTCAACTCCCATAATGGAAATTCCACAGCAATCATAACACGCCACTACATTACATCAATAATACCGGCTATATTACTATAATAATTAACCCAGTTCGTCGCCAGAACAATTTTAATATTTGGAATAACATATACACTAGGTAACAGTAAATTTAAAATAATGTAATTTATTGACCGAATTGGTTATTGTGGGGTATAGAATGCAAATACTCCAAGGTTGTTCTGTTATTTACATCCCACACAATTCTTAAAATTCTCTCATCAGCCAAACGAAATTTCTTCAGTTTCTGAGGATGAGGTGGAGTCATATCATATCAATTATCCATTATGGCCTACGTAAATTCCTAGTTGTCTAAGTAATTATATTTAAGTTAGCTACATTAAATCCGTTTTCTAACATCTCAGTAAATTTATCAGGTGGTAGGCATGTATACTCCATGCCAGTCGGGGAGGTACCACCACCCTTACCATGGGCTCCTTAATATTGAGTCTGAGATTTTCTGAACTCGGTAAGGGCTGCTTGTTACCTTTTCCATCATCCTTAATCTATTCTCATCCTTATTCTTCCTTTTCGCCCTCACTGTCTTCCTATCGGATTAAAAGTCCCAAATTAAAAAATAAGATGGCTGTGGTTTCTAGGGTTATAAATTCCGGACGTAAAATCCTGCCCCATTCGGATGTCCGGGAGGGCAGGGCCCAAGCGACTTCGGTAATCGAAAGTATCAACTTTCTGATTCATTACTGCAACATCCGCGGTATCAGGTCTAATCTTAATGCTATTCACCAACATCTTGAACAATTACAACCTGATATTTTGTTTCTATTTGAAACACAAGTCACCTCTGAAAGCTCCCAGTCACCCGACTTGCAATTTCCTCAATACCAACTTTCGATATAAAGGAGGCGTATGTGCCTACATCAAAGACAGAATTGCTTGCAAGAGGGTTTCTTCCTTAGAAAATAAAAATTTTGACGTGATTTGGTTTAAACATTCTGGTCCTAATTTTGTGTACTGTTGCAGTTATAGGTCTCCTAATGGCAGTAACTTTCAAGAATTCTTCGATTACCTTAGTATGAAAGTTGACTATCTCCTGTCTCAGTTTCCATCTTGCAATATCTCAATTGTAGGCGATTTCAATGTTCATAACTCTAATTGGCTTCAGTTTTCATCTACTACAAATCCCGCTGGTCATAGTGCAGAAACATTTGCTATTTCATGTGATCTCACACAAATGATTTCTGAACCCACAAGAATCCCTGATAACCCTAACCATACTCCACATCTCTTGTTTATAAAACTTCCGTTCTTTCGCCTTTAGGTCTTTCCGACCATTGTCTAATAAAAATTATTTCTACTGTACCTAATTGCACTGTTGTTCGCAAAACCGATAGAACCTTGTGGTGTTTTAAGTCAGCTCGATGGAGTGATTTACGGGATTTCTTTGCAAACTTTCCATGGCGTGAATATTGTTTTAAGTCGTCCTCTTCTTCGGACATCGCTCTTTCAGTATCTAAAGTCATCCTCATGGGAATGGAGTTATACATTCCCAAAAAACAGTACCGTATAGGTCATTCACGTTCCCAACCCTGGTTCAATAAGGCTTGTGCTGATGCAATATCTTTAAAAAATAAATATTACATTAAATGGAAATCTAATAAATCGGTCGACAGTCATGTAGAATACGTTGGTGCTAAAAATATCTGCAAAAGTGTCATCACTAAAACTAAAAAGTTGTTCGAACAACGAAAATTCAATGAACTAGCTACATCTCCTTTAGGCAGTCGTAAATTTTGGTCTTTAGCTAAAGCCATTAGTAAAAACTTTGGAACATCTTCATTTCCTCCCTGATGTCTATTGACGGATCGGTAGTTGCTGATTCTGTAGACAAAGCCAATGTTTTTGTGGATTTGTTTGCATCAAACTCGTGTCTCAATGATTCTGAAAAAGGTGTGTCCCTAGTCAACTCTTCTTCATACGCTATGAAACCAATTCATTTTCGGTACAAGCTCTTGGAATCGATCATCAGTAGGCTTGATCTCAATAAGGCGACTGGCCCAGACGGTATCCCAGCTATTGTCTTAAAGAAATGTTCCCCCGAACTAGTACCAGTCCTATCTAAGCTCTATACGATCTCTGTGTCTTCTGAGGAACTACCTTCATCATAGAAGTTAGCAAATGTTCAACCTATTCCCAAAAAAGGCTATAAGACCGATCCCTCAAACTACCGACCAATTGCCATCACTTCCATTTTGTCTAAAATCATGGAAAAAGCCATCAATCAGCAACTGCTCACGTTCCTTGAAACTAACAAACTCCTTAGTGATCACCAATATGGGTTTATGCAAAGTCGTTCAACAGGCGATCTTCTTTCATATGTGACCCAAGTTTGGAACAATAGAGTAGATCAGTCCGGTGAAACAGTTGTAGTCGCTTTAGATATCTCAAAGACATTTGACCAAGTTTGGCATAAGTGTTTACTTGCCAAACTCACCTCGTTTGGGTTAAATGATACGCTCATCAACTGGGTTTCTAGTTTCCTTGATAAAAAACGAATACGTGTCGTGGTTGATGGCTTTTTTTCAAAAGAAGTTAGCATTAACGCGGGCGTACCACAGGGATCCGTTATAGCGCCTACACTTTTTCTGCTGCATATAAATGACCTTATTTCTTCAACAACTAACCCCATCCATTGCTTTGCTGACGATAGCACTCTTCACTGTACTTCATCTCAGTCTACTCATAGTGATAATCCACCTTCTATGTCAAATCAAGAAATTAAAGCTGAAATGGCAAATTCAATCAACAAAGACATCCAACGTATTCTCGAATGGGGAAACAATAATCTAGTTAAATTTAATTAAATTCAGGCTCTATTACTCTGTTGGGTATGACTGTATCTTCAAATCTCTCATGGGTTGACCATCTTCTGTCAGCTACCAAAACAGCTGCTCGTAAAATAGGCTTTTTGTACAGATCTAAGCAGTACTTTACCTCTCGACAACTCGTTCTGCTGTATAAGGCCCAAATTCGGCCTCATCTGGAATATAATTCTCACCTTTGGGATCGTATTCAAAAGAGAGCGATTAGGCTTATAAATGACCCGTCCTTAACTCCTCACATACAGTCCCTTGAGCATAGAAGGATGGTTTCAATTCTTTCTTTGTATTATCGTTATTACAACGGTTATTGTGCTGCTAAATTATATTCTTTGATACCATCTCGGGCTATCTTTGCGAGAAATACTCGGTTCGCTCATTCACATCAGTATGCAGTACAAATCTCCACCTGTCGTACCAAACGGGCGCAATCCACATTTTTCTATACGGCTTCTAAACTCTGGAATGATCTCCCTAGTTCCTGTTTTCCTCTCACTTATGATATGAGAAAATTAGCGTAGCTGTTCATAGGCATCTATTGGCAATTCATTATCCCTCTATCCATCCTCCTAAGTGTTCCTGAGTGCTTGAGCACGATAGGCCTAATTTAGCCTGTTCAGGTCCACAATCATAAAAAAAAAAAATACGACATCTACTTCGGTTAATGGATTCTTGGAATTTTTGTATTAAATTAGAGGGAAGCTTAAGATATTGTACTTTATCGCCTACGTAAATACGTAGTGGTATAAAAAATAAGCGTTACCATATTAATTTCCTAAAAGAACAATATAAGGGTTAAAAAATATTTTCCTAAAAGCAATAGACATGCTGTTTTTTTTTAATACGCACAGAGAAAACTTCGTAATGGATGTATATGTTATTCCAAATATTAAAATTGTTCTGGCGGCGACTGGCCTGGCAGCGAAACGGCTGGCGGCGAACCGGCCGCGTCGAATAGGCCGTGGCGAAACGTCATATAGACCCTACCCAGAAATATACTTTTAATTTTTGGCAAAACTCAATAGTAACCTTTTCTAAAAACCAAACTTACAACATGAAACAGTTTGTAATTATTATTGTACAGATATATAAACCCGGAAATATAATTTCCGATCAGATATTCAAAACCATTTAATCTTTAATTAACATCATTCTTGAAATATGTGGAAAAACTGGAAATAACAATTAATTCAATCATATTAATTAGTTGGTCAGTTAAGATTTTTTAATTTTAAAAAGTTAACAATTGGATCAATCAATTTAAAACTTTGCTTTTGAACCTTTGTGAACCATTCCTTAGTACCTACTTTTCAGATAAGTACCGAAACCGACCTACTCAAACACTGTTGGGTGTAGACGACAGCTATTTTAATCCTTGTATACAATAAAGCTAGTAATAATCAACAAGATAATTGACATTCTTTTACACAGACCTATCTTCTTAACTCACTAGCACCAATATCCTTTCTAGTATTTGGATATAAATCATAAATCATTCTCAAGACAATCATTAAATCAGTATAGATCAATAAACCACGTTTTGCATATTTTAACAACCGTAATTGCCATCAGTGAACCCTAGCAGTTCAATGCTCACATTTTTCTTATAACCAGTTTTTAAGTTTTTGTAACACTGTTTTAAGCCTCGAGATGTTCTATTTCCGGATTCAAAGGTTACTCCACTGTAATAGCTTTCATAAAAATAGTAAATGGGCGTGAACAAAAAAAGAATGAATTGGAGGACGATCATAATATATAAATAGATGCAAATTCATAAAATAGTTTCATTTTTTTCGTGCTAATGCCCCTGCATTTTTCAAAAAATAAATTATTTATAAAAAATAGTTCTTGTCATTTCAATAGACAGCCAGATGTATTTTTAACCAAACTGGTGAAAACATTGCCAAGTTAATCATTTTATACCTTTATTTGTATCAATTTGCAAGTCGATTTATTTTATGCTTCATAGTACACGACGATAGAATTCATTTTTTTCTAAATTTGCAAATGTATACTACGCAGCACAGATGGACTTCATAATAAATTTCATGTAATTTAAAATTATTTAAGTTAATTAATGTCTTACAAGTTTAAAAACGAATGCTTTAAAAAAAGTGTGGCAGACTTGGCGCAAAGATTACATAGGTACCAATAAAACTACCTCAATCGGTTCTAGGTTCGGCGGTCTAAACGGCCTTCAGATCTAGACTTAGATGTAAGTAAGTTCCTAATTTTTGTGTGAGGCGGAAAAAATACATTTAATATTACTGAAAATGTTAATAATAACTAATAAACATGCAGATGCGCGCTTGTTTCACTATCGCACGATCATATCGCAAATCCGCTATGCTCAACGTCAATACTATATACCCATGGTTAGAATGCCATATGAGGTACATTTTCTTGTATATCAATCTAAAAATATTAAACATTAAAATCATTATTCAAGTTTAATTAAGGACCATACGATATTCACTTTAACATCCTCTCTTGCATCGTTAGCAGCATTTTAATTATAGGCGCCTACATCTGAATACCTCACATCTGGTTTTAGGACCTTTATACAATGTGATTTTAACATAGCTTCAACAATTATCATTTATCCTCATTATATAAAAATACGGGATGTATGCGGTCTAGCACCATTTTGTGATACAGAAAGTAGGTGACCGGTAAATTTGCTACCTACTTGCCGCAAATGGATTTAATTACAGACAAATTACAAACTTTTTTAAGTCAAATAAAAATCCCTATTTATTTTTTTTTTAATAAAAAATGTGAACGTTTTGTTATGATTTCCTGGAATTCTCTATGGGTCGTTTAGTTACACCTGTTTAAATAAAGTACAATCTTAAGTCTTTTCTACAACTACGATAACTTTAAGAAACGCTTAAAGCAAAAAGACTCAAAACTATTTTTAAATGAAAGCACGTATAGCAGACTGAAATAGTGAATTATTCTCTTGAAAGTTATTTTTTTAATGCATTAAATTCTAATACCTAAGTATAATGTAACTCTCCCCTCAATTAAAAAAAAAACACTTTTCTTAGTAGACTATTACATAATCTTTATAAATATTTGATCGATTTTAAGAAAAGCACCGGGTACGTAAATAAAAAACTCGCACGCAAAATATTTTGAAGAACGTTAGCAACACTCAAATTCATTAAAGGGTAAATTGACTATGGAATCAAAGAGTTATTTTATATAATTTAGGTGCCATGCAAAGAAAAATCTTAAAAATATTTATATTAACGAAATCGGATTTAAAAGTTTTTAATATAACGTAATTCAGTACGCCGTTTAATTTTATCAAAAAATTGAAAAAATATTAATATCGTTGTTTCAGTATGGGCTCTACACTACGTAAACCTTCAGTGTGAATTCTACAGAAAGATTTATTTCTTAATTCAAATAGCTAGATATATTGCAATCAAAAACACGAAAAAATATAAACAATTTTAACACTTTATTATAGACAAATTATACATTAAATCATATCAATTTAGTCAAACATTAACCTTTTAACGCCTACGATATGACATATCATATGCATGCTACGTCATCGTTGCAAGTTGCAACTGGTTTGTACCTCTGAATAATTTTGAACATTTCATTTGTATGCGTTCTCTGTCTACTCATTTTAGTGTTGGTTACGGTAGTAAATTTTATAACAAAGCAATAAAAAAACAGGACCGAATTCAGGCGAAAATACAATTCCAAACGGATATGTACTAAGGTAAGTAAGGTAAATCCAAGTTAATAATTGTTGTATATAAATTCTTTAAATTATTGTGGTTGACTAAATTTCTTACTCAACACTTCAATACATTGAATTTTATCTAAATCAGTTGAAATAAAAAAATTCCGTAGAAGTGAGATGAGTAAAAATTTAGCATATGAAAATCATAGGAATAATGTTTATGTTTTATATTGCAAAAAATTCTATAATTTAGAAAATCTAACTAAATTTCTTACTCAATACTTCAATACATTGAATTTTATCCAAATCAGTTGAAATAAAAAAATTCCGTAGAAGTGAGATGAGTAAAATTTAGCATATGAAAATCATAGGAATAATGTTTATGTTTTATATTGCAAAAAATTCTATAATTTAGAAAATCTAACTAAATTTCTTACTCAATACTTCAATACATTGAATTTTATCCAAATCAGTTGAAATAAAAAAATTCCGTAGAAGTGAGATGAGTAAAAATTTAGCATATGAAAAATCATAGGAATAATGTTTATGTTTTATATTGCAAAAAATTCTATAATTTAGAAAATCTAACTAAATTTCTTACTCAATACTTCAATACATTGAATTTTATCTAAATCAGTTGAAATAAAAAAATTCCGTAGAAGTGAGATGAGTAAAAATTTAGCATATGAAAAATCATAGGAATAATGTTTATGTTTTATATTGCAAAAAATTCTATAATTTAGAAAATCTAACTAAATTTCTTACTCAATACTTCAATACATTGAATTTTATCTAAATCAGTTGAAATAAAAAAATTCCGTAGAAGTGAGATGAGTAAAATTTAGCATATGAAAAATCATAGGAATAATGTTTATGTTTTATATTGCAAAAAATTCTATAATTTAGAAAATCTAACTAAATTTCTTACTCAATACTTCAATACATTGAATTTTATCTAAATCAGTTGAAATAAAAAAATTCCGTAGAAGTGAGATGAGTAAAAATTTAGCATATGAAAATCATAGGAATAATGTTTATGTTTTATATTGCAAAAAATTCTATAATTTAGAAAATCTAACTAAATTTCTTACTCAATACTTCAATACATTGAATTTTATCTAAATCAGTTGAAATAAAAAAATTCCGTAGAAGTGAGATGAGTAAAAATTTAGCATATGAAAAATCATAGGAATAATGTTTATGTTTTATATTGCAAAAAATTCTATAATTTAGAAAATCCTCGCGACGCCGAAGAGATTTCAAATTATTTACAAGAATTAACTGATGATGATGACAATTATAATACGGTGCAACAGTGTGATCATCTTGATCTTATTTCATTGCCACCAGAAGATGTCGAAGATAGTGATAAAGATGATGTACCGAGTGACGTAGAAGGAGAATTTGAAGTAAGAGCCAATGAAAATATATGCTGTTGGTGAAAACAAGGAAGACCAAGTAGAACTAAATCTTGGTGAGTTCGGAGAAACTGACGTCCACCACTGGCCAGCTTAGCCAAAAGGTTAAAAAGAACGAGTAGATAAACAAAACACATTAGACTCCGCTAGAGTTTATCACTGAAAAGAAAAAAGAGAAATTGGGAATGAAAAATACTAACTGCCGCATTTGAAACAATTAAAATTGAAAAAACCCCGCAACCTGATATAGTAAAATCAATACAAAATGAGAATTTGGCTCCTGTTGATTTGTTCAAAATGTTTTTTCCGAAGAATATGTGCAAAGTATTTGCAATGAAACAAATAAGTCTGCAATTTTCAAAGGCAACCATAATTTTTCTGTACCAACTAATGAAATGTACATTTATCTCGGAATTCTTATTCTATCTGGATATTGCAAGTTGCCGGTAAGAATAATGTACTGGGAAACCAAAAGTAACACATTCGATTCTTTAGTGAGTAAAAACATATCAAGCGACAGATTTGAAACAATAAATCGTTTTTTTGCACTTTAACGATAACACCAACATAAATCCAAATAACAAACTATATAAAATTCAACCGTTGCTTGATAGAATAAACCAGATTTCACAGACATTGGCTTTACCATTAGGAAAAAAATGTTAGATGAAGCCATGGACATCATCACATGAAACAATTTATAAGAGGGAAGCCCATAAGATATGGATTTAAATTCTGGTATCTCTCAACATCGGAGGGTTATCTTCTGAAGTTTGATCCGTACTGTGGTGCTGCTTGTAAGAAGGAAGGTAAATCTTTAGGTTCATCGGTCACCGAAAATATTACTATTTTTGTAGACATTTTTTTCAATTCTCTTCCTCTTCTTGGTTATTTAAAAAACGAAAACATTAAGTGTATTGGTACAATTCACGCCGATAGAGTAGAAAAAGCGCCACTAAAAGACTTGAAAAAAGAAATCCGATGAAGCATTCATGCAATCCAAGATATTGACGAATCTATTTGTTTAGTTAAATGGAACTAACGTAGGCAATGATCAAATATGTCTCACAAAGGCAAATGCAAGCGCTGGTCAAAAAAAGAAAAAAACATATGTTTATGTCGACCAACCTACTTTTATAAATTTATCTAACGAAGGTATGGGAGGTGTTGACCTTTTTGACAAATTGAGAGGACTACCGCATCCGTATTCGATCCAAAAAGTGGTATTGGCCGTTTATTCGTTTTTGCATTAATGGTTCTTTAGTCAATATGTGGATCATTTATAGATATGCGTTTACAAAAATGACTTTATTGGCATTTGTAAGAAGAGTTGGTCACTTTTCACAGCGCCTGAGCACCTTGCTGGTCCAAAACCTAAATGTGTAGAAGCATATCTCAAGAAATAAGATTTGATCGAATCAAACACCTTGTTGCTTCAATTCCGACCCAAAGACAAAGTTGGTATGCATCCAAAAGTATGCTTCCAGGCGTATCATCCAGCTTCATAGTTGTTGAAAGTAGATTGTTACGTTTTACGAAGATGCTTTGTAGGTTTTACAGATTTAGTGTTTTTATCAATATTGTTTAAATATATTTTACTTAACTATTTGTAGTTGAATTTGTCGTTTGTAGGTTATTTTACAATACTAATTGTGTTTAAAATATTTTTAATTAAAAGATAAACTGTAATGCCTATGGTATGAAATATCATATGTGAAAAATCAAAGACTTAGAATAAAATGGTTTATTTTTAATAAATTTATTGATGCTTTATACTTTCAAACAATACTGTTTTGAAAAGATTAATCATTTAATTGAAAAAAAAAATTACTCACGCAATAATGGGTTAAGGACCGGTTCCACCAACTCTGATCAATGCGCCGTTTAACTAACAGTGGTTAGAAATTTAATCAAAAAATTAACAGAGTTATGTTCCACAATGCATTTGAAACCTATAATTAGTTGTAATGGATCATTTCATCGTAAACTAGACGTGAAGTGTGCTGATTGGTCGGCACATGATCACGTGAATTTGAAAGCAACAAAAGAGCGAGAACACAACAAATAACCTCAACCTCACTTTGTATCGCCTCGACATCGTGCGAACATCGTTGTTTTTAAAGTGCTCAAAAACATTTTCAATTGTGTTGTACTGTTATTTATTTCTTATATATTGTTTGTTATTTTATTTACAATTTACCTACCGAATGACTGCACCTTGATGTGCGTACAATCGAGTGCCGCAACTACTCGAGGAAATCTGCTGGCTAATGCGTAAAAGTCACTTTGTGCCGAGGTTCTTTAGGCTCTGTTCTAGGAAGTCTTATGTAATTTTCTCGTAATCTTGCATTCGCAGCCGTCACCCTGTGGGCAATTCTATGTCCACTTGTTTATATATACACACATATATATTTTTTTTGGTATGTCCGAAAATATGTGGAAGGATAGTCCGAAAATGGCATTGACTTTAAAAGAATTAGAAGCAGAAAATATAAGTGAGGATGAAGTAGATATAATTCCACCACCTACTGAAGATGACTTAAAGGGCGAAGAAGTTTTCATGACGAGCTTACAGGTATGTTTGAAATACGTTTGTATGTGTTGACCCATTGTTTTATTAAATGCTTGTTTTAGGCAACGAAGTGCTACAGGATATTGCTGGTACTATGAAATATTGTCCAAAGAAGAAAATACGCATAGTCCTCAACCAGTAAGACTCCATGTTCGAGTCGATCTCAAAAGGTAAAATATAATACAAAGTATTTCCCAGTCTGGGAGCACAACACGCATCCTACTTATTCCGTATTGCCAGAAACGAATAAAATCAATAATATTCGTTTATTGAAAGAAGCTGTAGAAAAAAACCCAAATGGAGGCGTTTTAGCTATATTTTGATGATGCAGTTCCAAAAATTATCGTAAATTATTCAATAAAATATGCCCATCATAATAATACACCTGATTATATATTTTCTGACAAAGATATAAAAAAATCATTGGAAGTATGATTCTCACAGGCTACCATATACTACCACAAATGAACATATATTGGAGTAAAGATGAAGATAAAGGTATAGCATTAGTTACAAACTGTATGAGCAGAAATATGTTCAGGGATATTAAAGAAATTTACATTTATGTGATAATGCTCGGCTAGACAAAATGATAAAATTTTGAAGCTTTGCCCATTACTCAACATAATAAACAGCAGGAACTTGCAGTTTGAGATAGTGCCGTACTTTGGAAGGCATTCAGTCAAGATGTTTATCAAGGGAAAGCCGGTGAGGTTCAGTTTATTCCATACGGAAGTGCTAGAGTTGATGAGTGAGCTTGGACTATAGACTGATGTTATTATTAGTCCACTGAGTATTATAGAATCACGCTCACAGCACAGAGTTTCTTTCGACACCTTTTTTTTTATCATAGTGGCCAGTTTGAAAGAAAAAGGAAATTTTTGCAACCGGAACAATTCGCGAAACCCGTATTGAAAACTGTCCTCTTGAGTCTACAAAATCTCTTGGTAAAAAAGAAATAGGCTCTTACTTTAATTCCAAGGCTTAAAGTTTCCGTTGTTCGAACGACAACAACTCCGTAGTTACTGTTATTTCAGATAACTGTTTTATAAATCCTGTAGTACAAGCCAAACAATACAACTGAAAAGAAAAAAAATGAATATTCCTCAACCTAAGGTTATACAGGAGCATAATAAACATATGGTAGAGTCGATTTACAAGATAATGGCATAGCGAACTATTGAATTAGAGTTAGAAGGGAAATAGTGGTGTCCCCGCTTTATACACCTTATCGACAGTACTACAGTAATCGCGTATAGGGTATATCGACTGGCAAATGAAAGTAAAATCACTCAGTTAGAATTTCATTCATATTTGGCCCTAGCACTAATAAAATTTGAATGCTCACGAAACAATATAAATAACGAAACATTGGCTTCAACGTCTCTCAGACGGCCATAAAAACAGTATATCTACCGAAACAAAGACGGATAATATGGGACATATATAATCGAAAAATCACCAGGCAGTGCAAGAGTCAGACAGTATTTATGTGCCAAAAGTGCAGTGTTCCCTTGCACTCAGAATGTTTTGCCGTGTTTCAAAGAAAATAAGAGAAAGATTATAAGTCATATTGTACTCCATTCCGACCAATGTTGCGAAAACAACATTTTGTTTGTAGGACACCCTCTATACAGGGTGTGGCAACTGTCTGTATTTGATAGATAATGGCTCGGACATTGAAAATAAATAAAAATTGTTCATAGTCAAGTTTTCTATCACGTAAAAATATTTTTGAGTATACAGGGTGTTTCGTTCAGCCCTACACGC
The DNA here is from genome assembly GCA_036346205.1 of Vesta saturnalis. Taxonomy (NCBI): domain Eukaryota; kingdom Metazoa; phylum Arthropoda; class Insecta; order Coleoptera; family Lampyridae; genus Vesta; species Vesta saturnalis. The sequence goes on from JARFJB010000513.1 coordinate 80,574, forward strand.
AACCAAACTGTTATGTTTTAAATGGAACAGCCTTTATATTATTGCATATTCTGATTCTTCGTTTCATTTTAGATCAAGTTTATGTATCACATGTAAGGTCTAAAATAGACCGTTCCGAGTAATTCGACTTTTTTTGTAAAAATTGACGTCTGTTGCAGTCTTTAAACAATTGAATATCTCAGGAACTGTGTAATTTATTCATTATTAATCTGAAAGTTCAAACCGCACCTCTCTAAGTTGCACAGTTACCGACATATTAGATTTTTTAAAGCTACAACAGACGTCAATTTTTACAAAAAGAAGTCGAATTACTCGGAAACAGTCCATTTTAGACCTTACATGTGATACATAAAGTTGATCTAAAATGAAACGAAGAATTAGAATATGCAATAATATAAAGGTTGTTCCATTTAAAATAAAAAAGTTTGGTTGAGCCTGGGCTGAACGAAACACTCTGTATACTCAAAAATACTTTTACGTGATAGAAAACTTGACTATGAACAACTTTTATATAAACAATTATTTATTTTCAATATTCGAGCCATATATATATATATATATATATATATATATATATATATATATATATATATATATATATATATATATATATATATATATATATATAGTTATTACTTAAGTTTCCACAAGTAGTATTATTCAATAAAGACATTATTCGAACAACTTGTGTTTATTAACGTGAAAATATACAATATTCAACGTTTCGGGGACTTACTATGTCCCTTTGTCAAGAATGATATTTAGTAATGAAATATGAAACAAGCTAACTAATTAATTATAATAATTTTGATGAACGAGTTCTGCTTCGATTTGCAGATCCAAGGTATGACGTTGAATTTGGAATTGTATTAGATGCGGAATGTTAACAGAATCTTGAGTATCAGGATTTAGAGGTGATGTAGATGTAATATTGGCCGAGATGTTGGGAAGATTGTATATTTTCACGTTAATAAACACAAGTTGTTCCGAATAATGTCTTTATTGACTATATATATATATATATATATATATATATATATATATATATAATTTATTTGCTCCATTCTCTGTACCTCCAGACGTTTTAAATAAAAATTTCATTAGTTATAAACAAACTTGATTAGAATTAAAAATATTCTTCTTTGGAAAACACACCAAGACCACAGAAGTTGATTCTGAACCAAAGACTCATTTTAAAGTGGTTCCCACAATGCAACTCCACCTACACAATTACAATTAAAATATTTTTTCTATTTTACTTTTATTTTAAAATAGTAGTTAATTTAATTACTATTATCTGTTAATGTTGATAGTAACAATTGCAACAACATTAGCAACAAGCTTCCCAATCACAAAAGCTTTCTAAGTATTACTAAAGTTTCAATTGTAATTTGCTTCAGTATGTAAAATATTTAGTGTGGCATGCAGCTTTTACGCACAATGTGTTTGTAACCACAATCCGCGTGAAGATTGTATTGAGGAAAGTGCGCGAAAACTGTTTAATTCACCAATCATGCATGTTATTTTTTGCACGAATATTATTTAATTTATTTACTGTGTAATCTTTAAAATACAACAATTATTTCGGGACATAATTATTCAAACTTCATACTTGGTCGATAAACTGGTGCCTGTATTACCGACAATTAAATTCTATGCATTTTAATAACTTTTGATAAAATTTGAAAGAAACACTTTCATGATTTGTCCAGTTTTAAATACCGGAAATTTGATTTCGTATCAAAAACGACAATCTGTATTAGATTATTCTATTTGATCGAAAATAAAACCGGTAGCGTGAAGTTGAAGTTACCGTGTTTATATTTAGTACTCGAGAATATCTATATTCAATGTAAGAGTCCATAATACTATGTTATATAATATATTAAGGGAATGAGGAACTACTTTGAATCCCGCGAGTGAATGTTGTAGCCCCAGACAAAGTCCCAGATGCGAAAAGGCGTGCAATTTCGTTATTAAGAATCTAGTTAAGATATCTAAGTTTATTTGTTGTCAAGGTTTTACTTCACAAGTCACAAATGTTTATATTTATGCCCAAGGGATTAAAAGTTTACTTATAATCCCTAGAAACTAAAAGTGGTACTTTAGGCCATAGAAACAGGGACTGAAACTATTAATTTAACCACGGAGTGACAAAAAATATATAAAAATTCATTTCATAAGACTTTTTATTCCTACATCATTTAGAAAACCCACTGCTAGCGACCCTTGTTTCCTACAAATAGAAACTACATTCTTGTACAATTGGTTGAATTTTAGTCACCTCATGCACGGTCGCATTGTTGTGCAGGAGAAAAGCTTCTTTGTTGGTCAACAGGGGTCCTTTCCGATTAATTGCCTTACGCAAATTTGTATTGACATAGTTGTTTGCTTTTATTGTTGTTCTTTTGAGCATGTATTCGATAAGAAGGAAACCTTTCAAAACGTTCCATCAATTTTCCAGCATATTCGCCCCTTTTTGAGGGGTGTAGACCCTCTGTGAAGCCATTGCTTGGATTCAGACTTCGTTTCATGGTCCCAGTGGTATATGCAAGTCTCGTCACCCGTTACAATTTGAGCTAAACAGTCAGTTTTCAAACGTGTCCACATGTTTTTTGTGAAATTTCCAATTTTCGCTGAGGTCAGTAATTGTGAAACCCACCTGGCAGACACATTACTCATGTTCATTGTCATGCAATATGGTTATTACACTGGGTTCAGACATTCCAAATGTCTTACTAACGGTAGAAACCCTCACACGCCGATCCTCGACCACCGTGGCTTTAACTTTTTTGATAATTTCTCCATCTGTCGGCGTTTTCGGCCTTCCACTTCTCGGGGCGTCTTCAATCGATTCACATCTCCACCGAAAATTTTATTACGTAGTAAGACGGTGCATCACATCCATACACGGCACCATCCTTTCACGAATAGCATTTAGCTGATGACCTTTTGTGATAAATTTTATAACGTTGCAATACTTTAATTTCAAATTTAGAGATCGCGGAACAAAATCCAAAATAAACGCCACTATATAGTATTATTAGTTGCCCTCGCATATTGTCACAGGTAAAATTACAGGTAAACTCTATAGTCCCGATAATAACTTATTAATTTCTTGTAATAATTTTACTTTACGCTTTTCAGAAAACTTATATTGCAATGGATGACACGGTTACCTCTAACCCACAAAGATTTGATGTATTGAGGATCGGAGTTTGGTGGCGATTCGAAAGCAGAAGATATTCAACCAGTTTCAAGTGTTCTGTGGTCACCAAATGAAGAAGACAATATGCCTAACGCATTGGATGGCTCATTTGAGGATTCCACTTATAATCCTGACATTGATGGTCCCTCAGATTAAAAAAAGGTTACTACATTTTGACTAGCAGTAAATCCGATGATTCAGACAACGATAAGGAAGACTATTCAAATTGTGACAGGGATGATACTTCTACAAAAAATTTAGAACGAAGTTTTTCATGGTTAAAGAAAAATGAAACACCCCGGTTGTACTCAACATTTGATTTTACTGAAAATGTGAAATTACCTAATGCTATTAATAACAATGTTATCAACGACACCATTAGAATACTTTCAACAAGATTTTGACGGCTCCTTTAAACAAATAACGTTCTAAATACTTTTCTCGGAACACTACAACTATATTGATCATCTGATCCTAATTCCCACGTGGATCGTGTGTGTACATTGTTTACTTTGAAATGGTTTTTAAAACTGTCTCTCCCGTTGCCTACCTATTGAACAAAGTATGATACCTTTAAAAGATCGTACATACCGAAGTATATGTTTATGAAGCATATCAAACGAGGTTTGAAGGTATGGGCGATACCTTGCCCTCAAACATAATTTTTACTAAATTTTGATGTATATCAAAGAACAACAACAAAACATGAAAATGTTGATCTGTTGATGAGTTGTTCTTCGTGTTTCAGGGAAGTATAAAAATAAAAGCTATTGAATCTTTTTCGAAAACATTTTTTTGAACAATGCCTCCGTTTCAAAAATTACAGAACAAATAACTGTGCATGTGGTACAATCAAACAAACTAGAAAACACTTTCCAAAACAGTATTTGTACAACAGATAAAATCCTTAAAATTAATGAATCACTCTGTCGTTTTTGGAAATATTTCTGTCTGTAAATGGAAGGACATATGGATTAAGTGTGTAACCGTAATTAGTAACTACTTTGACGAAGAAACTAATGTTTTACGTAGTAATAAAACTGATTAAAGACAAAGCGTGCTATGTCCATTATTAATCGTTGATTACAATCGGTAAATTGGCCGCGTTGATCTATTTGATCAACATCATTTAGCCTATTCAGCATGTTATAAATTCAGACCGTGGTGGATGGAAATTCTATAGTACTTATAAGATGCTGCTGCAGTGACCAGTTACTTGCTGTACCGTAACGATATAAGGCAAAATGGGTCAAATAAACCTATGGCAGATTGAAAATTTAGAAGTTGTCTGGTTAAATCGCTTACAGCATCATTCACTTATAGGAAACGTCCAGGACCTCAACGAAATTTTATATTTCTGTATTTGAAAATGTCAGATTACATGTTCCAGTAAAAGGAACATATCGTTGTTGTGCAATTTGTACATCTACTAGAAAAGGACAAACACGCTCAAACATTACTTGCAAAAAAACGTAATGTTGCACTTTGCAAAAATTCTTTAAACCATGCCATAACAAAAAGTAAAAAGTTTCAAGAGTGAATATATTTTATTACAACAATTAGTAATATAATAGTATTTTATGTAGTTACTTTAATTATGTAACTATTTATGTCTGTTTTTTTAAATTCTAGTAAACATCAAATAGTAACGATTTGCTAACAAGTGCAGAAAGTGGATTTTCTCACACGAGACTACCGCCTCAAATGCGAAGAAGGCTGTTTACGCATGTGTTAGGAATATTTTTTTTCTACGAGCGTGTTGAGACTAAACTAAACTGCTAGAAATTTATTTTAGCTACACTAGTGCGGAAAACTCAAGTTCCGAAGGTTCGTAGAAAAACCATTTAGCACTGGTATTAATTTTACCATAGTCTTTTTTTTTACAAAAATAAACCTAAATTCTTGTATCAGATTTTTTATAATTTTTTGTGGAAAAGTTCAAAATTAAAGTGTATTCTAATACTCCATGGCGTTCAAGCCGAAAAGTTGTAAAACGAATTTTTGTTCTCTAAATCACAGAAGAAAATTCTCCAAAAAAATTGAAATTTAAAATAAGTTACGTAAATAGACAAGTAGAGTGTGATTGATCGAAGAAGACCAGTAAAGGTTGGCATTTATATCATACAAAAAACTCTTGTACTTAAACCCAAAATGGTACAAGGCAGACTTCAACTGCAACATATTAAATCGCGCCAAGAAAAAGTCAAAAATAAGAATTTAAATTTAGGGGTTACTACCATGCTGGTAAAACAAAATTAAATGGCCCAGTAAACGCATCTATGTAATAATGTATGATGAAAATATTAGAATGCGTGGAGCTCAATGACAAATCCAGTAAACAATGTTCATTAGATTCTGGATGCAAGTTAACCTACAATCATTGCATTTAATAAAGAGAGTTCAAAAGTCATTAGGGACATACACGTTTTCTTAATTGGGTTTGGGCATTTTCTCAACCAATTATTCTTGTATACGGGCCAAAAAACAAAAAACCTCGAACCCTTCCATACAAAACTGATAACGTATCACAAAATGACTTAACAATAGTTAGTAAGTACCATCTGAATAACTGATATACGTAAGTATGTAATATTCTTACCACCACGCAAGAGTACACTTTAGTATACTTTAAAACAAATTTTAAAAAATTCCATGAACTGAAAGAAAAAATGTAGGCTATACTAAACAGTAGTATTGTGCTTCGTTATACGAGGCATCAAACAAAAAAATAGCCAATACCCAAGTGAAAGTACGTTAGGGTCATTTGCTTAAGCACCTAAACAGTGTTGAACAATACGATAGTGTTCATGAACAAGCCAATAATAATAATAATCGGCTATTTTAAATACTTTCGGGTTAAACGTAATTGAACACGCAAGAGATACCTTCTCCCCTCTATTATGTGAAGCATAAAACTGAAGTTAATAAAATTTTGGGAAACCGACCCAAGGCACACATACAAGGTTTTTGATGGTTTTCGGTGACGTAATTATTAAAAATGGCGAACAGCCGCCATTTTGTAAAATAATTTTAAATGAGATCATATGGCAAGCAATACCTCATTTGAAAGCTCGACATCAACAACATTAAAATATTACTTCTCATTTATGAGTTTTGCCCAAAAACGTCAAAACATTAATTAATTGGCGCTGTATACTAAATTTTAGTGCCACTAATTTTTTCGTCAACCTTCCGGAAAGCATTTCAAAGTGTTTTACTTAGATAAAAAAGTAATCTAACTTTAAGATTAACGAAGTGTGCATGAAAAAAATTGGTGTAGATATTGGAATATTCCAAGCAAATTGCTTTAATGATGAATAAAGAAAGAAAAAAGTTGCTACGTATAAAAAAGAGGTCCAACTTTACAACTCCTGAATAACCATATTTTAATACTTATGAGTGTGAATTACCCAAATTTGAAAATTTTTCAATAAAAACGATTCAACAAATTTTATAGCCCTTTGAAAAGTACTAAAAAACTAAATTGTTAAGCAAAGTACCTATCGAAGAATCTAAACCACTGAAGCTTACAAGGTAAGACTGATTTTGGGTGAGTATTGAAACATAATTTATACTCTTAGCGAAAAATCTGATAAATTTGTTTCGCAATTTCAATGGTTTTATAAATGCTACATAATTGAGGATTTGCCACACCTTTTTAATATAACTATTAAAAACATAGATACTACCTTGAAGTAACAATACACAATAAAAATTACCCAGTAATAGATATTATATAATATCAAAAGTATAATTTTAATCAAGCATTGTTCATATGACTGAACGAATATATTTATTTCTGTATTAGGGCTCACAAGTGTTTAACAAAATTGGAAATGGAAAGAAAGCAGGTTATATAGATCACATAGAATTCTATTATCTAAAGGTAAAAGTATGCCTGCATTAAATAGGTATTAAAACACAATAGGAATATGAGATGATAACAATAACGATTACCCTTATATGATTGCATGTAATAATATGTAAATTTCTGATTTATTGATAGATGTAGTTATCCCGAATAATCTGAAGTACCTATTCTCTGCTTTGACTATTAATATTAAGGATCAAAAGTTTATATATAAGGTGACTGCTTAGTACTCCGAAGTCTGAACATTTAATTAAGCTTCGTCACATATCTCTTACATACACCTTTATCTAAACATGCGAATATGCTAAATTTCATTATAGACTAATGTATAAATCTCAGTATAAAAGTATCATAAACTTTCAAGCAAATTTGAGTAAAAAAGTTAACAATAAGTATATATGTTTGTACACTTACCCTGTTCTGCATTCAGGTCGCTGAATTTGATTCCACCACTGTAATATAAAAAAAATGTTTAAATACCCATATTAACTTGTATTAACAATGAAATCAAAAAATTTGTCACATTTATTGAAGTTAGCATAGAATATTGACAAATTTTCTGTTACAGTTAACAATTTGTGAAAATAAAATATACCTACCTGAGCAGCACGGAGGCCGTCTCAGGCACACGGAATACCTGCAAATAAGGGATGCAGTTCCAAATAATGCTCATAGCCCCCCCAAAAAAATTACCCTCAAAAAAATGAGGTAAGTATAAAACTATTGTTGAAAATTATCAAATCCATTAAAATTCATATTACCTTGAAGAATATCATAAGAATAATAACACCTCTTACCTTCCATCCTAAATTTTCAAAAAACGTGCATAGGCGAGATTGTCCAGTAGTTTTACCGCCACATGGGCCTAAAATTATAAACATAATATATAAATACACTATTTTACATCAAAACTCATTTTAAATTACTACCACCAAGACGATGTATGAATTGTAAACCCCTGTTAGTAATAATTATTCTTCAAACTTACCCCCTGTAAGTACTAATCTATAAACTTTATTATCGTCGTTTGTCTCCATTCCACTGATGATTAGCAAGAACCCGAAAATGGTAAGTACAGCAAATGAATAAAATTTTGAAAAATAAAATTAAGTAATTTACAATTCTATGATAATAGTGTACATTATAAAAAATATATTAATGACGAAGCCATTATTAATTTGCGCGAAAGCGATCTAACACGCGTTCACGAGAAGCAACTCGTGCGTTACTCCTCTGTTGCGAGTAGATGGATCGAATATGTCATCGGAAAACCCCCCCATCAAAAAAACGTTAAACAGAAAAGTAGTAGGGGATTGCCTAGGGATTTTTGAAATATTACTAAACAGCTACATTTAAATTTTTTCATAATAAAAAATTTCCGCTTGCTTTACTTCATAATCATCCATTAAAAAAAATAAATTGCTAAACTAAGCGTTTCGTTGATAATTTCTTTTATATATTATCAGAGTTCCATAACAACATCTTTAAAAGCGCGGTTCATTTTTAAATCATATTCGATTAACGTCCGGTGCAAACTGCAACACTGTAAAAATAATTACGCGCTAAACTTAACCTAACTGCAAATAATATAATAACTCGTAGGAATGTCTGAAAATTTGCGAGAAATTGTAAATGGTGCTATGTTACCGCAATATAATGGTAAAAAAATAAGCATAACAGGTTTAGTAGCTAATGTAAATCCTAATGGATTAACCTTTGATATGCGAGCAACAGATGATACATTAGTTAAAATTAATTTGCGTAAACCCCAGAATAATATTTTAGAAGGTTATGTGGAGGCAAGTTAAATATTATTTTTTTCGATTAAATAGGAATATTTTCTAGGTTCATGGAATAGCGGCATCAAACTCAACAGTAATATGTGATGAATATATCAATTTTCCTGTAGAGGAATCGGCAGAGTTCGATGCAGCCAGTCATAACATATTATGTCAGTTACTTCAAACGGTTCCTGATTTATGGAAAACCGCTTAAAACTGATTAGTTTTATCTTATTTAAGTTTTACAACTATTTTTTTTGTACTGTTCATATTTATAAAAATATAATGAATTAGCATTGTTTAATATATAGTAATTATATACTTCCATGTGCAAATGAGTGTCACATAATGCAACTATTTACTACCTTCCATAGATTCGGTGTAAGTAAGCCATTGATGTAATTTTAGCTATTAGCAGCTGAAAGATAAAGAACTTTACATTTAACTATCATAAAACAACCTAAATGTATGCTGATAGTGGTGTAGGTACAAAAATTTGTTGCCCACTAGCACTGCCAATTTTAACTTAACTTTCAACATGTTTAACTTTATTTTGTTGATAAATTTTTATTGAACTCTGCTAACAGTACTACTTAGCAACAAATATTGTTGCTTAATTTAGCTATCAGAGTAAATTTTCGTTGTTTTATGATGGTCATTTCTCATACTTGTATTGAATATATTGAACGTAGTCATTTACGATGTAGCAAAAGTCATCAATGGGTGTTGTCAGTCGGTGACTATGTTGGACATACCATTATAAAGTGCCAACTATATGGAAATTGTTGAAAGTATTTTCTGTTTAAATAGGTTTATAGTTTAACCTTGGACCAATAACAATATTTTATGTATTTTATCTAACAATCATTTAAAAAACTCCTGACACTAAAAATTCTACTGTTAAAACCTCCAAAGTAAGCAAGTTTTCTGAGTCAGAGCTAAGAACAATCTTGATCGTCACCTTTCAAAAAAAAAAAGAATCAATATCTACCTCTAATAAAAAGAAAAAAAATCCATCAACTAGAAAAAAGTTGATAATATTCAAACGGCTGAACATATTTTCTTGAATCATAGCTTAGAACACTCTTGATTCTCACCTTTCAAATAAAAAAAATTAAATCAAAGTCGGTACCTCTGTTGGGATCTATGATGTCACAGACAGATACACATGTTAAACTTATACCTCTTTTTTATCAGGGGTTAAAAGTATGAATTATGGATAACTTAATAGTAACATATGCATTACTTTGATGGAGCTCAAGTTGACAATACTACACCTGAATCTTTAAAACAGTGCACATAAACCCACCTCACACATTGAGCAAACTGGTACATTTAATATCAAGGTAGATAAAAAGAAGGCCATATTATAGGATTTCTAGATAGAGAAAGATACATACTTTTTAAGCTCTATTCTATGCACAACTAACAGTTCCTTAAATTCTAATTTTGTGCAAAATGTAATATTACACATTATTTTAATGAAGAACATTTTGTACATATTACAGTACCTACAAAGAATGAATCGCTCATAAGTGAAAATTACTAAAAAAACGTATCTAGTTACTTCTATTAAAAAGTATCTATTTACTGCACAAAAATTGTATCTTAATTTAAAATCATAAAAATATCTATAATACCGTTGAAGTTACTAAGTTATAAGCAGGTACCTACATATTTCAAAGAAAACTAATAATAAATACATCAGATGAATTCAGATCTGAAAGTAAATTTACTGCTGCAAATCATTAGTAAATCGTTCAATTATATATCATTTAATTAGTATATAGGTAGATACTTAGTTTAAAAGTGTTAGATCTTACGAGAACTAATCCTTTGAAATTGTCATCAGTGGGTGCACATTGTCTGGAAGTATCAATGAAAGTAGCGAATGAAACAGTCCCGTTACAGGACAGAAGACAAATGAGATATTGAATTTAAAGAAGATCTGTCTCGTACAAAGATAATAGTTAAGGATAGACAAGTCAAAACTGCAGCACTTGCAATTCTATGTTGTTCCAGTTTTAATACCCTCTTCCAGAAATTCGAAGAAACTCTTTCTCGTATTTTTGTTGTAGCTGGAAACTTTACATCTTTAAGAGCATCCAGTTTTTGCACTTTGTCAATGAAGACTTGCTTGATTGTGTCATGACTGTTTCACTCCATGGTGCCACAATGATCCAACCCACTTAAGTTCGAGCGAATAAGGATGTGATACACTGGTAGTAAATCGTTTATAGATGTGATTCGAATCACTTCTAACATTTTTTGAATAATCTGGAAATCTAGAGTGTTCTGATTTGATGTATTCATCAAAATCATTCTAAAATATTTCTTAGGTTTCTCTTTAAGCTTTTTCAGTTGCAATCGAAGTGTTACTTTTCATTTGTTCACTCCAGAATTAATTATGTGATTATCTTATGGGAGAAATCATCTCAGTCAGTTAAAGTTTTTAGACTACAAAAGAGGGCAATAATCACTGCCGAGACCTTTTTAAGAAATACAAAATTATGCATGTATATATATGAAACTGTTCGTGAAATACATGAAAAAATTTTCTGAAATAAACAGGTATCCTTTAGAAACAACCATAATTACAATGTGCGTCATAACAACTTGTTACCACCAAAGTTAAAACTAAACGTATCAGCAAATAAATTATTAAAGGTACAATTATGCTATAAACTTAACGATACAATTTAGACATTGCCTATAAAAAAATTCAAAATGGAACTTAAAAGATTTTTATTATACAAGTGCTTTTATAGAGCAATGCCCCTCCAACACAGTATACTAACTCTATCATTTATAATTTGTTGGTTATTCATAATTTAAATCTTTATGACATGACTAAACAATGACAAATTGAAATAGTGAAATAAATGAACTGTGAGAGTCGGTTAAAGGTACCAAAAACAATTGTTCTGTGGTTGTAATGTATGGGGAGATCTTGATAATGGTTCTAATATGCCACAGTAGCCTTGAAAGTATTCCAAATCTGTCTCTTTGAGCATTAGAGACCTAGTTTTAATATCTAATTTGTTATACGATTCTTTTCGGTTTTTAGAATTTGGGAAATGAAATCGAATAATGAGTTCCATTATGTTAATGCTGGATAACAGAATATCGCAAGGGTTCCTTTTATTACTTTGGCAGATTTAAGCCGAAATGTTTTGTTCCAGAATAAATTACATTTTGGTATGGTAGATGCCTGGGGATCTCAAGTTAACATTTTTATTAATTACTCTCATGGCGTCACTTTTTGGCATTTGTCACTTCCAGAAAACTTCAGGTTTTGAATGATAGAAAACTGATTTTTTTTAAATTCAACTTATAGCCGAATATCTGCTCCTGACCGAAGGATTCCGTCTCTCGAATACATCTCTAAACCTTTAATGTTCCACAGGTAACATTTCCGTCATAGTATTCGCAATTACATTGACTATGTTTGATTGTATTTGGTTTGAATTATTTACTGTGATATCTGAAAACTCTGTTCAGCCATTTCTAAATTTTTTTAAATTTCGACTGTCAACATATTTGACTATACTTTAGCTGATGATAGTGCTACTACACATCTCAGCCTCCCTACTTTCTCTTTTATGTATGAAATTAGGTTATATTAAGAAACTTTATGTAATGAAAAGTTATGTAAAATTTTTTTTTTTTAATGGGACCAGCATGGGATAAAATGGAGTGGGGGAGCCACGCCCCTGCCCGGATAAGAATAGACCACACCCATTCCTTTTACCTGATTGGTCGAGCCAGCCCCTCTGGCTTCTGATTGGTCCTTATCCCCACTACTCAGCAGCTGTGCTCTGATTAGAGGAGTCGGCATTCTGATTGGTTATGGCGGGAAATTTGAGTTTGTATTCTAATAAGGGGGCATAATACTAACTTGTAAGACAGGTGTAGGGCTTAGCAACGTACTCTCGGGGCTTCGCCACCTTGTCCTGGCCTCTAGGTGTGAAATTTGAATTTGTATTTAAGTCTCTGCAGGTTAAGGCGGTAAATTTGAATCTGTATTCTAATAAGGTGGCCCCCTTGGTGGAAAATCTGAATTTGCATTTAAGTCTCTCCATTCTCTTTGGTTATGGCGGGGAATTTTAATTTGTATTCTAATAAGGGGCCCTAATGCTAACTTGTAAGACAGGTGCGGGTTCACAACTTGCTCTCGGGGCTTAGCCCACTTGGCGGGAAATTTGAATTTGTATTCTAATAAGGGGACCCTAGTGCTAACTTGTAAGACAGGTGTAGGGTTTCACAACTTGCTCTCGGAGCTTCGCGATCTTGTTCTGGCCCATAGGTGTGAAATCTAAATTTGTATTTTAAGTCTCTGTAGGTTAAGACGGTAAATTTGAATCTGTACTTTAATAAAGTGGCCCCCTTGGCGGAAAATCTGAATTTGTATTTGTCTCTATTCTGTTTGGTTATGGCGGGAATCTGAATTTGTATTCTAATAAGGGGCCCTTATACTAACTTGTAAGACAGCTGTAGGGCTTCATAACTTGCTCTCGGGGTTTAGCCCCTTGCCACAATTTCAATGTTTTATTAAATCTTTCAGTCTCTACATCCTGATTGTTTATTGCTAGAAATTTGAACTTATATTCTAATAAGGGGATCTAATCCTAACTTATAAGGCAGGTATAGGGCTTCACAACTTGCTTTCGAGCCTTCGCCCCCTAGGAGAAAGTTTGAAATTGTATTTATGCCTTTGCAGGTTATGGCGGGAAAATTTTAACTTGTCTTCTAATAAGTGGGGCCCTAACGCTAACTTATAAGACAGGTATAGGTCTTCGCGTGTAAATTTGAACTTGTATTAATTCCCTACCTACAACGCTTATCATTATCATTAGACCACCATAATAATAATATCACGAAAATTCGGAAATATCTTTGGTAAAAAGGGTCCTAGATTTATAAACAATCTTGATTCTTGAACGCACTATTTCGTTTTGAAAACGGCCAAACACCGTGGCAAATAAACAAGTTGACTTTTATTTACCATTTTGATAATACACCAACGTTTTGAATATATATATATATATATATATATATATATATATATATATATATATAATAGTATTTTATTTAATTAACTTTTAAAGTACATACAGTAAAGATTAACTCGAGTGGGACTTGAACCCGACCTCCACTTTCTAGAGTGGGCTCTTCCATCTGAGCAATCGAGGAGGCAAGTCACAATCGATTCAAGCTTGAACTGTATGTACTTAGTAGTTACGATGTATTATAATTTTTATACACAGAGTTAATCTTTTGATTACTTTAAAAGTTAATTTTAAATAAAATACAATTAATGATTATTAAATTGAACTTCTGTGCGTTCACTAAACCAATTTCTATAGTTATCTATTACTGTTGCATATAGCAAATAAAAATTAACAATCAATCACGTGTTGTCATGTGCGAAATCTTAGCGAATTGCGGGCTCACATGATATTCACAAAAAGTTGACTGTTATCCTTCACTCTGTGAATAAAAATTATAATACATCGTAACTAGGGAAGTACATACAGTTCAAGCTTGAATCGATTGTGACTTGCCGTCCTCGATAGCTCAGATGGAAGAGCCCCACTCTAGCAAAGTGGAGGCTGTGGGTTCAAGTCCCACTTGAGTTAATCTTTTACTGTATGTACTTTAAAAGTTAATTTTAAATAAAATAAATACAATTAATGATTATTAAATTGAACTTTTGTGCGTTCACTAAACCACTTATATATATATATATATATATATATATATATATATATATATATATATATATATATAGACATAAACCTTGGTATTGAGGTCTTCTAACACAAACAACTTCATACAGCCAACTTTTACACTTACAATTTGGAATTTTTAAATATTTAGATTGTAGTATCATCATGGTAACACAGTTCGAATTACAAGCAAGAAAATCGAAAAAACAATTGTAAGTTTTTATTTTATTTTAATAAATAAAATAATGACAGTTATTTATTACAACTTAAAATTGTTTTTTTTCGACTTCCTTGGTTTTAAATCGAAGTGTGTTACCATGACGGTACTACAATCTACATGTTAAAATTTTACAGTATACACAAAATTTTACAGTTCATTAAATATTAACCTTTAATGAATTTTTCGAGTAACGGATATTTGTTGAAATTTATACCATGTTGAAAAAAATGAAGAAAACAATAAGTAAGGAATTTGGATTATCTGGACAAGTAGTACAACTTCCTTCAGGTACTAAGGAATACATCGTATTATAAAGTGTACTTTGATAACTTTTTTACCACTTATAATCTTTTGGTGCATTTGTCGAAGTTAGGTTACTCTGCCACTATGGTACTGTTCGTGAAAATCGTTTAGGATCTTGTAGTTTGGAATGGTATAAAAAAATGTCTCGTGGTTATTTCGACGGCCACGATCGGCACAATATAACTATGGTAAAGAAAAAAAGATCGTTCAAAATGTCACGGGTGGTGAGGTGCGCGTCGGGAAAATTCGGAAGTTGACGACAATGTTATATACAATAAAATTCTTATTAAAAATATCAGCTGTATACATGATGTCACCGTTTTATTTATGTTCCTACACAAATTAATTTATTGAATGGCTCTAATAAAGTTTCTCTGTGTTTATTTACATAACACCTATCTGTAGGCACACGCGTTGTGAGTAACCCAAGTTTGTGGTTATTACTTTAGGTGTAATAATGAGGTGGTGTATAAAGTTAATAATGGTTATTAAATCAACTTTAAAGAGATGTTCATATTCCTTAGAATAATTGCTTTCAATTCTACGTGATGTCGTTATACGTGTATGTAAACATGTGCATTAAATGAAAATCTCATTATTTACATGCACATTGGAGATCTTAAAAAAACAATGCACCACACCATAGAAGCAGATGTTTCGATACTTTCCTTCAATGTTTATTGACATCTTAACCATTCAATGTTAACTTCCATATTTCATTATATAGGGTTAGAACAAAATTCTATTGATTTAATCACTATCCAAATAATAGGAGTCAGTGCGTAAATGTATCAAATCAAATTTCATGTCAAATTCAAATAATACCAGGAGTCCCTCAAGGTTCCATATTTTACTCTATACCAGTTATTTGTTTAGACACTGCTTATTGTATAGTCCACATGTATGCAGATGATATATAGTGTTGTTCATTCAAAAGTACTGGTTTGCAACTTCCTCTCAATAATATAAATAAAGATCATAAAGAACTACGAGACACTTGCACAAAACATTCTCTTCTACTAAATCCCAGTAACTCTGTGGCACTGTTATTTGGTAAAAAAAAGGCGAATGTCTTCATATTAAAGATCAAATCAAATTAATTGTTAATGATTTAATGATACCGCAAAAATCTGGGTTTACTAATGGGTAATACTTTCAGATATAAAGATCAAGTTGCAAAGAGTATACGCCGTTCCTAAACTGCACTATGAATCTTATACCTGCATAAATCGTCTTTAAGTAAAACTATCAAAGGAACATTATGTAATTCGTTGGTCTTGTCACAATTCTCTTATTGTGCACCCGTTTATGGACCTTACTTAGATGTGTATGGAATTATTAAATTTGACCATGTTTCTAGTAAACTCAAAGAATGTAGCTGGTTGAACATGACAAATCGATATACTTTGTAGTGTGTTTATATCATAAAATTATTTTGCGTAAAAAACCTGCATACTTACACAAGCGTACAACTTTTCCAACATATGTACATAATTTAAATATCAGAAACAAATGGCTTACTCCACCAATTCACAAAACTGCCATTTTTGAACGTTCTTTTTCTTACTGTATTTATAAGCTGTACAGGATGCTCAATTTTGGTGTTAATTAAGATCCAATAGTCATAATCAAGATATCTCTGACCGTTATTGCGCAATTAGCCAAAATTGAAAAAATGGCGATTTTGAAAAACTTGAATAACTTTTTTATTTCTAAATGTATCGACAAACTGTAAAAATATTCTTAAGGCAAGATATTCTACTTAAAAAAGAAATTTCACTTCTAGTAAAATATTTTAGACATTTTGTAATTCAAATAAGTTTAATTGTAATGTTGTTCTTGTGGAATGGTAACAAATTATAAAATCTAAAGATTGAATATAAAATTATCAAAAAACCTCAAATGCAAATTGAAATGAAATGCAAATAAACAATATAACATCATCAGAAATTATGAAAAGCTAGAGAGAATATTTACTTGAAATGACGCTAGTAAACTCAAATGAATTCGTAGAATATCGAGATATTTACATTAGTTAAATTTCTTCATACATGTGATAATAAAACTCGTTAGTAATGCAGCACCAATTTATTCCAAATTCTGTGCCTCCTGCGTGCAACATGACATAGCGTTAGCTTCTCAGTTAAATTGTGATTATTAAATACTATATACTATGTGATTAAAGTTTGAAAAATAGTATATTGCACAGTCTTATATACTCAGTTACAAAACTCAGTACCGCCTTCCGTCTATAGTCTTTAAATTTTCAAAACCCCAAATATTAGGCAATGGTATTTGTTTCTTAAACGACAATTCGAAGGGTTGCTTCGAACCCTAATTAACCATGCTATAGAAAATCATAAATTTAGTAGATAACTAAAATTAATTGATCGTTTGAGCTGAAATTATTCATTGAATATATGTCAAAAAATTATTGCTGCTGATGTCAGAATAATTGTAAATATAATCGAGAATCTATCACTTGATAATTCATACATGTTAACATAAAACGTCCGATTTGTAATGCATGCCTCACTATATTCCAAATTTCCCTTGCCTCCTGCGGACTTTAATACATAGCGTTAGTATCTGCCCAGTAAGGTAAATTGTGATTATTAAAAATACTATCACTACTGATATGCAATAGAGTTTGAAAAATTAGGTATATTCGGGCACTGACTTATATACCAGTTACAAAACTCAGTACGCCGCCTTCCGTCTATAGTTAAAAAATGTTCTTTCCGAAATCTATAGCAATGGTATTTGCTTCTTTAAACACAATTCGAAGGGCTTTGCTTCGAGACACGCCTAGATTAACCATTTGTCTAGATGAACCGAATTCAATTAAATTTTTCTGTAACCTAAAATTAATTAAGATATTGTTTTGAGCTAGCAAAAATTTTAATTTCTATTAACTATATCGTTCAAAAATATTTTTATTTTGCTGCTGACTGTCAGGAAAATTTTGTAAATATAATTCCGATGCCACATTTCTATCACCTTCGGATAATATAAAACACTTTAACATGCAAAATTTTTCTGAATTTGTATAATTAGGCATGTTAATAACTAAATTCCAAGATCACTTGGTTGCACACTTCTAATTTTTAATTTAATATTTGACATATAAGTATCATTTGTTTTTAATTAAATAAATCTCAGCCTCCTATGTATTCTTAATATAAAACGTAAATAAGAAAAACTTAAAAACCAATTAATTATTAAAATAGCATAGAAGTGTTATATATTTTTGAAAAGCACAAAAAAAATGTCATAGCCAACTATGGTGTCCATATAAAAAAATACAACTTTATGTCATATCTTTTTAAATTAAGGTGTTAAAAATGTGAACGCACTAACGGATTTTACTTAAAAAAGTGCCTTAAGAATGTTTTTACAGTTTGTAGATACATTTAGAAATAAAAAAGTTATTCAAGTTTTTCAAAATCGTCATTTTTTCAATTTTGACTAATTGCGCAGTAACAGACAGAGATATCTTGATTATGACTATTAGATCTTAATTAACACAAAAATCGAGCACATGGGCCCCCTATTGCTTTTTGTCTATCTGTAATAGAAAGGGTACTTCCCATAAGAAAACATTGAAAATTAACCACCCTGTACAACTCCGTTCCCTCAAGCTTATTCCAAATATACGTTTAAAAAATATATGCGTCGACACCTTTTGGAAAGTCAATACAATCAAAGTTAATTTTAAGATTAATTTTGTGCATTTCTGTGGGTACCTATAATCAAAGCTTTTTGTTTTTTTTTTTTATGTGTTCTATTTAACCTTAAACTTGTATTTTTTCTAGTTTCTTATTTTTATGTTTGGAAAATTGTTTTTTTTTGTTACTATTGCATTATTTAGTTTTTAATAACATATTCAAGGTTTGAGTGGTAGATCAGTAGTAGTATCGCTACATACTGAACTTGACCTGGAGATTTTCAGTTGAAATTATGTATTTTTTTTTGTTCTTTGGAATACAGTGTATATTTGTGAACTTCAAACTGAAATAAACATTATTACTATTTGAGTTATCTTAAAAAACAATAAGTACAACACAGCACTTATGGAATTTTATGTAACATGACAAAGGGCTAAATCTCGATAAGTGCGGACCAATAGGAAATAGCTTTGAATGTATATTTTTAGTTATTTATAATGTAATAATAGAATTAGATTAGCTGCAAGTAAATTAGATCTACCGGAATTGATGCCTTCCAATAAATGGTTTAAATAAGTTTCACTGTAAAAATGGAAAAGCACGGTTGGTCTAGTGCTACATTGGTGGCCTGACGCACACTTGAGGCAAGTTCGATTCCCGGCTCATGCAATTTTTTTTAAGTTAGGTTACACTAGTTTTGTGTATCTAATCTACTTTGTTCGGTTACTGTAGTTTTGTTCATGTAATCTAATGCAGTTAGGTTACAGTACTTTTGTTTATCTTTTTCTTTCCTATTATACCGTAGATTTTTATACCTAACTACAAAGTTCAAACAAGGAAAAGCGTGATTGGTCAGTATTTATCGAGATTTAGCTGCTTGTCTGTATCGTTATGTAACTTTATTTATTTAAAAGTTAAATGCAATGATATTCGTTTTTGGAAAATTGTAGTATGTGTTCATTATTGCGTTATAAAATGGCATGGTGAATGGTTCCATATGAAAAGAACTAATTCGGTGATACATAATCTGAAATAAAAGGTTTTTATTCTGGAATTAGAATGCAATGCAAAAGTGATATCTAGCAATAAGTTGAATAAATTTTTTTCCATTATAATGTATTTGTGATGTTCTATTAAAGTGTAAATTTAAAGATGTCAGCAGCCTATACCAAAAATGGTGTATGTGGCTTGCTTACTTGTGCTGAACATGTTGAACCTACTTATTTATAATAATAAACTATGCAGTCATACATGTAATTTGTTTTGACTAACATTATTTAACAAATATACCATACATTAATTTCTGATTAACGATAAATTAAATGTTTAATGTTATTGTAAAGGTTCACAATTTAAATCGCCATCAGATCAAAATGACAAATCAGATTAGTCACTGTCATTATTAACATTTATCAGTCGATAACATCATCCAATATCACTTCTTTTTTAAAATATTCACTCTTCACTGGTTCTACATGTTCACACACTTTCTTCCAGTTCTCACCTGTAACTTTTTGAAATTCTTCGTTTGCCAATTGCCTAACATCTTCCATTTTATACGTCACATTCGTCACTACTATTCGATTTTTCACAATTCCCCATATTTGTCTAGAATATGTTTTATTTTGTGGTTTATGCTCTTTAATTTTCTCGTATAGCTCGACTTTCAATGCAGAGCCTCATAAATTATTCCTCTTTCAGACAGGCAAGCCTGCATGGCACCTTCTGTACTTAGATTCTGATATGATGCATTATCAATCACAAAAACTGAATTTTTAGCTCCTGTTTTCTGTCCTGACTTAAACATTAAAAGAGCATTTGGAATGAAGTCTTCTTTTTGTTCATAATGAAAATAATTAATCATAGGACTTCATAACATGAGCTTTCAAACAATGGTTTCTTCAATCTTCCCAGGTTTTCAGTACAGTATGGCTACTGTGTAAGTTTCATCACTATGCACCAAATTACTTCCCTCTTCTTTATATTTCTTTAATTTTCGAAGAAACTCGATTCTAATGTCCATTTTTTCACTTTTTTCTATTATCCTCGACCTTTTTCCAACAAAATCCTAGCTTTTTTAACACCCTCCAAAATGTGGTATTCTTTCTATAGAATTGAACACTACTACTTGTCACTTTCTGTAAAACCTTATTTATGATCGGTATACATTTTTGGGTATTGATAAATGAGCGGATGATTTTTCTTACTTCATCGCATGCATGCATATCGTTGATTTACTGCTGGATTTATTAACAGTTTTCCGTGTAGAGAATTTACTGTTCCAGGGCGACTTGGTCCGGTTGTACTGTTTCTTGTTTTAATAATTCTTCTCACAGTGTTTAGACCCACACGTGTAGCTTAAGCAACGTGTTCTTGTAATTGGGATAATGGTATTGTCAGCATTCCTTCTTTTTTCATAAATTGGTAAATATCGTAGATATTTTGTCGCCCTTGACTATGAATTACCTTTTGGTTTTCCATTTTCAACCTGACATTTCAAACCACTCATGTCAATACAAACAAAAACATTATTAAACGCTCATCATCAACAGTTTTTAGTCTCTAAAACTGTAGATTATTCTCTTAACCAAATTGAGGTTAAGGCAAAATTTTTTTAAACATTTTTATTATATAAACACACTTACAAATCTTAAAATTTTGTTAGTAATTGATGATTTTCAACCCAATTTATACATACCTAATAACAATATCCCCTTGAAAGAATTTTCAATACACTTTAATGTGGCAATCCACACAAATATAATATATCAAATAAAAAGTAGAAAAAGCGTAGGCAGTTGTAGAATAGATATGAACAGGAACAGGTAAAACAAAATGACAAATGCCAACATTTTCGCGTTAGTTGATATATTTGTATGCAGTGCAATATTGGTTTCTGCATAATCACCCATGAGGTTCGGGATGGTCTTTATGCTAGAATGATAATTCTGTTGTTACAGTAGCAACAAATTGTAAAACAATTGACCCACTTGTTTCAGTAAACGATGTAACAGAAAAGGCAACAAAGTACCATAACCAAATATGATTTTAAACATCCGCAGAAAGAAGTGGTGGTGACCTCTGTTTATAAACCTACTTGATATGGCCGTGGTAAATTGCACTTACAATTTGACAATGTGGGGCACAAAATAATTAAAAATGAAAACAATAGTCGAAGGTGTACATTTTACAAAAGTACAACGGTATATATGTGTAATAAATGCAAAATCTTCTTACATTTAAATGTTCTCCTAGAATGCACCGAGAATGCAGTGTGGCGGGGTATAGGCAATGTATTTGTAATGGGAGGCCGGCACACTGTGTTGCGATTGTCCGATGGCTGTGACAGGGTCGGCTCTGAAGTTACAGTGCCGCCAAAAAGTTGGACACAAATGAAAAACTTTTTATTTTTGCGAACGATACGTAAGAGTAAACTGTCCTTATTTTTGAAAAATCGGAAAATTTTAATTGAAAAATCACTCAAAATTCTCAAATATGAATTTTCAAGACCATCAAAATATAATACTGATTTTCAGTCTTGTTTGTGACTTATTACCGGTAACATGGAATTTAAGAAATTCAAACGCGGACAAATGCGAAAATTATAATTTTCAATATCATTTGTCATTTAGTGAATGATGAAAAATTGAGTTTGACTGCAGCGGTGAGTCGTGCTTCCAAAATGAGTGGAGTCAGTGAAAAACAATTTTACCATCAAGAAAGAGGAAGAGCAAAACAATGGTGAATTAAAATCTCCTGCAGCAAGAAAAAGCGGTAAGTCAGTCAAATTCTTGAATATGCATATGATGAGGGTTTTAAGAGCTTATTAAGAAGAATTGTGCACAATGACTTTTTTTAAAACATTCCTCCAACTTTGAAAGCTGTATATAATGTTATTCAAGAGAATGAGAATTCGCCATCGTTCTCTTTAAGTACCCTAGGTAGATTGATTATTTTATTTGTTTATAAATGTACAATTAATTCTCTGTTTATTTTTCTTATATTAACTTTGCCTGAAATAATTCTATTGTAATTTTGAAATTTATAGTTTATTATTATTAATTATTGAAAACATTTAAACAAAGGCGAAGGTATAAACATCATCAAACTTCCAACAAGTTTTTAGCGAATCTGTGAGAGCGAAATTTGCCTGAGACCGGACTTGAGGTTTAACCGATCCCAGCATAACGACAACTGGCAACGTGTGCTCCATAAGACTCCACACTGCATTCTCAGTGTGACTTTCACTATAGTATTACAGTAACATAATATTTTTGTTGTATTTAGAAATAAATTTTTTTCAAGAATTTTCTTAATTACAATATCAAGAAGCTATTTACAATAAGGATTAAAAAAAATTACTATTACTGCTAATGGGAATTAATGGGTAAACGATTTAGTTTGTTTATTTTTAATATTTGGTAATTTTTATTAACTTGGAATTAAAGGACCGGTAGACACCCTGTTGGCTGTAATCCTTCCTGGCCCCACAGTAAATGGGCACTATGGATGTAAAGTTCATAATATATAAAAAGGAGTGAAAACTTGTAATTTAATTGTATAGAATAATACAATAAATAAGAATTGAAAAGGACTTAAGACTTGACAGATAAATCACAATAATGTACAATTATAGAACTACTTTAATTTATCTTTTGTTAAATCTATCAACCTATCCAAAAATCTTCGTGGTAAACCACTATTTATCAGTTGTTCATTAGAATAATTACTTATTTGAGGATTATAATGTAAAACAGCCTCCCAACAAATCTCACTTAATTTTGGAATGCATAACCAAACAGAATAAATATCGTTACTTCTTATAATTTCTTCTCCTGCATATATCCCTCCAAAAACATACATTTTGCCCTCTGGACATACAGCAGCTGAATGAAAGTACGTTGGTTTTGGTAAAGTGCATTTTTCTATGAACGTCCACTGCATTGTTGATAATTCTAACCTCCATAAATCATCAAAAACGGTTTCACCATCATAACCACCATTTATGAAAACATGAATATCATTTTCATTTTCAATTTGAACTGCTCCGTGACATCTACGAGGGGAAGGTATGCCAGACTGGTAATAACGTGCTAAATAATTTAAATAAGTTTAAGAATTTACAAATAAATTAATTACTTGCACGGTCCCTTTTAGTATCAACTTTTAACCATTTTTTTGCTTCAATATTAAATACTGGAATTTTCTCAAAATCAAATGCATCATCAGCAGTTCCTCCTCCTAAAATATATATATGTTTTCCATCAAATGCAACTTCGTGTCTATAACGACCATCAGGTTCGTAATCAGCTTGACCTTGACATATGTACACATTCTCCCAAACTTTATCTTTAATATTTAGCCTGAAATACTATCAAGTAAGTTCTTACATTAAGGCAGTTAATGCAAACCTGTGAATATCGAGGAATTCAGTGTGGCGGGGTATAGGCAATGTATTTATAATGGGAGGCCGGCACACTGTGTTGCCGGTTATCCGATGGCTGTGACAGGGTCGGCTCTGAAGTTATTATACAGTGCCGCCAAAAAGTTGGACACAAATGAAAAACTTTTTTATTTTTTGCGAACGATACGTAAGAGTAAACTGCCCTCATTTTTGAAAAAATCGGAAAATTTTAGTTGAAAAAATCACTCAAAATTCTCAAATATGAATTTTCAAGACCATCAAAATATAATACTGATTTTCAGTCTTGTTTGTGACTTATTACCGGTAACATGGAATTTAAGAAATTCAAACACGGACAAATGCTCCATGCGAGTGCGAAAATTATAATTTTCAATACCATTTGTCATTTAGTGAATGATGAAAAATTGAGTTTGACTGCAGCCGTGAGTAGTGCTTCCAAAATGAGTAGGGTCAGTGAAAAAACAATTTTTACCATCAAGAAAGAGGAAGAGCAAAACAATGGTGAATTAAAATCTTCTGCAGCAAGAAAAAAGCGGGTAAGTCAGTCAAATTCTCGCAAATATGCATACGATGAGAGTTTTAAGAGCTTATTAACACGTTGAACGCCATATAAGCAAGTGTGCTTCGCATCTCTTTTTGCTAAGTGGGCCGCGCCGCTCACGTATGCTTCGCATGTAGATTTTTACTTAGAGCTCCGTCGCTCGTATTTGCTTCAAGTTACAATAGAAACCTTATGGGAAGTAAATGTCAATGGCCTACCGAACAAACACGATTTATGATCCCGTGAAAATTTTTGAAGTTTTGATGGACATTATAGATTTCAAATTTTTTGTATTTTGTACGTAATATTGGGTACATATTTCAATTTTTTAGTAGTCTACTACCTATCTAACTACTGATAATTTGATATAAGTAGTAGTAATAATGTTTTAATTAATTACAAAGAAATCATACGTTTAGAAAAAAAAATAAAATCAAGTAGAAAACATCCAAAATAATAATTATAATACATTTACGTTATTTTACAAAGAAAAAAAAAAACAAAAACACTTTTTATAATGTACAAGTATGAACGGAGGTAAAACAGGATATGCAGTAAAACTTATTACACTGAATACACTTGTAACGTGAATGAGTTGCTTTTGAAGATGCGTATTTTCTACCATGTTGTTCAGACATATTTTTGTAACAAAGTGCACATCTGCGACGACTGCTACTCTCCACTTCTTGAATGAAATGTCGTTCTTGTAAAGGTACATTTTCTTTTTCGGATATTTGAAGAAAATGTTTGACGAGTTCTTCTCTAAATTTCGTTATACTCATTTTACTTGTAGTAACTCGTCTAAATAATATATAGGCGTTGACAACCGTCGACCCCAAAAGAACCTCTACGGCAATTTTCCGGTACCACTTGATAGTACGCCTTAAACAAGAAGCATAGGCTTTGAGCTGATCGGATAGATCGATAAAACTTTTATTTTCATTATACTCCGTCACAACTTCTGGCTTATCTCTTTCAGTTCCACGTTTTGACTTCACGGAAACCATATTATCTTTATGTTTTGTTGTTATCATCAAAACCTCTCGTTTATCATGCCATTTTAGTACGACCACCCCTGTGTCACTTTCCCTGGCAATAACTTCCCCTTTTTTTAACTTCTTAGTAACAACATCTTTAGGGTTTCATTTTCGATTCTTCCTGAGTGTTCCAACCAGATGAGTCTGTCGATCTAACAATTTATGGGCTAGCTCAAGGCTGGTGTAGTAATTATCAACAAATATTGTACGCACACTGTCCAACAAATTAGAACAAAGTCCCATAACAATTTGTGTTGGTACGCTGTCTTCTGAATTACCTTTTTCGTTACCACAATATATTCTAAAATCGTAGGTAAAGCCTTGTTCAAGACAGAGTTTGAAAAATTTTACACCAAACTTGTGCCTCTTATTTTTTATGTACTGCAAAAATGCCAGACGTCCTCGAAACGGCACTAGTGTTTCATCTACGCAAATGTTACGAGAGGGTGTAACAGAACTCTGAAATTTTTGACTCATATACTCTACAAGCGGCTTAATTTTGTAAAGTCTATTGGAAATGTCCGCACTTTCATTATTACAAAAATGCCAATTGGCCAAAAGAAGCTCAAATCGGTTCCTTGATATCTCGTTAGAATAGAGAGCATTACTACTCCAGTAACATGAAAACTTCGGCATCTGAACCAATCCCATCCACGTCAAAAGTCCCAAAAATATTTTCATTTCTTGAATATTTGTGTCTGTCCACTTACGAATACGTGCGAAGGGTAATGTGTTTTTCGCCGCCACTTGAGATGCATATCGGTTTGTCTCTTGGACCATTAGATTTAGGTTTTCATCTACAAATAGCAAAAAAAAATCTATGGGTAGCTTATCGCTCATATTTTGAATATTATTGTGTAATGCCATGCTTTCTGAATAAGCAGGAAAATTTTTCAATTTATCACCCGTTACCTCGCTCCAATTCAATTGGTTCAATTCATCAACTACTGATTCATCAGACGAAGAATCGATATGCCAATGAAAGCCTCTTATTACATCCTCAATTGTTTGATCAACGTTAGTAGAAGCAGATTGAATATTTGTAATCGCATTTACTTGAGTAACATTACTATTATTAGATAATGTACCCGGTTCATCCGGATGTATGGTTTTACGCAATTGTTCTTTTCTCTTTTTCTGTACAGGAGAATAATGAGACTCTGAAGACTCACCGGAACTGTTATCTGCGACATAACTATCTGAAGAGTACTCAAAAGGTTCTTCCTCGGACATTATTTCATCCATTAGCGCTTCTAATCGTGTAGTTTCTTTTTCATAATTTGCCATTGCCACACTACTAAACAATAATTTCACTTTAGTAATTTCTTTTTACAATATACGACTCACAGTAAGCCTCAAAACAATACAAATGATATTATTTATGTGCGTTTTGTTGACACGAACCCGATAAAACGCTGAATACTCGAAAGTCGACGCCAGAATGGTGCCAATAAAATAAACTGATAAACTAATTGCGTTTGTTGATACGATTCGGGTACTGAGCTGAATGAAAACGATGAGTACGCGACTTAAATGGTGTCAATAAAACGAATTTCCTGTGAAGCAAGTACGCTTCGCGTGGCCCTAGCATAAAAATTTTGCGTAGCAGGCCGCGTGACGCACACTTGCTTCGCACATCAAACTCATGTTTGCAAAATAAAAAAATGCCTATTGTTTGCGGCGAATGATTATTTATCACATTTCTTATGGTTTTTAACAAAAAAAATGTGTGGCCCCAGGGGTATGAAAAATTCTTAACATTGTGGCGTTCAACGTGTTAAGAAGAATTGTGCACAATGACTTTTTTTTAAAACATTCCTCCAACTTTGAAAGCTGTATATAATGTTATTCGAGGGAATGAGAATTCGCCATCGTTCTATTTAAGTACCCTAGGTAGATTGATTATTTTATTTGTTTATAAATGTACAATTAATTCTCTGTTTATTTTTTCTTATATTAACTTTGCCTGAAATAATTCTTTTGTAATTTTGAAATTTATAGTTTATTATTATTAATTATTGAAAACATTTAAACAAAGGCGAAGGTATAAACATCATCAAACTTCCAACAAGTTTTTAGCGAATCTGTGAGAGCGGCGAAATTTGCCCGAGACCGGATTTGAGGTTTAACCGATCCCAGCATAACGACAACTGGCAACAGTGTGCTCCATAAGACTCCACACTGCATTCTCAGTGTGACTTTCACTATAATATTACAGTAACATAATATTTTTGTTGTATTTAGAAATTAATTTTTTTTTCAAGAATTTTCTTAATTACAATATCAAGAAGCTATTTACAATAAGAATTAAAAAAAAATTACTATTACTGCTAATGGGAATTAATGGGTAAACGATTTAGTTTGTTTATTTTTAATATTTGGTAATTTTTTATTAACTTGGAATTAAAGGACCGGTAGACACCCTGTTGGCTGTAATCCTTCCTGGCCCCAAAGTAAATGGGCACTAAGGATGTAAAGTTCATAATATATAAAAAAGGAGTGAAAACTTGTAATTTAATTGTATAGAATAATACAATAAATAAGAATTGAAAAGGACTTAAGCCTGACAGATAAATCACAATAATGTACAATTATAGAACTACTTTAATTTATCTTTTTGTTAAATCTATCAACCTATCCAAAAATCTTCGTGGTAAACCACTATTTATCAGTTGTTCATTAGAATAATTACTTATTTGAGGATTATAATGTAAAACAGCCTCCCAACAAATCTCACTTAATTTTGGAATGCATAACCAAACAGAATAAATATCGTTACTTCTTATAATTTCTTCTCCTGCATATATCCCTCCAAAAACATACATTTTGCCCTCCGGACATACAGCAGCTGAATGAAAGTACGTTGGTTTTGGTAAAGTGCATTTTTCTATGAACGTCCACTGCATTGTTGATAATTCTAACCTCCATAAATCATCAAAAACGGTTTCACCATCATAACCACCATTTATGAAAACATGAATATCATTTTCATTTTCAATTTGAACTGCTCCGTGACATCTACGGGGGGAAGGTATGCCAGACTGGTAATAACGTGCTAAATAATTTAAATAAGTTTAAGAATTTACAAATAAATTAATTACTTGCACGGTCCCTTTTAGTATCAACTTTTAACCATTTTTTTGCTTCAATATTAAATACTGGAATTTTCTCAAAATCAAATGCATCATCAGCAGTTCCTCCTCCTAAAATATATATATGTTTTCCATCAAATGCAACTTCGTGTCTATAACGGCCATCAGGTTCGTAATCAGCTTGACCTTGACATATGTACACATTCTCCCAAACTTTATCTTTAATATTTAGCCTGAAATACTATCAAGTAAGTTCTTACATTAAGGCAGTTAATGCAAACCTGTGAATATCGCAGGAATATGTAAAACCAGTTGTGCCTCCTATTGTGTATAGATAATTGTTGTGGCATACTAAAGCTTGTCCATATTGAGGCATTGGATGTTGTCCAGTGGTATTTACTTCCTCCATATGACCATTATCATCGTTAAGGGCACAAAAGTATAATTGGTTACTAGAACGATAACCGAATGGTGAGCCAGTACCGCCATAAACCTTAAAGTAGTTTAGCTCCTTTATATACAAATTGTTGGCTACAAACTGCTTACACAAGCATATACCATCAAATAATTTCCTGTCCGTATAACTGCATTTGATGCTAGCTCCTGAGGTAATGAATGTCTGCCACCATAACACTTCCATTTCTTCGTAGCAAAATTATACCTCCACAATTCTTGAAACAATGGATAAGAATTGATATTATGCTCATCATCCCAGGCCTCATCCTCACTTTGTGTAATTAAAGGGTTGTAACCTCCAAATGAATATAAATTTTTTGTATCACATACTATCCGGTGACCACTTCTCGGTAATGGCTTTTTTATTGATTTACTCTTCACTTTCTCATATTTATATAAGTTAAAAACATATATACCTACAGTTTTATTTCCCATTTGTAATCTAGAGTATAAAATATTTAAAAATTGATAAAGATATTTTAAAAATTTAACAAAAAACGTTAAAAACATGCGAAAAGATGTATTTTATAAAATCATGTACGCAATTATTAACTTCTATTGAGATTAACATTTTCCGACTGCTCTTATGTATTTCAAGGATTTATTTCACAATTAAAATTGTTTAAACAGACTTAATGCAAAATCATTAGGAGTAATTTTTTATTTTGTAATATAACCTCCTTTACTTTGTTAGCAATGTAACAAAAAGGGATATAAAATGAACACGTACATAAACTACATGGCCAGCAACGTTGCCAATATGCTCTCACTGCACAGCCTATAGATTGAGATTTTAAAATTTTTATCTAAATATAGGTACTTACAATTTTAGTATTGATGAATTTACGATTGATAATAAAAATGTGATGCAATGAAGTAAAGGTTTCGGTAACCCTTTAATTTTCAACATTGACTGAATATGTCAAAATAAAATGACTACAAAAATTCCAAACTTAAATGGATTAAGATACTTTTATTTTGGTTGTGCAAATTGAGGGTTGTTAGTGATGAATATAAAAAAAACATTTTTTTTTGTGTAAAAATAAAGATCGTTAACTTATCTTATTTAAAATGTTTGGGCGGACAGCTGGATATTTTAAATCAATAACGGCATGTTATTCCTAATTGTTTTTTAAAACGTAAGTACCTATTTGAAATGGAAGATACACAATGCATTAGTAAATACTATTTAAAATACAAAATGGAAAATGGTTTATATTTAACATTAACAGCTATAAGTAATTTTTCGAAGGTAAAAAGGAAATACGTTACATGGACTCATCCCTCAAATACTCCTTAGTAAGGGACAGGAGAAGGAGAAATTTCTTTTAAATTAGATTTATGGTAAGTTTTTACGCGTCCCATGTCATAATGCAATAGTGCAACAAAAATATCTGGTATGGAAGACCACACGACCTTCCAACCTACAAAATGGGAATTAACAGAAATCAAATAATTTTAATAACATTTTTTTAGGATAATTATGCAACCTCTTTCATAAGAAGTTCATTACGTATATACCTAGGCAACAATGTAAATAAATAAAACAATAATATATGTCGAACAGACGTTTAAAACATCGTGACAGACAGAGGTTAATAGACATCTAGATCCTAATTTAAATTAAAAGAAATGATATAATTTTATCCGCAAACGTCACAAAAGTGACACTTTTATGACTAAATGTCACAGGTAAAAGTTTTACTTCTCGGACATGGAGTAAAAGTTTCACTTTTGCGCCTAGGCATATTTACTTTTACCAATTTGTTTATTTAAAGAGCATTGTTATGGTTTCATTACTTGCAAAACGTCCTAATTATTTTCTCCTTTTACCTGCTAATTAGTTTTGCTCTTTCCTTTCCGATCTTTACCAAATATTTTTAATTTATCTAGTTACGTTTGCGGATAAAATAGTATATGTTATTCGGAGTAAAAGTGAGTTTATGTGGCTCAGCTGAATAATTATTTGCTACCTTCGTTCCTCAAAATAAACATTCAGCTTCGCCGTATAAATTATCACGTTTACTCCTAATAACATAATATACTATTAATTACAAATATTTACAATAACTATGCAACCTATTTTTATACGTTCATAACGAAAACAGGCAACATTCTAGAACAAAAATAATAATCTATGTCAGAATGACGTTTAAAGCTTCAGGTCAGATAGAGATTAATACACATAAATACATGTTACCGTAATAAAAAAAAAAATTCCAAAGCCGCTCGCTTCTACAAAAATATCGATAATACAGCTTCAGCATTTTCAATCATATTTACTTAACTTTTACATTTATCTCGCTTTACATAAAATTTTGCAAAATTAAATTACCTTTGAACAATAGTTCTACACATTTTCTTATAAATTTAATCGTTATCCAGATAGTAAAATAAAAAGTTGAACTGACACTTAAATTCTACATTTTTACCGCTAAATTACGCCACATATCAAAAAATTGCATAGAACATAAATAATCGATACGTTTAAAGTCTATACCTAGTATCTTTATAACGTTGAAATACGCAGCTGTTTTAAAAATATTTGATAAACCCTAAAACTGTCCCTAATAAAAGCCGCTGGAATTGTCCCAAAATCTAATCAGCACTAAGCTAAATGAACACAAGCTTAAATACAATATCTTAAGTACGTAGGTATTTGTGTTCTGGAGTTAAGGTGGATACTGACACATCCACACAGATATACTGACGTACACACACGCACACACGCACTCACGTACGCCGCACGTACGCAAACACGCACACAGACCCACACACATACACACACACCCACACACACACCAACACACACACACACACACACTCCCACAAACATACACACACACACACAAACACACACAGACACACACACACTCAAATACACACACGCACACACACGCGCGCACACACACAGACAGGCACACACGCGCACGCCGTACACGCGTACAGGCGCACTCGTGCACACGTGCTCATTGCACAAGCGCTCAAACGCACACACACACGCACATACGCACACACGCACGCGCACGCACACCGCACACGCACCGACACACGCACACACGCACACCACAGACACACAGCACACACAGCACACACGCACACAGAACACAGACAACAGACACAGACACACAGACACACACGCACACACGCACACGCACCACACAGCACACACGCACACAGCACACAGCACACACAGCCACACACGCACACGCACCACACCACACACCACACACACACGACACACACGCACACCACACCACACACGCACCACACACGCACACACACACACACACACACGTACACACGCACACACGCACACACGTACACACGCACACACGTACACACGCACACACATATAGATATATAATAAACGGTGGGTACGCGATTCAGTAAATCAGAATTAGCAAAAATGAAGGTAGTAGTAGTAGTGCGTATGATAAGAAGAGAAAGAAAAGAATGTATTGATGAGAGAAAGAAAGAAGAGGTGTGAGGATTTACTAAAGACTAAAAGAAATAAAATTGGATTTGGAATGTTATGAAATGAAAAGAAAAATGAAGGACCTTCAGCTTAGCGAGGTAGGGGGGATGAAAAATTAGTTTGAATTAAAAATTGTATCTGGATTGTTTTTATAATTCCTACCAGAGGTTCATACTTAAAATTATTTTTGGGGTATAATTTACTCTGAATGTTATCGAAAAAGAAATGTTTGAATTTATTAATACAAGATGTCATTCCTCGAAAAATGCATTTTTTGTTTGTTTGAAATGAAAAAAGTTTTTTTATCTGGATTATTTTTATGTATAAAATTTTCTTTTAACTTTCTTTACCAGAGGTTTCATTCCTAAAAAATATTTTTACGGGGGGAATGTTATCGAAAGATTGTTCTACATACATAATTAGGTTCATTTAGAGCATGAAAGGTGAAATACAAAGAAAAGCTTTATTCATGATGCTGATCATGGAGCTATTTTAAAATTTATGGTTCAAGCAATTCTTGGAATTTGACTGAGTCAAGTTCACGTGTTAATTCAGTTATTACTTTCAAAAAGAAAATATGCTAAAGCGTTTTAGATCGAAAAAAAAGTCTCTTTCATAGAAAATGAAGTAGATTTATTTTTCAAAATTACATTAAATACACATAGTACATTACACTGTATAGAAAATATTGTACAAATACGTTGGATTGTTCTACATCCATACATAATTACATTTCATTTAGAGTAGGAATGGTGAAATACAAAGAAATTATTCGTATCTTACTATGAATGCAAAAACTTCATACATTTTGCACGTTTGTTGATGTCACGCTAGTACACACAAAAAATAAACGTTTTACATTTTTTTTAAATGGAACTATTTCTTTTAATAAAACTGATGTAGTTCTGTAAACAATTTTGGATTCAACGATTTCTTGATTTTCACGTTAGTACAAAAACGTTTTACATTTTTTTTAAATGAAACTATTCTTTTAATAATGTATCGTAAACTGATGTAGTTCTATAAATAAAGTTTCCTTACCAAAAATTTAAGTTAACCTTTGTTTGAAATAATATATTCATACGTTTACTTATTTATTTATTTATTTACAACTAGTTTACAAGTAAATCATTTTAATACTAGAAAAATTTTCCATCTCTATACCTCTTTTATTTTATTATTATTTATTACTATTTATTCGTTAGAAAATAACCAATAACGCATTAATGTTTACATTTCTAATAATGTGTGTGCGTGTTCCGCAGTATTTAGCGAAAAAACGCAACGCAGCGTCACGCTAATTAGTATTACCCTGTTGCAGGTCGAGTACTTGATCTATAAAAATATGTTAAAGCGTTTTAAAATTGAAAACCAGTCTCTTTGATATGTTTATGTTTTTAAATATCAATAAAGCTACCATTCAATTTGAAAAGCATCAGTCCTTGTGCATAATTAGTTTTTAAAAATGTTTATGTTTTAAATATATTAATAAAAAGGTGCCATTCAATTGAAAAACGGTATTTGTGATTTTTTAATAGAAGTAAATGTTCACGAGTGGTTTTTAATATAAAGGTGCTCCATTTAAAGCACTGCATATAATGTATTCCTCTTACCCGAGAATGTAAGTTAACCTTGTTTGAAATAAATTCACACGTTTTACTTTATTTATTTACACTTGTTGAATATTTTCCACGAGCTTTCAGTTGACTATTTCTTTATATACGTTTGCAGTAGTAACCGCTTGATATTCCCTATTTCGTTTGGTAACGTTAACAGATTTTTCAGGTATGTAGTGTTAAAGTGTGGATATTCATTCATTCATTCATTATCTAGTAATAGTAGTTATGATGTCTTCAACTAATAAAACATCGTGAAGTGAATTTTGTTGTAATTTCTCTGTAGTTTTTAATTTTGAATATGTATAAAAAGGTCAAGAATTTTTAAGAAAAAAATTGTGAAGTGGTTGTAATAATTTTTTATGGAAAATGTGTGATAAAATTATAATTAACATTTAGATGTTTGTTCATTTTTCTTTGTAATTTTTCTTTTACTGCTGTTAACAGTGAATTTGTTGGAAACGTGTTACAGATACTAGAAAATTTATGGTTACTATTACTAGATAATGAATGAATGAGTATTCATTGTAACTAATTATTGATATGTTAGAATAAAGAAAAAAATGTTTAATTTCACTTTTTACTTCTATTACTTGTGGTAAAAATATTCCTAGGACCCTTTAACCGTTTCAAGAATGCTGAAGGTGACCTGATGAACTAGATTATGAAAAATAATTTTCGAAAAACACTTAAATATATTTGTTAATAAAAAAAATGTAACCCTTAACATGAAATGAAAAGTTTTTTAACATTCATTTATTTTTTATATATTATTGTAAACAAATCTAATCTTAACAAAAAAAAACTATTTTAAACATAAACTAATACTAATTAACATAAAAAATAAACTAAAACTTAAACACCTACATTCTCTAACGTATGTAACACTTTTTGTGTATCATGAATGTTTTGGCGCACTTTTGTCAGGGAATCATTGTCTTCCGCTAATTCTTCCGTTAGCCTGCACTTTAGCCAGTACCGATGTCTCAATGATCACATAATTGTCTAAAATATTTCGCAACCACTTCACACTCTTCTGCTGGAATTGCTGAAGGGTTGTTGGGTCTTGTGTTTCATGTAGTAAACCCTGGGATTCACGTCCTTCTCCCCTAATAAGCTGTAAATTCTTTCCTCCATATTGCAGTTGCAGACTGAGGTGGTAGTGGTGGTGATGTAGGCGTAATGCTAGAAAAAAATAGAGTAAAATAGTTAGATATCTATTAATAACTAAATTATATAGTATACTTACTTTTCAAAATATTTACTAAATCTTCATCAGCATCACTATCACGAATAGAGATAACAGGAATATCATCATAAAATTGCTGCATCGCGAGTTGCACAAAACATTGTGCAAGATATTTGCTTCATTCTTGCTCAAGGATAATTTTGTTCTCTTACTGCTTGAAGCCATTACAAAATGCAAACATGTAACTAAATGTTATAATAACATTTTAAGATTATATATATATATATATATATATATATATATATATATATGTTAACTTTAGGATTTCCAAGTTTCAGTAGGCCTAATCGGTGGAAAATCATAAAGTTAACATCCGTACATACGTTTAAATATTATATAGTATTCGTAGTCATAGTTTATATAGATATATAGTCATGGCACATTCTCTTTCTGTGTTTTGTTTATAAATGGACAATATAAAGTACTTAACGGTTTTCCCCCAATCATTAATATAAAGTAATTATTTTTCGGATCTCCCCAGTCATGTAACCACAATAGCAACCATTCACCATTCAGTACCCAAAAGCTAACGCACTAATTCGGTAATTACATGAAAAGTAAACAGACCTTGAAATACAATTATGATGTTCACGTTCTTTATGGGACAAGTAATTCCGGTAACTAGATTGAGTTTATAAAAACAGCGTACTTACCTAAAGAGATGCGGATTATATAAGGTAAACGTGCAATTACGAATACTAATTACATTTTTATTTACATATGGAAATGAAAGTTAATTTGTTTATTTCTAAAATACCGAATTGATTTAACTTACAGCTTGCAAAAATCTACTTTCAATTCTAAAATACCGGTTTGATGTAACTCATAGTTTCACTAACTTTCAATTCCAAAATACCAAATTGATTTAACTTACAGCTTGCAACAACCAACTTTCAATTCCAAATACCGATTTGATTTAAATTACACCTTGCAAAAACCAACTCTCAATTCTAAAATAGCCATTTGATTTAACTTAAAGTTTGCAAAATCCAACTTTCGATCCTAAAATGATGATTTCATTTAACTTACGCTTTACAAAAACCACGTCGGACAACAAGCAAGAAAACCATATATTGTAATATATAGTTGAATTTATCTCTTAATCTCTATTTGAATACCGCATAATTTCCAGGTTGTTTTATTTAAAAACAGAAATTTTACAATTCGCCTAAGTTGGTAACACTCTAACGCGAGTCAGGCTTTCTAAATTGGTTCCTGTAGGTTAAGCGGAGCAAGACATTTACTCATGTTTGACACAACTTGAAAGTTGGTTTTTGCAACCTGTAAGTTAAATCAAATCGGTATTTTAGAATTGAAAGTTGGTTTTGCAAGCTGTAAGTTAAATCTCAAATGAGTATTTTAGAGTTGAAAGCTGGTTTTTGGAGGCTGTAAGTTAAATCAAATCGATATCTTAGAATTGAAAGTTGGTTTTGCAAGCTGTAAGTTAAATCTCAAATCGGTATTTTAGAATTGAAAGTTGGTTTTAAGCTGTAAGTTAAATCAAACCGATATTTTAGAATTGAAAGTTGGTTTTTGCAAGCTCTCTGTTGAATCAAACCAGTATTGTTGAATTGAAAGTTGGTTTTTCAGCTTCACCTTATTCGATTTAGTAACAAAACAAAAACAAAATATGCAGGCCTAAGATGTTGACTTGAAATCAGCTACTGTCAACCTTATTCGTTTCAATACACAAACAAAAACAAGATGCAAGTCTAAGATGTTGATCTGAAAGCAATGCTACGTCATATATCAACTATCATCTCTGGCCTGAATCTTCTATCCTCTATCGTCAATTCCATATTATGTATATTTTATTATTCAACAGCAACGCTCTAATGATTTATCATCTATCCTCAGTATTATCAATTCTCTGTCAAATATGTTCCGTCATCGATGATCCAACCTTTGTTAACAAGTGCCTTGGATTTATAAACAGGATTGAATACACAAAGCCGTTATTGAAAATGTGCAAATTCCTGGGGGCAAATAAACAACTTCTACATAAATAATAATCTAGTTAGGATTCGTAATTGCATGTTCATTAATTACTGGAATGTTTTGTTCACACAAAGACCGTAAACATCATAATTTCATTTTCAAGGTCTGTTTACCTTTTATGTAATTACCTAATTAGTGTTCTTCCAAAAAACACAAAAGTTTTTGGGCATTGAACAGTGAAAGGTTGTATTGTTGCTACATGACTGGGGAAATCCGGAAAATGATTACTTTATATTAATGAATGGGGGAAAACCGTTAAGTACTTTATATTGTCCATTTGTAAACAAACGCAGAAAAGTGAATGTGCCATGACTATATGTCTATATAAGCAACAACCAGCAGTTGTACGCCCTCGTGTCAACCTGTCAAGGAGTTCTCTCAATACGATTATCAACAACAACACTAATACGTGATCGTTTTTGGTTTAACCCGTGCCCTTATTTTATTTAATTACTTGTAAAGACATCTGGAAGTGGGTGTGTCTGTGGTTGCCTACCTTCTAGGGGCTGGATTGCCAAAAGGGCTCTTAATACTGGCAAAAAGACGCTAACTACGGGGAAAAGGTAACAGACAAGCATGCCCACAAAATGACCGACGAGATGGCCGACAAGATGACCACGCCCACGAAATGACCGTCAAAACGGACTAATCAAAAACCAGGGTCGCGCCACTGCCCTCCAATCACAACCTGAGGCTGTACAACAATTCTTTGCCTTAAAATCTAGGTCAAGTTCGTTAATTAGCAAAACTCAACCAGTGGCAGGCATTTTTTAGGGGTCATAATTAAAAAAAGTGTGGGGAGGGGGTGCTGGTGGACCCATTCTACTGTGGTGTCTGTTAAAACCTGAATAACTTCTCCCTTCAATTATTCATAAATAATTGTTAAGTATTTATAGTGTATGAACATTGTGTGTACGCATGCTGCAGTACAACAAAATATTTAATTAATCACCTACTTCTGAAAATTTGAAACCATGTTGTGCAACAGAATATATTATAATAGGCAATTTATCATTTCAAATAAATGAAACAATAAATTATGTGTTGTGTTCATATAAAGGAATTGTTGTGATTATCTTGAAATTGCAACTTAAGTTGCATGTGGAAGAAAGCATTTTTAATATTGTTGCAAGATATTCTCTAGCTGTTATTTTCTCTTTTTAGTTCAAAAACATGACTGCCACAAAATATAAAACTGGTTCTGAAAACCGGAAGATACAAATAACAACGCGAAAATTAAAGAGCTAAATGTGCAAAATTTTCAAGTTTATATAAATCGTGCAATGCAGAGATTAATATTATCACTGCTGATGCTGCAACGGTTACAAATGTCGGAGGAACGAGAAAGCTAAACAAAATGTGGAGTATGGAGCTATAGAAGGTGATTCATTGCCGAATTAATTACCAACTACATTTGAATACACTACTGAACACTCACAAGTTCCTTCTGTTGTTTTGCAAGAAGACGGTATTGAGGCTGAAATCGATCCTTGAGTGTTTGAGAAATGTATAGATGTAGGCAACTGGGCTGAATAATTGAATGATAGTGTCATTAACTAATGCCTGATACATGAGATAAATTCTTTTCAAAATAAATCCTTACCAATTTATACGCACGGTCAATAAGAACTTACATAGATCAGAACAGGTGTTTCCCAAATAAATATTTTACTAAAAACTAAGAAATGGCTAATCACTTGAAAGGTCATGGTTGTGTTATTCCATTAGTAAGGAGTAACATTCTACCTTGTATGCAAACTTGTTCTCTAAAAATCAATCAAAATATACAAGGCAAGTACCTATTAAAGAGATGTATTTCTTTTATAAAAATTACTAGTCATCGCGACTCGTTTCTATTCGATGGTCTACAGAGCTTTTTAGATGATTTCCCAGTGGACAACTACTGAGGCCAGTATTATGATAATACAGCAAATATGGCTAGCAGGTAAAACGGATTACCTACAAGCACTCCTGAAGGAGAAGGATAAACAAGCCGATTATGCGCCGTGTTCTGCACATTCGCTGAACTTAGTTGGCGAAGAATCTGTTAAAAATCCTTCTGAGCTTTTGAGCTACTTTGGGGTAGAGTAGTAGAACAGCTGTATGTATTTTTTGGCATCGTCTCAGAGATGTGTATTTTTAAATGAAACGAATTTAAAATATACTTTGAAAAGTTTGTTCAAAACAAGATGATTTTGTCATTACGATGCTTTAAAACTTTAAAACACAGCTATGGTGAAATTAAATCATGGGTACCTTGAAGTATACCGACGATTCAGAAGAACAGCTTGATTTTAGAAAAGATGCAAGAAATTTGTATAATAAATTATGGAATTAGAAACTGCAATTTTAACAATATTTTTGGAGGAAATTCTGGAGAGATTTAATGCTGTCAAGAAAAGTTACAGAAATCAGGTTTAGACCTATGTGAAGGTAATAAACTTATTGCATCACTGAAAGACATCGATTATGAAGAAGCTGCAGAAACGTTGGAATCCAATGTGGAAGTAGAGTACAACTATGTTAATAAAAGGCGCATTCCCCCAAAATTTTCTGATATATCTATAAAGCAAATTTCGCTATATGGTGCGGAAAAATTCAAAGTCGACACATTGAATGTTGCATTGGATAAGTCAAATTCAGACTTGGGTAAGAGAAGTAAAATTTACGAAAAGTATGGAAAAAATGTAAACGTTTGATGTACTCTCAAGGTAACCAAGTGGATAGTATCGATGTGGAAAGTGCCCGAGAAATTGTGGCTTCTTATTCAGAGCATGTTGACGAATACTTAATTAATAAATGCATTCAACTAAAATCTTAAGAAATGAGACAGGATCCTATGGCTCGTGGTTTGATATATTTCATATCCTCTATAAAACGCAGTTTGTCGATGTTTTCCCAAATTGTTATACAAATTTGAAAATATTTTTGACCCTACCAATTGGTGTGAAGCAGAGCTAGCTTCCTCCAGGATGACGTATATTGAAAATAAGTATACAACAACAATGGCCAACGAAAGATTAAATTATCTTTCAAACTTGGCTATAAATTCTGATTTAACAACGGCATTAGATTGCAGTGAGCAGATTAAGGATTTTATAGCGCAAAAATGTGGATAAGTTCAGTTTTGAATTGAATCTTATCTTATATAAATTATTAAGAGTTAAAGTACGTTTTGTAAAAATAAAAAGAAGTATTGCGATGCATTTATTGTTTAGTTAGTTTAGAGGTATGTTACATTTTACGAAAGAATTATTTTTTTATTCAAACATTATCAGTGGTTTTCTGTATTCTTATTTACAGCGTTCTGTATTATAAATTATATGTAAATGAAAATGTGGCTCAATAATCGAATAATCATGTTGTTATTTCATTTTTGTAAGCAAATGGGCCTATGGATGATATTAGCCCAGGGCTCCCTAAGACGACGGTCCGCCTTTGCTCACAGGCAGCGTGGATTTTTGAGCAGTTGTATGCAATTTTAAAGTATATAGTCTGTAAGACAAAAATATGCAAAAATAGGTAACATTTTCTACATTGAGATGTGCAGTAGCGATTAAAAGTTGGCGAATTATCTCCAAATTCGCACGCCATCTATACTGTGGTTCAGAAACATAAAAAAAAATCCTTTTTTTTATGTTCAGAAACACCACGGTCAGCCCACGTACAGTCAAAGAATTACATATTCTTTGGTACAGTCTATTGCATAGAATATTCTATGCTTTATTGTACATAAATATTAATTAATATGCAAATGCATTCTGTTAGTCACAAAAAAACCTTTAAAAATTATGAACTTCTGAACAGAAAAGTGGTGAATTGACAACATTGTAATATGGATTTCCATAACCTCACTTTATAAAGATAACTTCGTACCGGTTTAATTTCTAAAAAATGGCGTTGTGTTGTGCTAGTAAGTAAACGGTTCCTTATAATTCAATTTTTGACAAATATTACAATTAAACTTTTTTAATTTTTAGTTTCTAATGAAGTTCCTGAACATCCTGTTATATCACCTTCTTCAGGTGCAATTTTTGAAAGACGAATAATAGAGAAATATATAATAGAAAATGGTATAGATCCTATTAGTGGTAAAGAAACAAATGTAGAAGAACTAATTGAAATTAAAAGTAAATGCTGTACTTATTGAAATAAATTACCAATAATTTTCTTAATTACAGCTCCTCCAATTGTAAAACCTAAACCACCAAGTGCCACTAGCATACCAGCAACTTTAAAATTATTACAAGATGAATGGGATGCTGTTATGTTATATAGTTTTACACAACGTCAACAATTGCAAACAGCAAGACAAGAACTAAGTCATGCCTTATATCAACATGATGCTGCCTGTCGTGTTATTGCACGTCTTAATAAAGAAGTTACAGCTGCTAGAGAGGCGCTAGCTACACTTAAACCACAAGCTGGTATTACTACGGTGCCTCAGCCAGTATGTAACTTGCTCTTTATATCGTTTTTTTTTTAAATATATTTTTAAGGCACTTGCGGCAGAAGCGGCTGGTATTGCAAATCAACCAACAGAACAAGCTGGCATGAGTGCTGAAGTGATTCAGAAATTACAAGAAAAGGCTACTGTTTTAACTCAAGAACGTAAAAAACGTGGCCGTACAGTTCCCGAAGAGTTAGTATCACAAGAGGATTTGCGTGCTTTTCGAACACTTGCGTCTCATCCTGTAAGTTTTGCTTCTGGATAACTTTTTAAAATATTATTTCTCATAAAAATCCTTTATTAACTGAACCAAGTTTGGTATTCTTACATCTTTATCTGAAGTTAATGTGACTATATATTTTAAAGAGCTGAGGAGTATTGCTAAAAACAGATGTAAATGATATCTCTTTGAACTTTCTGCTTAAGCCCGAAGTTTTAAATTTAGTTTTATAATTTTTGTAAGGGTATAAAAACTAATAGGTGTTTATATACTATCTTCAGTTTTTGTTCATCACTTAATGTATTATGATTTATAGGGTCTACATTCTGCCAGCGTTCCAGGTATTTTAGCTCTTGACATTCATGCTGCGGATACAAGTAAAATTTTAACGGGTGGTAATGATCGAAATGCAACAGTTTTTAATAAAGACACAGAACAAGTAGTAGCAATTTTAAAAGGTCATACGAAGAAAGTAACAAGAGTTATTTATCACCCAGATGAAGATCTAGTCATAACAGCTTCTCCTGATTCTACAATACGTATTTGGAATGTGCCTACTTCACAAACTACATTATTGCTACGTGCTCATGATGCTGCTGTTACCGGTCTTTCACTACATCCCACAGGAGATTATGTTTTATCAACTTCAGAAGATCAACATTGGGGATTTTCTGATATACGAACTGGACGATTATTAACAAAAGTAGCAGATCAAGCTAATGTTGCATTAACTACAGCTCAGTTCCATCCAGACGGATTAATTTTTGGTACCGGTACCGCAAATTCTGAAATTAAAATTTGGGATCTTAAAGAGCAAGCCAATGTTGCTAATTTTACAGGTAATAAAATCAGTTTGTTTGGTTTTATTCATTTGTGATATATTACAGGCCATTCGGGTGCAATTACCTCTATTTCATTTTCTGAAAATGGGTATTATTTAGCAACAGCTGCAGATGATGCATGTGTTAAATTGTGGGATTTACGTAAACTTAAAAACTTTAGGACATTACAGTTAGATGAAGGATATCAAATCAAGGATTTATGTTTTGATCAAAGTGGTACATATCTAGCCATAGCCGGTACTGACGTTAGGTGAGTTCATAAGAGAAATTATGTCTTAGAATAATTTTTACTTTTTATTTTAGAATTTATTTATGTAAACAATGGCAAGAGTTAAAAGTGTTCAATGATCATACAGCTGCAGCAACAGGTGTACGATTTGGACGACATGCACATTATATTGCATCAACATCTATGGATAGGACACTTAAATTATATGGTCTTGAGTAAATATAAGTAATGTACAATTGTTAGTTTAAGCTTTAAACTTCTATTTTATGGCCATTTATTTGTAATCTTAGTTTTTACTAAAGTGCTTAAATATTTCCAATAAAATGTGTTCAACTGCATATTTGTTTTTCGTAATTATAATTTGTATAAGAAGAGTATAAACCATTAATCATTAAATTAATCAATTTGTAAATATAAATACCATTTGTAGGCACTTCATTTGGACAAAAATTGTCAAGATAAAATAAAAAATAAATAGAATAGTAAGTCTTTATTTTACCATATTCATACATCATAAGAAAAGGTATTACGATGAATTTAATAAAAATTTAGCCCTTTATGTTCATTCCTTCAAATTTCTTCTCACGTCTTAAACATTTCTTAAAGATATTATCACTACTGTGGATGATAACTGTAATTGTTACCGAAATCTATAGATTTACGTAAAATATAACGGTGGTTCCTAAGGTATTTGCCACCCGTGTGCGAAAATAATTTTCCCGCCCCCTAATTTCTGAATGACCATAATTTTCTTGAAGTAATTTTATCTTAAATAAAACATAGGAAATGTGAAAAAAGTAAATTGTATTTCGGAAAAATAAGTCAGCAGGAACTTACCATAAATTAATGTGAATAGATATTTGTACTTGTTCATGGATACATACAAAAAAGTTTTTATTTGATCGAACCTTTCTTCGATTTTTGTTAATGCAGTGTCCAATATCACAAAATAAAAATTAATTTTAAATAAGTCCTGTGGATTTTTTGGAATCTCATCCTTGTTCTCATAATGAAGGGTCGTAATCGATATTCTCGTAAAAATTTTTTGCCTCTTCTAAAATATTAATAAATCCTTTATCTGATCTAATATGGGGATAATATAACTAGTGTTATAATTATCATCGATGATAACTTGAGTTAAAACCGATGGAAATTGAATGTG
This sequence comes from Vesta saturnalis, assembly GCA_036346205.1. Classification (NCBI taxonomy): domain Eukaryota; kingdom Metazoa; phylum Arthropoda; class Insecta; order Coleoptera; family Lampyridae; genus Vesta; species Vesta saturnalis. Next base: position 125,149 of record JARFJB010000513.1, read on the forward strand.
TGCGAAGCACGAGTTCAATTTTCTATAGGTTGTAACGAGTGGTATCATCGATTATTAATCATAACATGTGTTATATTTGGTAAGAGAATATAATGAACATTAATAGAAAATATATTTTTTTAAAGTCTACAATTTTAAACGATCTGTCACTTTGACATTAAACTATTTTATTGATTAAAATCATGAGTCAACATGCGGTGATAAAATTATCACCGATTTGATAGTCTATTCTGCAATTTTGTTTTTGTATTTTAACCAATGAAAGTAATCAAAAATGTACCATGTGAATTATATTGTCATGTAAATATGGCTTAGTTTCTTGTAGTAATAACATAATATTTGATAAAGCAGTACTTGTTTCATGTATATTTGTTCATAAGAACGGTGGTTCAAGTTGCTGTTAAAATTACCTATATTTTTTTGTAAACTGAATTTTAGTCGTTACTTATCTAAATAACAGTAGGAAGTGATTGTGTATAAAATTAAAAGAAAAATTATTTTAATTTCCTAGGAACCATTGGAAAATACGATTTTGTTTATCACATTAGTTTGATGCTATTTACATAAATTGTGAGTACCTATCTGTCTAAATATGCCAGCTATTATTACATGCGCATGTTGTAACAATACCCCCATGAGCATAAAACAGTAGTTTACTGTGTATGCAAAGAATACTTTAAACACACTTGTGTTGATTTATCTTTATCCGAAGTTAGAATCATTAACTTAAAAAAGAATCTCAATTGGGCGTGTAACAGTTGTTCTAATTCAGGATGCGATTTAAATGACCTAAAGTCACTTATAATTAATCTTCAAAAGCAAATTAAGGACTTGAAATCTAATGTTACCGCTAAAGAAACTAATAGCGAACATGTTGAAGATCTTTTACAAGAATTTCAAAAACGAAGAGTAATCACTACGGTGTGCCCGAAAATATTGATCCAGTAACAAATCAAACAAATATCAACAATGATAAACAAGTTGTGTCATCTGTATTTCAGCACATAGGTGTTCATTCAGATTTGTTAAATATTTCGCCAATTAGACCTGGATGACGAATTACTAATTCGCCACAGCCTAGACCACTAAAATTGATGTTAAATGATGAAAATATGGCGATTAGTATTTCACGTAATTCAAACAAGCTGCGTAATAATAACAATTACAAAAATATATTTATTGGAACAGACATTAAAGGTGAAATTAAATGAAAGGCCCAGTACCGGTGACAGCATTTTAAAAATTAAATATATTCGCGGCCTGCCTAAAATAATGTCGGTAAACTAAACGCGCCCAACCGTTCTCCAATTTCCTGCTACTACCAGAACTTCGCGGACTTCCGACTAAGACACACCATTTTTACATGTCTCTAGGAAAATAAGTATGATGTGATTGGTTTGACTGAAACGTGGTTGCTTGAACATATATCAAATTCAGAACTTTTACTGACGAATACACCGTTTCCAGGTGTGATCGTAGAGTTACTGAGCAGAAACCGGATGGTGGAGGCGTTCTCTTTGCGATTAACGAAAGCAATTGATTTATCGAGCATACTACACAACGTCCCTCCTATTGGTGTAATAGGAGCTAAATGTTATTTTGGGGATAAAAGTCTTACTGTACTATCGCGCTCAAAAAATACTGGACAGCAAAATTTTGGCTGTGTGTACGTTTGATTTGACGGCACGTAATTGCGTTAGCAGGCTATGACCATGAAATATCAAAGTGACAGTTTATAAGAGTCTTTACTTATTTTAGACATGGTATCAAATTTACCAGTTTGACAAAAGGGTAACCCGTAATTGAAAATCGTGATATGTCCGATTAACTCACAAAAAATGTCTACATCAAAATTTGAATTTTGGAAGTGTCTACAGTAACAAGCTGAAGCGCGTATTTTTTGAGCGCGATAGTATATGTAGTAACGGGTGTCTATTAATGATTGAAGCTGACGTCATGTAGCAAATTTTGGTTAGGTTTGTACAACTACACGGTCGCAACGATTGACATTAGCGTCCCATGGGGTAATCATCTTTGATGTAATTATAAACATTGTTTGTTAAAATTAAATAGAATACCCCTACTTTTGGAAATGTATATTGCCATCTCGTGTTCAACTGCTTTTATTAATTCATCTAAATTATGCAATCTATTCCTATAAATATTGTCTTTATAAATTATAATAAAAGCTAATGAAAAACAGACACGTGCGACTATGGCAAAAAAGGTAGAAATTACCTAGATTTGACGTCAGCTTCAATTATTAATACACACGTGTTATATATTATATCCCTACACGTGAACGTGTGTGAAGATAGCGACGGTGATTTGAGCGACGGTTTGACGTCATCCACCAGTATGGGTATAAGGAAACCTGCTATAGAGAATTACATTGATGGTTTTTTATTAATAATTTCAACGCTATTGGAGATAAAGCAATTGTAATAACAACCATGCAATGCACATAGCACAGAGCCGCTTATAGTCAAGTATAAACCATTTTAATAAAGTAACATAAAAGTTATAGCTATGGAAGGCCGTACCTACACACCGAGTGGGGAAGCCATATACATAACCCGTTTTTAGGAAAACTATCGGTGTCTCAGCAATCAATTAAATTCTCACATTTTCTCAAAAGTATAAAATATCTTAATCTGAAATTTCGATCGATTTCGTTAATAAATAACACAGAGACCTAGCGACGATTGAAGACGCGCTCATTGCGCGCGGGCAGCCACATGCACCTGTCGTTTTTAGGAAAACTATCGGCGTCTTTGTAATCAATTAAATTCTCACATTTTTGCAAAAGTATGAAGTATCTTAATCTGAAATTTCGATGGATTTCGTTAATAAATAACACAGTTAAGGGACCTACGGCGATTGAAGACGCGCTCATTGCGCGCGGGCAGCCACATGCACCTCTCGTTTTTAGGAAAACTATTGGTGTCTCTGCAACTAATTAAATTCTAACAGTAGTGATTAGGGGCCGGTTCTGTACCAATTCAAGGTCACTCGCCCTCTGGTGGTGAGAAACGTAAGCTTTTGTATCTTTTCAAGGTCAAACTTTTGGCGGGAAATTTAAATTTTTGGAGCTCGCTATAAATAGAAATTGCAATGTCATTATCATCATCATCATATTACAAGGTCACTCTGCGGTCAAACGTTTTGGCGGGAAATTTGTATGTGAAAGTGAAGCTAAAAATAGGAATTGCAATGTCATCATATTACAATTTTTAGAAGTCTACAAATAGAGTGGTCAAGGTCAAAGATTATTGACCTGTAGGGGTATCGTATGAAATTTCTTAGAAGCATAAAAATAAAATAAGTTCATGGAAAGAAGAAGAAATTTTTGTCTAGGTTAGCGATTTTCAAGGATGCGGATTTATAATAAAAGGCTTCCTTGGGTGCGCACGATTAAGTATTAGCAGAAATGATGAAAAAGGTAGTATGCAAGGTAAGAAGCGCAAGAAAAGAACAAGTATTAATGTTGAGCGAAAGAAGAGGTTGGAGATGTTGATACGAAAAATTAAAGATTTAAAAGTATATTTAGGGGTGTATGAAATAAATAGAAGAATGAGGCAGCTTCGAGTTTGAAAATAAAAAAACATTTAAACATATTTGGTATGACGTTAGGAAAAGCTATTAATTTTAAAATGCATAAAAAACTACCCCTAGTAGGTGCAGATTTTGTCCAGCCTTTTCAACCAAAAAATCAATTTTTCTCAAAAACGGGGCAGAATTTGCCAAAAATAAATTGAAAAAACCCCCAATACTCCAGTAGGGGATTTAAACGTATCTAACACATATATCAAATTGGGGCAGCTACTCCTAATGTAAAAGCTACCCCATGTAGGTGATAGAAATATTTTTTAAGCAGATAAGAAGAACATAATAATAAAGTTTTAATCCTGAAATGTTATGCAACTAACAATACTCTCGTGATACTTTGCATAAATTTATATTCACATTTTAAAACTGTACAAAATCAATAAATTTTTAAGATAAATACTGATGTAAAATAAAATCCTTTATTTATTTCAGAAATATTTGTAATATGTTGTTCATCTAAAAAATTCTAACGTTTTTTTTAATTGAAGAAAGCCTTCCTTAACTGTGAAATATTATAGATCACAATTCGATATAAAACATAGCTTTACATTTTTAATATTTTCCAAATTAATTGTGTATCAATAGGAAATGTGATGTAGTATAATAAATGTTTAATACATTTGTAAAGTATTTGTAATGTTTTTTTTTTCTAAAAAAAATTCTAACGATTTTTTTATGAAATAAAGTAATACTAACTCTCACAATGTATCTTTGGACATTTTACATTTATATATGCAATTACAACCCTTTTAAATGGGCTGTACTCGTAATGAGTAAGAAGCTCGCAATTGTAAAAGCCATTGCCCATATAGTATTATCAGTATGATTTGTAATATTATATTTAATTTGAAATACAAGTATTGTTCTAGAATGGAATGTATAATTGCAACTATTGTTGTGTAAACGACAGACGTGTACTTGAACTATAAACGTGATGTATGTTTGAAGGTGTGTAATGAAAGTAAAGACGTATGTGCATATCTATGGAAAGAGATGAAAGACGACTCAATGTGGACGCTCCGTTTTCTCAGGGTTACATGTAAAATAATATAGAGGTGAAACTAACTAGCTAATGTGTTTTGCTGCTACACGTATCACAGTATTGAAGATTCTGTTTATGTATTAGAAAACGTACTACAGTCTCGAAACAGAATGCAGATAAAAATTGAAGGAAATGAATACGGTACAACTTCTGCGAACGAACTGAAAGATTTGAAGCGTGTGCAGCATTTCCAGAGCCGTGCTGAAACCGGTTAATTTAGGGCTAACCTCCTGCCCATGTAATAATAATAATAATAGCGTCTGATAAAAGCTGTCAGGGGTTATTAGCTACTTTTATAGGTTGTTACAATATAATCGTTCAAGGTGAAGACGATGAGGTGATTGTATCTCAAAATCTCGATGATGATGATGGTCTCCAAGAAATTTCAAATAAAATTAGATTACGTCACTCTTATTTCAGATTAGAAATTTTTTTAAAACGTTAGTTGACATTGCTATTAATCCCAACTGATAAAAATCCATATAACGTGAATCACATGTGTGTGTGTGTGTGTGTGTGTGTGTGTGTGTGTGTGCGTGTGTGTGTGCGTGTGCGTGTCCGTGTCCGTGTGCGTGTGTGTGTGTGTGAACGTAATTGAGTATACAATAGTTTTATGTAATCTGAAGATTCAATTATTTAAAGTAATTTCTGCGTTAGCAAAATTTTTAAAATATTTGTGTTTTGAATGTAAATTTTTATAAGTACAACATGATTGTTAAATACGAGTAGCTGTAATCAGGTTCTTTGTGTATTACTTTCTAAAATAGTTAATGATCGGTATGTAATGGCCTGTTTATATCCAGCCATTCACAAATCGTATTTTAGTGAGACACGTTGTATAAAAAAATTTCATTTCAACGTACAGTTGAAGGAAAAAAAACTTCTAAAGGTAAGCGTATTATTTTTAATATATGTTTTTTACTTGATATTGCTAACAAAAATGTCTATAAAGATTTTTAAAATGTGTTATTACTCTTATAGGATGACGTCATAAGATCAACTCTCAAAATAGCTGTTACGTATTCGTGGATTTTAAACTTGTAGTTATTGTTAATTCAGGTATAATAATAAAACCATTAAAACCTTTTGCCTTTTATTTTTGTTATATCAGTTTGATATTCTTAAGAACATGTTAATTTAATTTAACTCTATGTTATATATATATAGGTAATTATTACTTTCCAGTCCTTTTTAATGGGTTTTTACAACTGTTAATGAACACATTACAATGAAACAATTTTGTGTGTATGTTATTGACCATGCAAATAAATCAATGCGAATGTATATGTGGTGACTGTTTAGAGGATCTGCCTATACATAAAGCATCATTGCATTAGAGTAGAAATTATTTATTATTTCACGTCATACTTAATTAGACTTTAATGTATTCAGTTTGAACTGTAATCTGGTTTCCGCAAACTGTAAGACATAATTTCGGTTGATTGATTGAGATTGATCTGGTGATCGAGCGTGATTTGTTTGAGATTGATTAATTAATTGATTTTTTTGTGTGTGTAAGAAATAGAGAGGGGGAGGAAGAAACAAGATAGAGCAGGAGAGGGGTGTGCATTATCAGCTTCTATTATAGAAAATGTTTATTAGTCTAGACGCCACTGGATGGCGCTAAAATCAATTTTTGCTCAAAGGGGCCAGGTCGAAGACCCTGATACAAGTCTTGTCTTACAAGAACCTCCTTATTAGAATACAATTTTGTATGATGGGACGAAGGCCTGCAGCTGTAAGATTAAGTTAGAACCCTCATAGAAACAAGATAGAGCAAGAGAGGGGTGTGCATTATCAGCTTCTATTATAGAAAATGTTTATTAGTCTAGACGCCACTAGATGGCGCTATAATCAATTTTTGCTCAAAGGGGCAACAACAATTTTGTATGATGGGACGAAGGCCTACAGCTGTAAGATTAAGTTAGAACCCTCATACAATTGCATCAAGGGGGCCACGGTAGGGGCTAAGCTCTACACTTGTCTTATAAGGTTAGGTTCCCACACCATCTCCGGTCAGGGGGCGAAGGCCTGAGAACAAGTTGCGAAGCCCTACACGTGTCTTACAAGAACCTCCTTATTAGAAATACGTTTTCTCGTATAGGTAAAAAGATCATCCAATAGCATTTGACCATTCTAAACAATAGGATCGATAATTTTAATAATAATATATTATTAATTATGCAATTTCCAACATTGTATGCGTGTGCATTTGCCTAACCTCCAGGGGCACTGCTCTTAATATAGCCAAAAGGACGTTAATTAGATGACCATCAACCATAACTCTAAGATCAACCCCAAGTCCAGGTCCAGCCCCAGCACCAAGACCAGCCCCCCACGTGAGCATGTGCAAAAAAGGCTCTAATTAGGGTTGACCCTCGTAAAGAAAGGGTAGAAAATACGTGTCCTATACGTGAGCTGTCATAAAATAGGGGTGAAAAAACACGTCCTACACGTGGGTGTGTAAAAAATAATTAGGGTTGAAAAGGGGCCTTCGAAAAGAAAGGGTTGACAATACGGTCTCACACGTGAGCGGTAAAAAAATAGGTTTGAAAAAGGCCTCCGAAAAGAAACCATAAAAAATAAGGGTGAAAAATACGGTCTCCCACGTGGAAGGTCTTGTGACGTCAAAATCCAAGATGGCGTCTAGTGCCGGTATACTACTTATTTTATTTCGCTGGGGTCATTCACTACCCAGTTGAAGGTAAAAATATCACTTTACCAGTGTGTGAAATGATTTCTAATTCTCATACATCAGCCACAATTACAAAATGGCTGCAAGATTTTGTCCTAGGAAGAGAACTAACCTTCTATAGCGTAGCTGATTTCAGCTGGGCGCTAATCAATTACTATTTGCCGATTTCGTTACCGTTTTGGTAAATAAATATTTATTCAGCGAGGTGCACATTTCATTAAATAGATTGGCAAATACAATGGCTTATGATACAAGTGAGGACATTTCACAATCCACTAACTTTTATGATTCGAATGAAAACATTAATTTAAAAAGTTGGTATACAAAAAGCCCCTTTTATGTTGATTTTTTGATTATTTTACGTTCTATCGATCCATTACATGATGAAAAATTAGATTCAAATCCATTTTATTAAAGACGTTTTGTCAAAACTCCATAGTTGAGGGATGGTTCAACATTGTAAAAATCTTTATACAGTGCGATCATCATTGTTTGACCGTGCCGCTCCTAGAACAGTACTACTGTTCCGCATCCTTAAAATGAAAATTGTGCTATGTCCAGTGGCGTAAACGCAGATATTAAAATAAATGACAAAAACTTTGGTGAATGCGAATTGCGTATTATGTAGACGTACAAAAACTTCAATAATTTTAATTTAGTCTTTCTTAAGAAAGGGAAATTGTTATAAGGTATGTAAAAATTTGGTTAAAAATTATCATTTATTATTTTTAATTAATATTACAGATTTTCTGGATTTTCAAGGCGTATTTCTGGTGTATTAAACCAATACATGGTATTTACTCGTCAAATTCAAGTTTTGTAAGTGCTTTTATATACTAAAAGTAATGTTTAAAACAAATTTTGCTTTTTAACCTCAATTTGGTTACGAGAATAATGTACAGTTTAGAGAGTAAAAACTGTTTAGATGAGCGTTTAATGATCTTTTTGTTTATATTGACATGAGTGGTTTGAAATAGGCAATAATGTATGAATTTTGTTGTCAGGTTGAAAATGAATAATCGAAAGGTAATTCATAGCCAAGGGTGGCAAATTATCTACAATGTGTACCAATTTATGAAAAAAGAAAAAGAAGGAACGATGACAATGCCATTATCCCAATTACAAGAATGTGTTGCTGAAAAAACCATTCTAGACAAGCTACTAGTTGAAAATGGTCATGTTGTCCTTCGTCTCCCTTTGTACCACTCTGAATTAAATCCAATTGAAAAATCGGATAGCAGTGAGGAATGTGACATTTCAAATGGAAAGTGTTAAGCAATTGGCAATGAAGAATTGAAAAAAATTACAGCTGAGAACTCGAAGAAAGTGTGTGAATATGTGGAGTGAATATTTAAAAAAAGGAGTGATATTGGATGATGTTATCTTTACAATGACATTAAAACATTTAAATGAATTTGTCATTAATCAGAAATCAATGTATGATATATTTGTTAAATAATATTAGTGAAAACAAATTACATGTATGACTGGTTAGTGTATTATAAATGCATACATTCAACATATTCAGCACAAGTCAGGTACACCATTTTTGCTGACCACCTTTGAATGTACACTGGTGAACATCACAAATATAAAATATACATTATAATGGAAAAAAAGAACTCATTTAACTTAATGCTAGATATCACTTTTGCATTGCATTCTAATTTCTGAACAAAAACTTATTTCAGATTATATACTACTGATTTAGTCCTCATATGGAACTAGTCACCATGTCTACCTTATGATGTTTCTACCTATTGTTATTTAAGATAACTCAAATCTGTATATATTGATCTAATGCACAGCAAATATATATGTTTATATTACAGTTAAAAAAAATAGAAATATAAAATTAAACTTGGCAATTATCTATAAAACAATTTCAAAGTGACCACCATTGTTTGCATTACAGGCATCTACTCTTCATTTCATATTTTCAAATACATTTATTAATTGAGCTTCTGTAATATTTTGAATTGCGTCAGTTGTTGCATTTTTTAATTCATCAACTGTATGAAGGCGTGTCTTGTAGATTTTATTTTTTAAATGTCCAAATAGAAAATAATCCAGTGGAGTAAGGTCAGGTGATCTGGGGGGCCAAACTCCTGCACTTATAACTCTTTCATCAAAATGTTCACGTAAAAAAGTCAGTGTTTGATTAGCTGTATGAGCTGTTGCGTTATCATGCTGAAAATATCCATGTTGGAGCTCGTCATCGTGCAGTTGATCAATGAAAGGTTCCAAAATAGTTTTGTATCGAGCCGCAGTTACTGTATCTTCAAAGAAAATGGGACCTACAATTCTTCTTCTTGACATAGCAGCCCAAACACCTATTTTCACAGGATGTAAAGTAGTTTCTTCAAAATGTGTGGATTTTCTGCTGACCACATACGGTAATTCTGCAATTCACATAACCAGATAAATGGAACCAAGCTTCATCCGTAAAGAAACTTAAGTTTAGTATTTCGTCATCTCTCAAGTTGTTGTTGAACCATCGGCAATATTCTAAACGCTTTTGAAAATCTAAAGGTAGTAATTCTTGCACAACCGTTATTTTGTAAGCATGAAAATGTAGTTGACGTTTGACTGCTTTATGGCATGTACCATAAGCAAGACCTGTAACAATTGCTTATATTGAAATATGTACAAAGTTGTCAATGTAACTTTACTTATGTAATGTTTTGGTTTTTAAGATTCTTTTTAGGCTGTGACTATCTGCACGCAAAATTAACCTAAATCTGTTTAAAAAAATGGAAATAAAACGGAATCTAAAATCCACAGTAACCTAGGACCCAAGCTACGTTACGCTACAGTCCATTGAGAGAATCCCAGGTTACCGTAGATTTTTTTTTCCTTTTTATTTCCATCTTTAGACAGTTTAAGGTTATAATTTTTGCGTGTGGATAGTCACAGCGTTCTTTTTATTTTAATGCTTACACATTCATGTCAACCATGTTTTGAATAATGAAAATTACCTGTTTGCTGGGGCCAATTGTCTTAAAGGTTTTGTCGGACTTCTTTCCAAATGTGTGCGTACATTTTCCACTACTTCCTCTGTAAGTACAGTTGTGCGACCCGTAGATTTTCCCTTGCAAACACTACCATGCTCATGAAAACGACTAACAATTCTTCGAATGTGTCAGCATAAAACATCATCATCTAATTCGATGTTCTGAAAGTGATGTTGATATTCTTCAACACATAATCGTACTGAATACTTTCAGTTTCCATCTACATCTTTTTCGCCGTTTTGGAAATAAGCTTCCAAAATAAACTTGTCTTGTTCCACAGTAAAAGGCATTATAACCTAAAAAAATTTATTTACAGAAAAGGCATAAAATACACGAATAAATTTACCTTGAAAGTCCTGGTTAATTTATTAATGAGTTTTGAAAAAAACTATTTTATTGTAATACAAATGTAGATAAAGGAATAATTGAAAAAGGAAAAATCTATGTACGTTTATGAAATGTCAATCGAAGATGAAATAAATATTTGTGCCTAATTTCACTAGTAACTTGGAATACACTTTTGATAAAAATTCTGTAAACAGCAGTTTTTTTTCGGTCATTCATTGTTGATATCCCGGTATTAGACAAACACAGAAGTTTGAAATGTGGTAGATTTATAAAAAAAACTTGGCGAGTAGTTAGAGTGCAAAGAAAAGGAATTGAAATTTTTAACTTGTTAAATAAGAGACTACGGCAGAAAAATTTAGCACGCCAATTAAATACAGTTCAGGAGTCGTGAAATAGAACCCCTAAACCGAAATATACCCATCTTCGCGGTAGCACACCTGTCAAACGTTTGAGCCAAATTATACTCAGTAAACGCGCTGATGAAAGTGACTTTTTTGAAAATGGGGTGTTTAAGTATAATAATTTGTTTAAACATTTCCATTCAATGCCAAATATTCATTCCTTCCTCGCGAAATATGACTTACCGAAATTTTATTACGATGATTTAGATTTTTACGATTATTACACGCTAAATGGGAACTAATGGGTAGCATCTTTTATATGTAATTGATTTGTTTCTTCAATTAATCATTAGGCCTAAACATGATTTTATCGCGTTAAATACTACGCAAGTCAATTATTTTAAGTTAGAGATCAACACCTCATTAAACCAAATGTATTTCGTACAAACTGGACCATTGGTGCTTATTCGTTGCGAATGGAAAAAATAAACAATTTCATGTATTTAACAGTTTAAGTAGTTTTAATCAAATATCCGCAAATGGTTGTCGATTCTAAAGTCAAAGCGCATGACGCTGTCAGATGTCTTTTTGGCTATTTAACGTCAAATTATTCTTCGTATTTCGTTTCGTATAATCGCATCGTGTTTTGTAGTTATAATAATTTATCTTTCGCTTCGTAATTTATTAGTTTCCATTGCATTTGTAAACAACAGTTTTTTTCAAAACTATTATTATTAATATTCACTATTACGAGGTAAGTTTATAATGCAAAATGTATTTCCAATTGATTGAATGCATTTATTTATTTTGCAGCAAATAATGATGTCATTAAAAGGTAAATCTTTGAAAAGCCAAACTCAAGTAATGTTAATGAATATACTGCATTATTTCGAGATGGAACGCGAGAACGGGGGGCCAAGTTTACCTTTAACTTCCATTATCCAGGTACGCTAATAATTTTCACTATTTAAATTTGATAGCGCGGCTTAAATTTGAAAATAACCTAGAAACATTGACGATGTTTCGTTGGTATTCAAAATTACTAACTATATGAACCAATAACCACATACGTTTTTAAAATCTTAAACCATGCTTTACTAAAAGATGAGTCATAAGACACCTCTCTTAAATCAGAGCAATATCACAATTACGTCCAAAATTATATATTGGAGAAGTCAATGCCAATGAACAAAAGTACTGTATGAATTAATCACGAGCCGATATTAATAGTCATACATCGGTTTGGCTTCAATGTGATGCGTGCAAATATTGCGAGTCCCAATCAAGATAAAATATTATGTTGTAATAGTAGCTGCACAGGGAGCGAAACTATTTGGATCCAGTGTGACATCTGCAAAGGAAGGATTCACTTTAATTGTTTAGAAAACACAAATGAAAGCCCAGATGAGTGTAAAAACAAACCATTCCGTTGTAGGATTTGTAACTGCATTCCAAATTTATTATTCTCACTCCTTATGTGTAACTGCTTGAGCCTGTTTCCAAATTTGTTAGAACAAATGGACGGGCTTAAAAGCACTACCTTTCCCAGACTTTATTATCCCTCAAAGTGTTTGATTGTTGCAAAGTTGCCGCAAAAACAGGAAGTGTTATACCTAATAATTCTGAGAACAAGCTTTTCAAACATGCATTACAACATGAATAAACGTGATTTACATAACACGATAAATTGTAAATTGAAAATGTTGAAATTAGGACTGTATTGGTAGATGGTAGTTCATTACAACACTAAAAATGTTGCGGGCTATAATAGAAATTATAAATAACACTGAATACCTTCTCAATTAATAAAGTGATAATAAGTAAGAATTTAATTGAGTGCATGTGGCTGCCCGCGCGCAATGAGCGCGTCTTCAATCGTCGCTAGGTCTCTAACTGTGTTAGGTATTTATTAACGAAATCGATCGAAATTGCAGATTAAGATACTTTATACTTTTGCAAAATGTGAGAATTTAATTGATTGCAGAGACACCGATAGTTTTCCTAAAAACGGGGTATGTACATGGCTGCCTACTAAGGGTGTAGGTACGGTTTTTCAATAGCTATAACTTTTATGTTACTTTATTAAAATGGTTTATACTTGACTATAAGAGGCCCTGTGCTATGTGCATTACGTGGTTGTTATTACAATTGCTTTATCTCCAATAGCGTTGAAATTATTAATAAAAAACCATCAATGTAATTTTCTATAGCAGGTTTCTTTATACGCACACTGGTAGATGACGTCACACCGTCGCTCAGATTACCGTGGCTATCTTCACACACGTCAAATGCGACAGTGATAGAATTTACACATTTTTTTGAAGCTTTAGATCAATTTGTAGTTGATGATGAACAAACAGTTATCAAAGGAAATTCTAATGTACCTAATTAATTAAAAGTCACAAATTCTATACAATTTTTTACAATTTTCAGGTTTAACTCAAAACAATATTATATTGAATAACTACGGTAAGATGTTAAGCTTAGTTTTTAGTAACACTCATTGTAATGTAATCCAGGATGTGTCACCATTAGTGATAGACGCTTTATTTATTGATTTAGTTTTATTTAACTATAAAATTATAAATTTTAGTTCTAATACCAAAAATCTGTACTATAACTTTAGGAAAGCCAATACCACAGAAATTCATTTTGCTCTTTCACAAACTGAATTGAATTTCTTGATGAATGCCGATAACATTAATACTGCCTATAATTATTTTTATAACCACCTTTTTCGCTTATTTGCTCAAGCAATAGTCAACGGATTTGATAAGAGTATGTGCAACCAAATTGTTGATTCATCAAACACGCTCAACATTAATGATGTAGATAGAAAAATGGTAAAGGATGCAATTCAAAAACTTCGGTATACACTGACTAAAGTGATTAGTTTTATTCTTAAAGATTGTTGTGATGTTTTAATAGAACCTTCAGCTTATTTGTATACATTTTCTTTAAAAATGGAAATGTTTCCAGAAGCTTGGAAGATATCGAAAGTTATTCCTGTCAATTAAGCAACCGTTGCTGATTAACAAACTTGATCACTTTGGATTTAGTGTGCGTGCGGGTGCGTGTGCGCGCGCGCGTGCGTGTGCATGTGCGTGCGTGCGTGAGTGAGTGCGTGAGTGCATGTGTGTGTGTATGGATGTATGTTAGTATCCACCACGATAAGTTCAGAACGAAAATACCTACGTACTTAAAATTTTGTATTTAAGCTCATTTTCATTTGTCTTAGAGCTGATTAGATTTTGGGAGTAACCCAGCGGAGGCGAGGGGGGTTTATTAGGGTCAGTTTTTGGTTTTTATCAAATATATCTAAAACAGGTGCATATTTCAAAGATATAAAAATACCCAGACATAGACCTTAAACGTATCGATTAATTATGTTCTATGCAATTTTTTGATAGGACGCATAATTTAGCAATAACAAAATTTCTAAGGTAGAATGCGAGTGTTCAAATTTTTTCATTATCTGAATAACGATTCATTTTATAAAAAAAGTGTAGACATATTTTTTAAAGAAAATTTAATTTCATATAAATTTTCTTCATAACGTTTTTTAATGTAAAGCGAAATAAATGTAAAAATTAAATAAATATGAATGAAAATGCTGAAACTGTATTATCGATATTTTTATAGAAGCGGACGGCTATGGAATTTTTTTTTACCTTGCATGCATATGTTTTAACAATGTTGCCTGTTTTCGTTATGAACGTATAAGGAAGAGGTTGCACAGTTATTTAAAAAAATTGAAATCAAAATTATTTCATTTCTTTTAATTTCAATTTTGTAGGTTGGAAAGTCGTGTGGTGTTAAAAACACCAGATATTTCTGTAACCGCCCAGATAGCAAGAATGGTTTGAGACAAGCTGGAATCAAGGTTGCTATTACAGCAGTGGCAGCTTGCTTCCAGCTAAAGCTGTCAAGCTTATATCGAACTGAAATCAAGCATCCTACTTTAACGCATCAAGATTGCCTTGTTAATCTTATCAAGCTTACTTTACCAGCTTGCATAACGCTCGTTGTTCAAGCCTATTAAGCTTATATAAACCTTGATTCAAGTATGAATTAATTTTACCCAATGTGTATATGTACTCTAGCAAAGCACAGGTCGTATTTTCAAATCCTACTCGAGGTAAACATTTTATTTATGTATTTAATAAAATTAATAATAATTTTTAATTATACCGGATGCCCACGAGATCACTTTCCGGCTGCCATTTTTTTATTTATCTATCGATTTAAATGAAACTTGGCAGGGTTGTTACTCTAACCAAACGTTATTTTTAGGAATTTTTGACAAGCATTTCCGACTTCCGGTCTCACCGGAAATGACCTTTACTTTTGATTTTTAAATGACACCCCCTGTATATTTTTATTTTTCGGATTCTGGAGGTCATTTTACGGCCAATTGCGTAATATTTAAATCGATTTTTTTCCAAATGTAATTTTAAAATTGAATTTTATTTTCTCATCCAGAGTGCCATGACCATCTTAAAATCATTCTACATACTAAACTCACTTCCAGAAAAATGCAAACTCACTTTTATCTTTGTTAACTTTTTTACTAGAACGTTCTAAACTTTATTTTTGCCGTAGCTCAAAAAAATTAAATGGAAGCATACCACTTTCATAAAACTACTAAATGCAGTGTTTTAAAACGAATTTCATGACGTATAACACGTTTTGTCATTTTTACCCATTTTCGATTTAAAACATTTTTATTTTTATATTTATGTCTTACTCATTAATAAAATACACTTCCTATGTCACAGCACATCAGAGTTGCCATGAAAGCAATAGGTGGCTAGGTTGCCATGGAAACACTGTGGTAAATTTAAAAGTTTGACAGGTAATAATAAAGGTTGTTGTTTATTAACATAAATCTAATATTTTACTTAAAAATTAAATTAAAGTTTGTACTTAGTTTAATGATAAAATTAACAAAAATTTTTACCAAGAGTGAGCAGGTTGATATACTTATGTGCCAAAAATGCAGCGGAAACCGAACGAGTTTATCGGCAAGAATATCCTGAGCGTCTTCATCATCCTACAAGACAATACATTATCTACCTTATAAGAAAAATGCGCCAAGAACCAGATAATTTGCAACAACATTTTATTATTAATAAACAAATGGAAGAAAATGTAATAGCATATGTCATTCAAAACCCCACAGCATCCACAAGGGAAATTGCCTTTGAATTAGACATTGGCGCAGAATCATCAAGTAAGATCTTGAAGAAACATGGATACAAATCATTTAAGTACCAGCTTCAACAACATTTGTACGAGGGAAATTTTGTTAGAAGACTGGAATATTGCAACTGGTTCTTGGAACACAACGATGCCGATCATAGCCTAGCCAATTATATTTTGTATTCTGACGAGTCGAGATTTGCCAATAATGGAATGTTCAACCGGCAAAATACAAGATATTGGCAACGATAAATGAACACCGAATGATGGAAGGTAATTTTCAAGAGATATTTGGAGTAAATGTATGGGCTGGAATAATTGGTACTCGTATTGTGGGACCGATTCTTTTCCAAGGGCATTTAAATGCAGAACGATATTTGGTTTTTTTACAACATGAAATTGAAAATTTTTTGGAGGAATTACCGTTGAAAATAAATAATCAACACCTTTATTATCAACAAGATGGTGCGCCGGCTCACAACGCTATTGTTGTGAGAAATTACTTAGAAGAACGATTTGGAGAACATGTTATCTCTACCCGTGGACCGATCCGGTGGCCTCCACGTTCGCCTGACCTTACACCTCTTGACTTTTTTTTTGTGGGGCCATATTAAGGAGATTGTTTACCGAACACCGCCAACAACACTTAACATCTTAGAAAACCGTATACGAGCGGTATTTGCTAGCATTACCCCCGACATGCTTAGGAATGTCGTAGAAAACAACGTTTTTCGTGTTAGGAAATGTCAAGAGGTCGAAGGGCAGCACTTTGAAAATTTAATTGGTGGTTAAAAGGTCCAAACTTTATAATTTAATACCTATTGTTAATGTTATACGTATTATTGTTAATGTTATTTTTAATTATTTTTAATACTGTTTAAAATTATTACACTCTGTTTGTTTTAAAATAAATTTTGTTCAATCGTTGTCTGAAAAAATTGGGAAAATACGCAAAGCAATGCATTAAAATTGTGTTGCTTTAATAACAACTCTCAGACGCGCCCATAATGTGTCTGTCCTTTTCTTTCTTTTTTGCTACGGCAAAAATAAAGTTTAGAACGTTCTAGTAAAAAAGTTAACAAAGATAAAAGTGAGTTTGCATTTTTCTGGAAGTGAGTTAAGTATGTTTAATGATTTTAAGATGGTCATGCTCATGACACTCTGGATGAGAAAATAAAATTCAATTTTAAAATTACATTTGGAAAAAAATCGATTTAAATATGTCATGCTCATGACACTCTGGATGAGAAAATAAAATTCAATTTTAAAATTACATTTGGAAAAAAATCGATTTAAATATTACGCAATCGGCCGTAAAATGACCTCCAGAATCCGAAAAACTAAAAATATACAGGGGGTTTCATTTAAAAATCAAAAGTTAAGGTCATTTCCGGTGAAACCGGAAGTCGGAAATGCTTGTCAAAAATTCCCAAAAATGACGTTTGGTTAGAGTAACAACCCTGCCAAGTTTCATTTAAATCGATAGATAAATAAAAAAATGGCGCAGCCGGAAAGTGATCTCGTGGGCATCCGGTATATGTAGGCTTTCGCATCTTTGCTTATTAAAAATAAAGTAACAGATTTAGCAACATACTGGTTTTATTTCTTAACATTAATGTTACAATCGATATAAAATTTTATATCACTGCCCACGTATCCTTTTCTGGAACGTTGGTCTCTGTAAAGAAAAAACAAAAAATGAATGTCATATTGTGTGGGAGCATTTTATTCAATTGAGGTTTAATCTCAAAACATATGTGGTCTATGATCAATGCAAAACTAAACTACATAATCTGAAGGTTTTCTCATTAGCAACGCTTTTTCGCTTAGCAACTAATTATCACGTAAAGGAGAGCAAACCATTAAATACATACAATCCGTTAATTCGTAATTAGAAGTGTGTATACAAATTGTGAAGCGATGTACACCACGCATTTGCATATTGTCAATTAATGTGAAATAAGAGAGATAGAAGAAAGATAAAAAATTATCTTAAACGACAAATTTGCCAGTATTCTGCACGAGAACACGTGGTGTTAACGAAATAGTCACTTAAGTATTTTCAACAATGCCAAACTAACAACAATGATGACAATAAAATATATAAAACAAATAACAACCAATTAGTAATAACAATATCAACAAATCAAAACGAAGACGCGCAATAAACCTGTAACTAACGCACACGCAAAAAACGGAATACATCCAAAGGGGATATTATAAAATGCAATGCAAATCATGATGTAAATAACACCTATATCATGATGCAAATGACCTCAACTTGTGTAAAACTCTTGCGCTATGCAGTGCGTCAAACGTCCCACGCATTACCGGCTCGAGAAGCGTGTTTGTTGAAAGTTTAAGCTTGAGCTATGCTTGATCCACCCTTGCGATATGCTAGGATTCCAAGCATACAGTAAGCTTAGTCTAAACTAGTCTGGATAAACAAGCCAAAATCGAATCAAATACCGCTTCCCGTAAGCTTGCATACCATCTGGGCGGGTGTCTACCGTAGCCCCCTCGGCTTGCCGCCTGTGTGTTCCGTACCCACTTCACCCCTGGGTCGGAACGGCCCCGAATATAAAAATACATCATTTAAAAAACAAAAAGCTAAGTATTTTAATTATGGATGTGCAATTATGCTTGCATAAATTGGCCAAAAATTGCTGGTTGTAGAATAGTTAATAATCAATATTTTCTGAGGGGGATAGCGGCACTTGTTATTGAAATATTTAAACCCAAAATTTGCTCTTAAATTCAGAACTTTTGCTCAAAAAATAATTATTTTTACTTGTGGAAATAGTTCAAACTGGGGATTCCAACACCATCCATTAAAATGTTACAAGAGAGCATTGACAATAGGTATTGGGCATTCTCAAATGAACGAATTTATTGCAGCTTAAAATATTCCAAGCATGTTGTATAGATACAATGTCGCCAAAAGTAACGGATTAATTCTGTAAAATCGTTGGCAAAAATATTTCAGAAACAATCTCGGACAATGCAATTTTTATTTTTAAATTACCATTCGTGCATGTAATTTTCAACCCCCCATTCATTTGCCCTGAAGGGTAGTAACCCCAACTTTAAACATTCAAATGGCAAAGTACTCTACGCAATACCTCGATTGATAGATTTTTTATTCTGGATATAACAAAAAGAAATTGTCAATATTACTTGACACATAACAGACGTTTTTAACAAACTACATACATTTTATAGGAACGGGAACTGGTACGTAAACTGGTATGAAGACTGCAGTTATAGTAACCACTTGCACCTCGCAAATTAATATGTGGTAAAGGTATAAGCGAAGGAGATAGCAACGCGTAAAGGAAATTCATATTTGCGACTTCTTATTGACCTACTGTCAATATCAAAATATCTGGTGTGGAACACCACGCGACCTTTCAATCGAAAAAATGGAAATTAAAAGAAATGAAATCCTTTTAATAACATTTTTTAAGGATAATTATGTAACCTCCTGTATAATAAGTTCATTGCGGAAATAGGTAACATTGTAAAAACAAAAACAATAATCTATGTTAAATTTCATGTCAGACAGATGTTAATAGACATCTAGATGCTAGCTTAAAAAATTAAAAGAAATGAAATAATTGTAATTATAATTTTTTTAAGGATAACTACGCAACCTCTTTTTCATTCGTTCATAACGAAAACAGGCAACATTGTAAAAACAAAAACAATAATCTATGTCAGAATGACGTTTAAAATTTCATGTGAGATAGATTAATATACATAAATACATGTTAACCTAAAAAAAATTCCAAACCCGTCCGCTTTTATAGGGTATCAATAATACAGTTTAACCATTTTCGTTCATATTTAATTAATTTTTAGACTTACCTTGCGTTATAATAAGAATCTTTATGAAGACAAATTATATATGAATAAATTATGAATGAATAAATGAAGGTTGGAAGGTAAAAAACGATATTGTCAGTTCCGTAGGTACCTACCGCTATCTAGTTTGATAATTTCAATAATTAGATATGTTTGCTGTTGATATCTTTTGATATCTCTGTCAGCACCGATTAAAACAGGACTTTTGTTTTCATATTGATTCCATTTTCTACATGTGTGTATTACGTTAATTGCTTTACACTACTATTATGCACTAGTTTAAAAATAAAATTAACTATCACTGATTAGTATGTATAAACAAGGGTATTGCTGATTTCCACAAGATACACGAATCAACCAGTCACAGAATGCAATTAAAGTTTTGGTGTGAAACAACCCACAACCTACCAACAAACAAAGTGGAAGTTAAAAGAAATGAAATAATTTTAATTGTAATTTTTACCTTCCAACCTACGTATACATATGTAGGTATAGAAGGTTAAGCAATCCATTTTTTTTCCCTATCACTAAATTGACTTATTAGCCCATTTTACAACTTTTGGCCAAGATCGGCCATGATGTCTGGATCCATGAATGGATGTATGTTAGTATCGACGATAAGTGCTAGTTTTTTTTTGTGTTGTGGGCCGAGACACAAACGGAAATGTCAGACATCTCTATGCGCATCTACTACTACTGGTTATTAGACTACGCGTCACTACAGTTTTGATCTACTAAAGGAATTCCACCTTTAGTGAGGGATCTTTAACGTGTCAATCGTAGTATTGCCACGGGACCTACAGTTTTACTTCCTATCCGAGAAGGAGTACTTGAGTTTTTCTCCATTTTAGAAAAAGGGCTACCTCGCTCAGGTTTGAACCCGCGCCTAGTTAAAATTTGTTCAATATCTGAATAACGATCAATTTTATAAGAAAACATGTAGACATATTTTTTAAAGAAAATGCACTTTTACATAAGAATGAATTAAATACGAATGAAAATGGTTAAACTGTATTCTTTCAAATTTTTTTTTAGGTTAACATCTATTAATCTCTATCTCACATGAAGTTTTAAACGTTATTCTGACATAGATTATGGTTTTTGTTTTTACAATGTTGCCTGTTTTCGTTATGAACGTGTAAAAATGGGGTTGTGGTTCCGGAAGAAATGGAATGAGGATTAATTACAAAATTTCATGTACACTTCCGTTCACGGAAACTGCGTACGCTTAAATATCTAGTACTTTAATGTTACTGTCAATGCTATTGTCATCCAACCATAAAAATATTTTGACATTCACTTGAACAACAACATTTTCCCTAGTTACAGAAGTGTACGTAACCATTATTATATATGATACTGAAGTTATCGCAGATACTAAAACACACACACACACAGACACACACACACACACACACACACACACACACACACACACACACACACACCACACACCACACGCACGCACGCACGCACGCACGCACGCACGCACACAGGCACACACACAGACACAGACACAGGCACAGACACAGACACAGACACAGACACAGACACAGACACAGACACAGACACAGACACAGACACAGACACAGACACATATACAGATACAGACAGACACAGACACAGGCACAGACACAGACAGACACAGACACAGACACAAACGCAAACACAAAACAAACACATACACACGCACAACAAACAGCTATCCATTGTTCACAGCAACAAGTAATAATTGTTTATGTTACGCCATTACAAAAACAGTTTTAAAGTGTTAGCAATAACGTAAAGTAGCCCGTTACAATTGGAAAAAGACCAAGCGAAAGAAACAGAATATTGGGTAGATTCAAGAGTGCATTAAAGCAGTATTACTGTATCGAAAATATCATGAAAGTTAAGTTAATTATTCATTCGGTGCAAAATGTAAATTGCTGAAATGAATATTCTGAAATGTGTACTTTGCAATCGAGTCGAGAATTACCATAAAGAAGACGAGATGTGTAATTTTTGACATACTTATTTTTTTCAGGATCGAGGAGGGTTAGATATTGTATTTCGGGAGCTCGTCCTGATCACAGCTGACTGTTACGGAAATTCCGGGTTGTAACTCTGTTAGGAATGTACGCAAACGTGGTACTTGTAAGTATAGTTGCTAAGGCATAACCTTGAGGTATGGTTGCGAAAGCTGAAAATGATTGGCAGAAAGCATTGCCTTTGAGAGACAGTTTCGGATGATTAGATGTTCATTGTGCAGTATTGTTGGCGTTTTTTTCTAGCTCTTGTTCCAGTAATGGAGAGGATTCGGATGTCGCTAAGTTGGTTTATAGTAAATTGACACCCAGATGCACGTGTGTGTATGAAGGTAGTACAGTTACCTTTTGTCGGGAGCTTTTGGACGTTTCTAGCATTGGAAGGAGTAGGTAGTATGAGCTTTCTTTGATTTGCACTTCTGACCGATACCGCCCATCTGTGTGCAGGTAGCGCAATATTTGGTAGTTGGTGTGGGATGCCTGAAACTTCCCATAGGCATAACGTTTTCATATTTTGGATACCTGTTTGAAAGTAAGTGGTCAATGGTTGTTTTGGAGCCTTGGATGTGGTTCAGAAACCTTTAATCTCCTTTAGGCTAGCAATCGAATTTAAAATACTTTTGTCACAATCCTTGTGACCAATTACACAAAAAGGATAGTTTTAGGAGTGAAGGTATGTGTACGAGAATGGCGTTAAAATATAGGTTCACCGAAGTGGTTAGGGTTAAATGTAATGCTCTCTCAGGGCAGTTTTCAGGTGGTTGAACAATTATTTTTGGGATGTTACAGTTTTATTTCGAGTTGAGATAGGCGGTGGTTGGTGAATATATTGTTAATATGGCTTTGTGTGAGGGTTTGGTTTGTGTGGTTTAGTAGAGGAAAGAGAATTAGCTAAAAATGTCGAGGGTTTGTCTGAGGTTGGGACAAACGAAGCTTGCGCGGAGTTAGCTGTGTTTAAGTGTCGCTGATGTTGGTGGTTGGTGTGAAAGTAAAAAAAATCGTGTTTAAAGAATGGATCCGCAGCGAAATACAGCCTCTCATCCCGTCGAATAAAGGTTTAGCCTTGGATTTGATGAGAAACTGGAGGGTGAAAGTATTACAATTCTTTTGTTAATAATGTTACTTAACCTTATTTTCCTTCTTCGTTAGCATGTATTTAGCGTCCTTCATCTTACGGAGACGTGTGTTTTGTTGTTTTGGCGTTCTTATTAGATCCCTTTTTTCTGACGACTCTACTGTAGAAGCGGCGAAGTTATCCGAAGTGGGTAACTTTCAAGAGTCGGGGAAACGAAATGAAACATTTTTGGGCCATACTGGCGTTAATCAAAATAAAGTTTCAACGTTTGTTACTGTTACAATTTAGTGAGTGTCTACGTGATTTTGTTAATCATCGTAAACGTAAATAAGATATTGTACTAATTATGCTTTAACTCCGGGCTTGTATGTCTAGCATGACATTGGTACGAAACGCCAATGATAATTTTTAATTATTCTGCATTTGTGAGTTCTAGTATTAATGTTTAGTCATTGAATAGTTATTTAAAATTGCTTTTGTAATCCATACTTTGATACATTTTTTTAAATAAAATTGGATGAAAAGAAAATTTAAATCATATACACAATGGTTTAACACACAGTGGAGTAAAATAGTTTAGTGATCACTCATCAGGTCATCGGTCTTCAATTACACGCATCTGTGCGGTTTGCGGTAACCCAGTGTTACCAATCGTTTGGGATACCATACCACTATCAGAGCAAGATAATTCCACACTTTTTAATGAAAAACCATTTAAAATATATGTATAGGGTAGGAACGCTTAAGAATACGCAGTGGAAATTTAACGTTGATCCAGTTGGTTTAGACCAAACTGTTCAATGTCAGTTGACAGGTGATTGTGTGCAGATGAAATTAGGTTAAGTTGTTTTCATCTCCTCGAATGCACGCCGCAATTACGGTAAGTAATTAGATTTTTTAAGTATTTTTGTAACATTTAGAGCGTACGAAGTAAGATATTGTGTTTACTACATGACTCCATTTTAAAGTTCTAATATTCCATTAATTAGCATTTTCATTAAGCTATGCAACCACATATATATATATATATATATATATATATATATATATATATATATATATATATATATATATATATATATATATCCTATTCTGGAAGGTTTCTGACAAAGGTTATTTATAAAAAAATAGAGAAATCGGACAGTTACCAAAGAGTACGCGGCGTACTCTTTGCTACCTGCGTACTCTTAGGATACCTTTTTGCAAAATTATAAATTTTATTGTTGTTTTCAACTCTATGAGCAACTGAATGAGCAATAAATATAAACGAAAAACCGACCGGAAGTTATTATTTGATGAAAATTTATTAAAAGAAACCCGGGAACGCATTGAAATAGGAGAAAGTAAACGTGGTGTGGCGAAATCGTTGTGAGTAAACGAATGCAGTCTAAAAAAAAGATTAAAATCAACAGTCATTCCTACATCTTTAGGAAGATTCAAACCAGTATTTAATCATCAAAATGTACTTGAGTTCGCTGATCATATTAGAGATTTAGAAAGGTGATCTTATGTACTACGAATGAAAGACGTGAGGGGTTTAGCATTTCAGTTTGCCGAACTGTATGGCATACCTATTGGTTCAACTTGGAATAGAAGGCTGCAGGCATGCACCGGAGAAGAAGTTTTGCTCCTCGAAACGGATTATCGCTAAGAGATCTGGAAAAATGCAGTTTGGCACGGGACATTGGGTTCAATAAGGTACAGTGAGATATATTTTTTACCAACTTGAACTAATGTTACGCAAAGACCAAATGTGAACAACATCATATTTTTAACATGGGCTTTCCACTGTACCTAATCGCATGCCAAGGATTTTTGCACCCAAGGGTAAAAGATGTTTCGAAAATAGTGTCTGATGAGAGGGGACAATTGGTCACGGGAGTATGCTGCATGGGGCGACAGGTATTTGGGTACCTCCAGCTCTAATTTGCCCTAGAAAAAGAATGAAGTAAGAACAGTTCTCTGGTGCCCCTCCTGGAACATTAAAAATGATCTCAGAATCAGGATATATGAACATAGATTTGTTCGTAAAGTGGCTTCGCCATTTTCAATTTCATGTAAAATCATCGAAAAATGACCCAGCAATTCTTATTCTAGATCATCACGTTTCTAACTGGTCACTTGAAGATGTCATTTTGCAGCCTTTAGTCAAAGGGTTCTTTGCTCCATTAAAAGCTGCATTCTCTTTGGAAGCTGAGAAATGGATGGTGGCACATACCGCAGGCCAATCACTCTGTACCAGATGCCTTCTTTATTCCATGCTGCATATTCTAAGGTGGCCACAATTCAAATTTGCGGCAAATCTTTTGCGGCTACTGGGTTATATCCATATAACCCGGACGTGTTTGATGACGCTGATTCCGCACCTGCTGAAGTAACAGATAGACCGAATCAACACGAAGCGACAGATAGCGAAGATGATGACATTCCTATCGCAGAGCTTGTTATACTAACTAGTAAGGGTAAATCTACTAGTAGAGTAGAATCGACTTCAGTCAGTAATGATGATCATCGACAGCCACACCAGAATTCAACCTTACCATCGACAAGTAGGCTTAACGACCATATACAAAAGGGACATCTTACTCCTGGTGTTAGTGACAAAGATCCAACAGAACCATCAGCAAGGAAACAGAAACAACAACACCGAGATCTAACATCTGATGCATGTGATAACAATCAGGCAGGATCATCAAATTATTATCAACCCCAAAGCCCGAGACCACAAACACCAATGACGCCTGTAACGGATAACCATCCACAGAGAAGAACCAAAATCGCAGATATGACTGGTACGAATAAACAAAAAGAAGCCACCAAAACCAGCAAAGCAGATGACTATCAAATAAGGGCATCTGAAATATTAACGTTTACGCCATGTAAGCATAATTTATAAATAAATTTCAATAAGAAAGATGGTAGTAAGACTGATAAAACTGGTCTTAAGAGAAATTCTTCATGACAATCCAAGATAGAATCTCCAAAAAAACGGAAAATCAAACAGCCTTGCACAAAAGATGACGTTAGCTGCCCAGGATGCGGTGAAAATTATAGCACATTCTATGACCTAGGTGACTGCATAAAGTGCGTTCATTGCGAAATTTGGTGGCTTGAGGAATGCTCCAATTACTTCGGCAAAGGAACTTTTATTTGCGACCAATGTCAAGAAAAATAATTATAGGTATATTTTTATTTTCATCATATATTTGAAAACTTCTCGTTATGTTCATCAATGCGTACTCTTAAGATCACCACTGCGTACTCTGAGCCCCACATGACTCTAAGAATACGCATTCCCAATTTCATACTTGGAACTGAATATCTTTTTTTGTAATTTTCAGAATTACTACTTCTTTATACCAATTATTAACATAGATATAACTGTATGTTATGCAGCACAAATAAAGTTATTTTGTTCACAACTAATTTTTTTTTTTGGGGATTCACAGGTTAAGTACGTACTCTTAGACGCTCTTACCCTACCCTAATATGTGCGTTCAAGCGTGCAATATGAATTAATTTTTGAAAATCTTGCAGAGTTTGCATTAATTATTTTACACATTCTACATGGCAATATTGACAGTGAAAGAATATTTTTGAATATAGCCGATATAAAAACTAAATAGCTAAATAAACTTTCGACTTTGGTGATAGAGGCTGCGTTGAGACTAAACGTAGATTTACATTATAAGAAATTGTGTTTTAATGAAATAAATTTGTTTAGACGGTTACATAGTACCATTGATTATACTGTATTATCAATGATAGTACATATAGTCCTTTTATTAATATTAATGAATTCCGCTCTTTTTGAATATGTATTATTACTCCACCGCTGGTCATTCAAAGGAACGATAATGCGTTAAGGTATCGGAACTCCGTTATAGTTGGCAACACTGCGTTAACCGGCTTTCAGTGTCATTCGTCAAACATTTATTAGTGAAGATGGCAGATAATGAAAGGGTGAGTTTTTATCACGTGTATTAAATAAAATTTATATTAATTTTTGTAATTTTATATTTTAGCTTGTAAAAGCATTGAAAGATTTACCGGTAAGAATTCAGACATCTAGTCGTACATTACGGGAAAGTGTTATAAAAAGTGTAATAGAAGTACTCCAACATCCTGGTATATAACAATATTTAAAAAGTATTTACTATTGTACTAAGTGATACATCTTTTAGGCATTACTGAAAATATTATAAAGGGAATATGTAGAGCAATTCAATTAACTTTACCACGATATCATGATGGACTTTCCAAACTGCTTGTTCGAAACTTAATTATTTCTATGATAAAATTTTATCCACAATGGTCTATAAAGGGTTTACTAGTAACATTCAAAGAGATAAGTTTAAGTTACAAAAGCTTAGTTGTTACGTAGGTACTAAGTTTTAAAATATAACCTTATTATGGTTCATGTTTTAGTCCAAATATTTCAAAAACGGCGCTTATTGCTTTAAATTGGTCTTGCTTACTAATTGTCCATGGTTGGAAAAGCAATGAAGATTTAATTAAGGAGGAAATTTTAAGTTTAGTGAATGCACAGTCAATTTTATATACTTGCATTATATCTGCAGGTAATAAACGATTAACAACTAAGGCTTATAATAAGGTATAACTGTTTAGTTTTGTGCTGTAATGTATTCACCTGTTTTTTCTTTAGTTACATAATTCATGGAGTGCCATATTAATGTCAGAAGAATTATATATGAAAACTTTAGTTGCGTGTGAACAAACTTCTTTTATATCGGTTTTTAGCTCAGCATTAATTAAACATTTGTCTCCAAATACAGATTCTTTATCAGAGTTTATGGTAATATACTGGTTATATTAAGATGTGTAATTTTAACCAAAATTGTAGGATAAAAATTTAGATACATTTATTAAAACATTAATTAGCTGTAAAACTAAACCTCTAAAAGCAGTTATAGAAGCTTGTTATCCATTATTAAGAACGGTTAATCATGAACAGTTTAAGACTATACTATTACCAGCATTACAAAAAGCAATGCTGAGAAATCCAGAAATAATTATTGAATGTGTGGGACTAGTTGTTGCTGGTGTAACTAATGACTTAAGTCAATATGCTTTGGATATAGGAAAGGGTTTAATAAGTATATGTATCAAAATTGAAGTTTTGTTCATAACTTTTACTTTTTTTTTAGCAAACTTACATTCAAAAGATGATACAACTAGAATGGAATCAGCAGCAGCATGTAAAATGTTAGCTCAACAATGCAGTGATTCTGGTGCTGTTGAATCATTGGCTAAGCAGATTTTTGCAGTTTTTCATGGATCAGATGGGAAATTAACTGTACTTGAACATAAAATTAGTGTATTAGAAGTAAGCAATTCATTCTGCATGATTTGATGAATTAATTTTGCTTACACTGTCATTTATAGGGTATTGGTAATTTAAGTTATAATTCAGTAACTGGCGGTAGTTTACAACATTTAATTGTGCAAATTTCTGATGAGTTTAAGAAAGTTTTGGAAACTGAGGTACATGAAAAAACATTGTGCTATGCACTTGATATGTTAGCACTTTGGCTGGGGAAAATTAGTAATGATGTACCAAAAAAACTAATTGACATGTTTAAGGTATGTTAGTGTTTATATTTAATAATCCAACTTTATTGTTTTTTTTTTTTTGTATTATAGTCCATTAAGAAACATGATGTACATTATAATATTAATAAGTTGAGAATGCTCTTCTAGCATTGCCAGACCGAACAAAATTGCATATCTATTTTAATAATTTTTATATTTTGACCACCGATTTGACCATGTTTCCGATGAGATGCAAAGTTCGTATAAATGGTAACCCCTATTATTTTTTGACCCTCTTTCAGAATCTGAAGACAGGTTTTTGAATATTCCTTAACATAAAAAAGCTACACACGCACACAGATTTGACGAATTCACATAACGAACTTTTATTCGGTGAAAATGTATTTGTTCAATAATGCATCTACATGCATGAATGTCTAATTGGAAAACAATGTGGTGTATTGGCCATTTTTCAATATGCTGATCTGATGACGGTTTCTAGGTCACGTTACGCCTTAAAATAAATTTGTAAAAATTATCACTGTTAACATAAAAACCATAGGGTAAGGCGAGAGGGGACGTACCAACAGTTTACAGGCGTGCAAATTGGAAACAGATGGAAGGGGGAACGCGAGAATTTATGCAACCAGTGAAACGTGTTGACCAGTACATTAAATTACCATATGCTCTAATGTGAATATCACGTCAATTCTTTTTTTTCTGCATTAACTGATAAGATAGGTTTAACACATTTTACAAGAATAATTTCGTTACTTATAGAGTTAGGACTAGGCATATTTTTCGTAATAATTGGAACAAATTAAATTCATCAAAAATGTTTATAATGCTATTATATGAGGGATCATTTCTATATTCTCGGATTAGGCATGATAAGAGTAGATTAGAACAACAACAGAAATTTATTTTTCAATATAGGCCCCTTGCTTTTCAATACAAGTATTACATCGTTTCAATAACATCATTAACCCATTATAAAAATATTATTTTGGTTTGCTCGCAAAATGGCTTTCAATAGCCGCTAAATTTTCTTCTTCTTCTTAGTGTTCTTTTGAGTCTGGAAACAAAAAATAGTCACTGGCGGTTAAATCTGGACTATAAGGTGGATGATCAATTTCTACAAAGCCTTGACTTATGGGCTGGTGCAGGACACTTCACGTTAGTTTTCCACGTCTTTTCACTTTAATAACATCTCTGAGGTGATGCATTAAGCTTGCATAGTACTCTCCTGTGATTGTACCACCCTTCTTCAGATAATCAATTATTATTTTTCCTGCAGAACGGGTGACTTTAAACTTTTTGGGAGGACTGAAACCCCTAATATGCCACTGCATTGTCTCTTGTTTCGACTCAGGATCAAAGGATGGACTCCAGTTTCATCTCCGGTGATAAGTCAATTGATAATTAAATCTGGTTCGTCGCCACAAAAATTCTTCACACTTCTCCATTCGAATAAGCATTTGTGGAACCCATCTCGCACTGACCTTTGTCATGCCAAGGTAATTGTGTAAAATTCAGAAAACTGTGGTTTCTGAAACTCCTGATAAAGACGCTAATTTGTCACTTCTTTAATCTTACATCTTCCAATACCAGACCCTTGGTTTTTTCAATAACATCAGAAGTGATCATGTCAACAGGCCGACCTGGACGGGGATCATCATCTAGTGATTCTCGGCTATGTTTAAACAATTTTGACCATTCACAAATAGTGGACTTGGAAGGGCAATTATCCCCGTATACAATCAACATTTCTTCACGAATAACTTTTGGAGATTTGTCTTGTTTTGTAAGAAACTTTATAACAGCTCGGTATTCAAGTTTGTCCATTTTGAGACGTTACAACACAAACTGACGGATATTAGAACTAATAATGCTGCAATTGTTTTGTAAATTGTCAAACACGTTACCATGGCATATGTGATTTAAAATCAATAAAATGAAAAATTACATTAACATTGTAAATGGAATATAAAAATGACCCATCATATAAAATCATAAATTTTTAGTAACATTTTATGAATATATAAATATATATCGTAAATACATAATTTTGTAACAATTTTATTTAGAAAAACACATTGTACAGACATAATGAATTTGTGTTTTAATATAAATTTCACATATTGATGAACTAATTGTATTAGATAAATGAGTAGAAGTATATTACAATGCTAAGCTACAAACTTGATGATTTTAGTAGGACAGGTAATAAATACTTTTGGGGTACATATAATTAAATGATGGGAAATTTTATTTTTGTAAATTTAGAGAAGAGTGTAATGACTTTGAAGTAATGGATTTTACTTAATGTACATTTTAATTATTAATACAACTAACGTGATTTAGAAGTAATGGAAATAAATCAACCAAATTTATTTAAAATAGTACTTAATACCGAGTAAAATATTTAATTTAATTTTATGCTGAAATATTATATTAAATTAATTTTGTAACGTTAAGTCGAAGCCTAGAATACATTTCTCTACACTAACCTGTATTTATTATAATTAATCAGATAAAAATAAACCAATACTCTACTGTACTTACACTTGGAACAAAATGTTTTTTTCCATTTCCGTGCTTCGGTGACCTAAACTTTTTTGTGCGGATCGATTACCACAACCCACAACATGTAACCAATTTCAATCGTTTCCGATCACTTTTTTATGCACTAAGTTAAACAATGCGTTTATAAATACATACAGCCTCTTTGCTAATTTCAAAGATTATGGTCAACATGTAACACAAGTTAACCTACCTATCAATTTCCCCTTTAGGTTCCAGTTAAAGTTGCTTATGTTACCGCTCGTCTTACTCTATGATAAAAACAATGAATATTTATGAACCTATAAATATAATAACTATTTTGTGTGAGCTGTTAGACAGTGATAGAGAAGATTAAGTGCAGTCACTATAGTAATCCTGGAGAACTCTTGCTATGAGTATTTCTCTCACTTGGTTAGGAAAGTGTAATTCATTTATAGCTGAGTTTATGATCATGCGGTGTAAGTTAAATATCTTCATATGACATATGTTCTATAATATTGCTCATTTAGTAAGATTTGTGGCTGGTCTACATAGAATGTGAGAGCTTGACTCATTATGCGTGTGTTTATGTTGGTGAAAACTTTTGAAGTCTAAAAATATTATTAGATTACTGGTCACATTATAAGTGAAGTTTTGTTATGTGTTGTAAGTTAAATACCTTTGTGTGACGTTTGTTTTACAATATTGCGCATTTAGTCAAATTTGTGACGAGAACACATAAAATGTGAGAACTTTAACAAACAAAATACACCCCACGTACTACACAAAAGTTAAAAAAACACTGAAAAGCTCAGCTATCACCATCAGCGGTTGACTGGGACGAACTAAAGAAATTTCAAATATATGTGCTTATGTGGTGAAAGTAATGACTTCTGAGTAACCTGTGGTCCTTGATCGCCATTATTCTTTAGAATTTGTTTGTTTTTGAAGATCTCTTAGCAATCAAGTTCGTACTTATTACTAACATGTTTGATTAAAGTTACCTTATCTACTACATGATTTTTATCAAAATATGTAGGGCTACGGCAAACTTGTCCCAACGTTTGTATTTGTTATGAGCTAAATGTTCTTTAAAGCGAATTTTGATGGGTCATTTAGTTTGATATACATATACATATAGTACGTTCGTAAGGTACCTGATAAATTCAATTAAAATTCGAATGGGAGTTTAGGAAGAAAACGCCCGGACCCGTCGATTTTTATTTTCAATTTAGATTTTTTACGTAAAAGATATGACGTGATTTTTTTGTTTAATATCAACCCCCATTTGTTATTGTAGAATTAGAAAGGATAATAATAAGTATCGAGGTGTTGATTATGTTTGTATACGTAGTAATCGTTATACAATGACTGTATATACACTTGAAACAATTTACCTGCGACGCTACTGTAATTCTCGAATTACCGCGAGAATATTTGAAAACGGACGAATGCGCATTTGACGTCTAAATCATCTCTGGTGGCGCGTGCTGTATCTAATACAAACTCTAGGAAAATAAGGGAAATCGCGTTTTAAGTCTGTTTCAAATTTACTCATGAATAGACTGGTCATAAACGGAGGTAAGCTATTTGCCCATTGTCGTATCATGTTGTAGTTTGAAAAATTGATGTTTAATCTTGAAAACGGTTTGTTTCATACACAACTCTGTTAATTTAAAGAGATTCTTCTACTTCTACATCATCCAAATGGTTTTGTTTTAAAACATCTTCTGAATACACTAAAGTTTGATCTATTGCAACCCTCAGAAACAATGAACAAACGTCAAATCAGGTTAAAATTTCATCTTATGTGCGTTCAATGTTTTTAATTAATTTATACGAATGTGAAACACTAAGGTTGGGCTGTTGGTATAAGAGATTATGAAATTTACTAGACAACCGTTTGGACAGCAGATAGGGTGCACAGCATTACCTGGTTTATGAATCTTAGTCAAGCAATACATTCTAGGTAGTTGGTCCTAGTCGACCGCTGATGATGGTAGCTTAGCTGTTGAAACGCGTTCGGTGCTTACTAATCTTTGTGTGGTACGAGTGTGTAATTTGTTTGTTACAGCTCCTGCTAGAATTCCAGAGTTCCAGATTTTTCATGTGAGAGCTTTACTGATTGTGAGTGTGCGCGTAGAAACTTTGTTTTAACATTCATTATTGATCTTTTGTATCAATAGGAATTTTTACGTGTTACGAAATAACCATTTTTTTAGTCTTTTATATAATTTCAAAGAAAAAAAAATAACCAGTGGCGCACCGTTTGTAGGGTGCAAAATTCTGTATTTTTAATTTATAAACCGATTTTTTGAAAGTCGTGTATTGGGGGTTTTTAAGATCGCTAAGTGTAAATCATGTGTCGAAATAAAAAATTAAAATGGCGAATCAAAATGAGGGATTATCGTATTTAAAAACCGATATGATTCAAATTCAAGTATTATGGGATTTGAAGTTGCTTATTACAAATTTTTGATCAAAATTCCACATGCATAAAACTGATTACTGAATACATCCATGTAATAACTTTGTCTAATTAGATTTTTTTTGCAAAAATAAAATAGTACATAAAAGTTATGTATAAAATTAATATGTAGTTTTTATTAAACAAAACGTGGCCTTTCAAACGCTGTTTAAATTCTTTGATTTCATAATAAATTCTATCCATTTTCATATTAACTTTATTGACAAGTGGTGCATCTGTTTCTACCTTCCAAACTTCCCTAAATCAAAGTTTTAACAGTGACGGTTCGTTACCATTTACATTTTCTGAATTGGATTTCAAATTTATTATCGATGTGAATATTAATTTATACTTCGTTTAAAATTAGTTAATAGTTGTAGATGTTAATCCATAAACTTATTCTGAACTTAAATATATGATTTACAGAAATGTTTTAATACGCTTGCAATTTATTTTCAACCCTTTCAGTGGCGTAGTTTAATTCTTAAATATATGAATTTCTGTTTTAAGATTCATGTTTATATACAAATAATGTTTGCTAATTCATTGCACATTACACTTCACTAAATTCATTAAATCTCAATCTTTACTAGACTTTCAACTCTATAAAATGTACATGGTACCTGTGAACGAAAACTCATTTACTTAAATTTCTCTTATGTTCAAGCGCTATTGTTTGACGCTTTTACTCTACCAAATCTTAAAACAAACAGCAAGTGTCTAGTGCGGTGCTTATTTTATCTGCTATAACTTTATATTTAACACAATTCTTTATTTAAATCCTGGTTCAAGTAACATCTTTAATGATATAATACTACACTTTAAAAATTATATGTGGTGTATCAGAATCACGCTCCGTAAGGTATTGCAAAACAACAAAAAAATCCTCATGCGTTAATACTCTACACAATTAGAACGAACATATACAATATAGTTCGAAATATTCTGTATTGTCAAAATATTCTTACAATATCAATAATAGTATATACATTATAATTTTTAAATAACTTTTAATGTACATGCAGTAAAAGATTGCCGGGGGACTTGAACCCACGACCACAACTTTGTTAAGAGTTGGGCATCTGAGCTATCGAGGGAGCTAGTTCCACTCAATTCAATCCTAAACTGTATGTACTTCACTAGTTAGATGTTATAATTTCATTTTAAGTAACCAGTCACTTTTGTGACAAGGTGTTAGCAAGCTTGAATTTTTCAAGTTTCCTGTTACCTGCCTGTAGCAACTATATAATTAGTTTCCTGTTTGATTGTTAAGCTTTTATATGAAATTTTAACTACAGGCAGCTTTAATAACCAGGGGTGCGAATAATTATTGATGTATCCATAAATATTGATATTTGTCTATCGACAATATTGATAAATCTATTATCGATAATTATCAATAATATTGATTATGGATAACGCCGATAATATTGATAATGTACAGCTTTCGAGAAGCGAACCATTTCCTGTATCATTAAATCTCTAAATACGTCCTAGCATACTAAGAATAATATTTATGAAAAAAATAAACCTGAAAGAATTTATTGAGGTGACATAAATTCTTGAAAAAAACAACCTGAAAGAATTTATTGACTCAGTGAATAAATCTTTTGATTAATTTTTTCGTAAAATTATTATTATATAATGATTCGATTTATTATCATCCAACGTTCATAACACTATTAGACAAAATTGTTATCTCTAGGAATTGTTAACAAACATTACTACTGACAAGATAACTGTGTAATTATTGATATTAAAGTCATTAAATCAAGATATATTTTTTATATAATGAAATTTAATTTCATATTATTACTTAGTTCAGGACGCATATTATCTCCACACAAAACTATAGATAGTGATCCAGGGAATGGTTAACCTCTCAAAAGCTGTGTATTATTGATATTATCGTTATCGATATTCTCTATATTTTTTTATATAATCGATAATCAATTATCATTATCGAGCAGCACTACTAATAACAGCAAAATTAGGGCCCATATTAAAAATTGTGTTGCACTTGTGTAGAACGAGTTTTTTTTTGTAAACGTATTTATATGAGGTTTTTACTATATGCGCTTCTAATAAAAGCGAAACTGGCATTTCCGCATGCGCAGACCAACTTTCTAATTATGGATACGCAGACCAACTTTTTTGTGTTAAAGTATTTGTGTGAAATTTTAACTATAGGTACTTTTATTAACAAGCGCCGTCTAGCCATGTGCGCGCATGGCAAAACTAATTTTCTCCTTTTTGATCTGAAATCTGTATAACAAAATATTTACGGCAGGTTACTAAAGGATACAGAGAAAAATGTCCATCATTTATGCTTACAATTTACATCTTTGAATTTAAATCGTTCACTCTGCAATATTAATATTAAACTTGTATTTTAAACTTTTATAGAATGGAATTGGTCTAAAAACTTCAACACTTCAGTAAGGATATCGTACATTCAGTGCATGTTAACTTGTTTTCATTCAAATACAATATCACAAGCCACTCCACTTACTCCCATTCTTCAAAAATCTGTTGATCGTGCAATTTCTCAACCATCACAAGCATTAGGAGTTACAGAAGGACTTTGTGCAACTTACTTATTATTAAAAATCGCTGAAAGTCAAGGGGATCAGGAAAACAAGTTTTCAAATTTATGGACAATTTTATTTGACATGGACAAACAATTGTTTGTGTCTGAAAAATTTTTATCTACAGCTACAGATGACGGTTGGTTACTTAATATTTGTATTACTATCTAATAAGGTTGTTTTAGCTTTGATTCAAGTTATGCAGCTATGTGAGTTACTTCTATTGGAATATCCAGAAAAGTTCAATGGCAAAGCAGGTCCTTTGCATAGAGCAGTGCTTATTTGTCTAACCAGTTTATCTGCAAATGTTAGAAAGAAATGTCTTCCTTGTGCTCAAAGAATTGTAAGCAGTCTTGGTGGCACTGTAATTGCTCAAGCACTTTTAAGAGATTTTTTAAAATTAATGGACAGCAAGTCTCAGGTTATAGAAACTTTTTTGTTTTTTGTGTATTAATGTGAAATTGTAGACTGATTCGGCAGAACAAATGATACCTTCACATGTTCTGATCGATTGTATTCAAGTTCTTTGTTCAGGATCAGGAATAGTTGAGGAAGCATCAACTATTGCACTTGAGGCACTGTTACCTTCTCACATTCCTTCAATTGTTTCAGTTTTACCAAATTTGTGGATCAAAATTGTTAAACATTCTAAATTAAATCCAAAAGAGTTTATTACTCAACAATTACCTACATTTAAGAAAATTCTAATCGAGGATTATGTTGCCACTCCTGTGAGTATATGCAAAAATATTTACATACCGTTCAAACTATTTTTTAGTATAATGAAAATGCTCTCGCATCAGTTGTGAAGATAAACGCTAAAGATATGTTGCAGCATTTAATTACAATATTAAAAAATAGATTGGATAATTCTGATTTTACTCAGATTACAAAAGACGAATATTTTACATATCTGACACCAGAAGGGAAATATATGATAAAAGTGTGCTTCCTGAGTAAGTATATGGTCTGGTTAGTAAAACGTTTTGTTTCATTAAAATAAAATAAAATAAGGGTCAGTTACTGTATTAAGTATTGCTATGGTTTATGTTCGGGTTCCACTATGTATAAAAGTAAATGTGCCTGTATAGCAATTCAGCTAGAGTATGATACTATTTTTTTACAAAACAATTCATGGTCATGTAACATTATGAAAGGGTACTTAGTGGTGTATACAGTGTGGGCGAATTTGGAAGCTGCTAACTTGGTTAATATCAAGATATTTACCTTTGATAATAAGTACTTCTAAGTTATTTTTGTGCTCTTTTCAACTCTGATTAAAATCCCGTGCATTAAAAAACAGAAGAGCAGTGACATGTAGAGTGATTTTTTAAATGGAATTTTACTTTATAAATTAAAATCTTATAAAATTCTGAATATGACACAATTTTAATTTTTTTTTAAAGCAATAAATAAATTTTTTATGAACATAATTAATTATTACAAAATAATGATGTATACATAAAAAAATGCATAACATGTTATTACAAAATAAGAAAATCAAAAATTATGTATGTTATTACAAAATGCAAAGCAAAATTATGAATTTATTCACTAAATTTGAGTTTGTCAAAGAATTGTGATAATCATTTTCAAAATGTTTATTTTTTCTATTTAGATCCATATTCTAACCTAAAAGACAATTTATTAAATAAGATTTTAGCTAAAATAGTTATAATACATTTTTACCAACTAGAATATTCTGAACTTTACTAGAAATTAATTATAAGAAAGAAATTAACACACACTACTAACAATACTGTCATATAAATGTGATTTGTGAATGTACAAATAAATATTTTCATCACTAAATTTCACAAATATTTAATAAAATTATTTTAGTTCACATACTTACTATCCTGTAAAAAATCAAACATGTTATTACAAAGAAGAAAATAAAATTATGTATGTTATTACAATGCAAAGCAAACTTTATAAATTTAAAATTTTATTCACTGTAAATTTTGTGATTTTGTGTATCCAAAATGATAATCTATTTTTCAACTTCGAATGTTTACTTTTTCTATTTAATCCATATTTCAACCTAAAAGACAATTTATTAAAATAAGATTTTCAAATATTTATCACTATTCTACCAACTGAGCTATAATAGTCGGTAGTAGGCTATACTTGTGATATTTGAAAATAAAAGACTAAAGGCAAATGCCAATCAGATGTCAAAATTAGCAGTAATTAGTTAGTTTTGTTAGTCCTAATGTGTTAGTCGTTAATGTATTAGTATTAATTAATAAAGTAACAAAAAAGGTATTTACAAATTTAGAAAAAACAGATATGTTTCGCTGTTTTTATTTATCAAATGATAACTGCCGGCAAGCTGCATATCTTTACTGCAATCAGTATCCCAATAGAAGACAACCACATTATAGAACATTTTTAAATTTGCACATCTCATTAACAAGATTTGGGAGTTTTATAAAACCAAGTTATTGAAGAACTAGAATGCAGATAACAATGATGAAGACGAAATAATATGTTAGTTTACTTTACAGCTTTTCTGACCTCTTCTACATATGCTGCAACTCGGGAACTACAAATTTCAAGATATAAAATACAGAAAACGTTAAAGACAAATAAAATGAAGCCCTTTAAGTCTCAACTTGTTCAAAATCTGCAATCAGGTGATTTTCAAAATTGAATTAACGTTTGCAATTGGGTGTTAAATGAAGAGAGACAGTATTTGCCTTTTATTTATGAACCAAAGAGTCCAAGTTCCATCGCAATGGTGTATTCAATAAATGTTATACTCATTTTTGGGATCATGTGAATCCTCAAAGAGTTCACGAGACAAGAAATCAAGTTCATTTTTCTACAAACGTGTGAATAGGTGTAGTTGGTGATCATTTATTAGAACCATATTTTTATAATAAAACACTTAATCAACATAATTACTTAAATTTTCTTCAAAATGAACTTCAAGATTACTTAGACACTATCCCTTTACATCTTCTGTATCAAATATGGTTTCAGCACGACGGCGCACCGCCCCCTAATGCACAACAAGTGACAAAAACTTTTTGAATAGAGAAATAAGGGGATAAGTGGTTTGGAAACAGAGGACCCTATTTATGGCCACCTAGGTCACCTGATCTAACAGTACTAGATTTCTTTATTTGGGGGTTCTTACAAAATAAAGTTTATAGTACTAATTCTCAAAATTTGGAAGAACAAAATCAGAATGGCAACCCAGCAAATAACATCCGAAATGTTATGAAATTTATTAAAAAGAGCGCAGCTATGTATCAATAACAATGGTGGACATTTTGAGGAAATAATGTGAATAATTTGTTTGTTATTAGTGATATTATTTATTTTTGTTATTCGTTTTCATTTCTTAAATAAATTATTTTGTTTCAATTGTGCAATTGTGCCTACTAGGACAATTTCTTTTATTGTTTCTAACTAACTTATTTATCACTTTAAAATAAAAATAAACATATTCAGAATTTCATAAGGTTTCTATATAAAATAAAATTCAGGGTGTTCCATTTAAAAAATCACTACATGTCGCTGCTCTTTTGTTTTAATCAGAGAGTTGAAAATGGCACAAAAAATGACTTAGAAGTACTTATTATTAAATGTAACTATCTTGATATTTACGAAGTTAGTGGCTGTGTAATGCAAATTCGCCCACCCTGTATACATATAGGCACTTCAACCGAGTGAATAATTGCCATAACACACAAGTATTCCCAGAAAACCAAATAGTAATTGGGTGATGGCTAGCCTTATTTGTCAAAAAGCGAACATCTTATATACGAATTATTAAGTGTGTAGCGTCCTCCAGGTACCCTATCTTGAAAAGTGTAATTTGAACTTATTTGCAATAATGCAAATTCAAGAACAAAACAATTGCTAAGTGATTTATCTTAACTTTACCGACAATAATGTTACTATTACTCAAATTAATTGCATGCCTTACTTTGACTTTCCTGGCAGTAATTAAAACATTAGAATTTATTTATAAGTCTCATATTTAATTATTCGCAAATCTCAAGTTTGATCAAACGACGTGGCCGTCTAGTGGTAGGTACGTTGTGCTATTTGACTGTGATAGACTGGATGAGGTAAGTGTTGCATCATGTGGGGCAGGTAAACAATGAAACTACTTAAAATGAACGAGTTTTGGCGCAATGGTGGTTCAGCCTGTTAATATACTATTGTGGAAAAGAACCACCAATAAAACCCACTTTATTCATAAGTAAGTAATCACACAAGTACATTAATAAATCAAGTAACACAAAAAAAACAATGAAAGGGTTAAATATATAACAATGCCATTAAATTAGGTTAAAGTCCGTACAAAATTATAACATTACGAGAAAAATAAATAAAAAGTTTAGTTACACATAAACACAATAAAAAAAACCCAGGTAGTCACACCCACAATTGTGTTATAAATAATCAGAATAAAAATCGTAATACGAAACATGTGGCACTTTAAAACCAATCATGCCGCTCTTTAAGTAAATAAGCACATAAAACAATAAGGCAAATTACGGTACATATAAAATAAAACAACAGTAAAATTGCACAGGTGATAAAGGTAAAGGCAAGAACAAAAGAAAACAGACAAGGAATTTACACGTACACAATTGTTTAGTGACTACTAAAGCACAAAATACATACGTAATTACAATAAATTACATATGAAGAGAAATTAGTTCGCAGGCAAACAATTCTACTTAACAAACTGACAAAAAAAAACTCATTAAAACAAAGCCTTACAAGGGTAAGTTGTAAATAGATCATAACATCGTGACCGATATATAAGTTTGAGTGCGTTAGAAAATACAGCGCCACTTGCTCAGGTTACACATTCCTCTATACAACAATAAAAATAAAATTCGGTGTGTTTAATGGTCATCTGGACCCGGGAGTATGTACACACTCGGCAATTGCACATTGCAATTAATAACCAGAGCGGTATCCTGTACCCGTTCGCCCACGCCT
The DNA here is from genome assembly GCA_036346205.1 of Vesta saturnalis. Taxonomy (NCBI): domain Eukaryota; kingdom Metazoa; phylum Arthropoda; class Insecta; order Coleoptera; family Lampyridae; genus Vesta; species Vesta saturnalis. The sequence goes on from JARFJB010000513.1 coordinate 166,489, forward strand.
CACCTCTACACCAATATAAATATAAACAACAAATAACAATGCTAATTCACACAAATACAAGAGTGAGGGAGCCCTGTACTACTGACTTTTATTTTAGCAGATTTCAGCTTAATGGGCCGCGTGCGAAAGAGATACCTTTGCAAGGTAATGCGCAATTTTTAATGCGTTATATACGCTTGTAAAATTATTTGCTGCCAGCCGTAATTTAAATAAAAATACCTACTTACACTTGAATATATTCACTTTAGTTAAACACTTTACCACCAACACGACAAGTTAAGATACGCGGTTTAAAATTCGGCGCCGCGACGATTAATTACTTAATTTTTGGAAAAATTTAAATAAAAGAAAAGAACGAATTAGCGTTTTAGTTTTGCAAAAGGTACACGACAAAATATTTATAAACCGAACGGTTTCCAACGGCCGGGCGTTTCTAATTAAAACAAATCAAAGCGTTCGGCTCAATCAAAATTTCAACAGCAACTCCCTTCCCCTCTAGTTTCTACCTATCCATGTCTACTACTCCGGAAAATCAACCCCCGTCTTTCAAAAGTAATAAAAACAAGAAACATTAATTTACGGTGGAACAGTCTCATAGTAATTATTGCACGACATCTTATTTTTAAAAATATGCCCCTTAACAAGTGCTACATGGAGGTCTCAAGTTTCAACGTACCCACAATTACCGACACAATTTATTATTACATTTGTGTAGTTTTTACCACAAGAATGTGCATACAGCGACTTTCAAAGATTCGTTACATCACCTCAATAAAGGCAGTTCGAACGAACATCTGTTTCGATTCTAACATGTGTTTTTTTCCCAACCCTCACTCAAATATCAATTACGTAAAATACAGAAAATAAAATATCCAGAAAACATCAATTACTGCTTAATATATAGTAAAATATATCAAACACCGTTAACCCTTCTATGGCGGTAACAATTGCGATTTGAACATGTTTATTATAATAATAAAATTTTCGCGGTGCGCTACCTACAAGTGGATGTGGGTAAATAAATTTTATTGACTGTTAAATAATTACAATTTAATTCAGGTGTAAGCAGTGCTATCGAAAATGAGTGTCTTCTTAATATTACTTTCCACATGGCTATCAGATCTTAATTTCTATGTGATTAATAGTGAGTTTGACTTACAAAAACTGCCACCGTATAAAATTCCATTAACACTGTTGCAGTTCAGTAGATTTCACATTTGCATGGTGCATAAGTGATTGTCATGTGAGGAAAACTGCATCTGTGCAGATGCGTCAGCCGTGGAAGACTTAACCTTATTTAACTACTTAACCTATAAGTATTACAATATTCTGCAGTAGTTATAATGAGCGATATTTTTCATAGCTTTGTTTTTGATAATGCAGGAGAGGCGATAAAAATGTCGGATAATAAATATTTATGCCATGTGATTTCTGTCAATGGTAAATTACGTTCCAAATTGCTACTTGAAGTACATTTCTTTATGGGCAACGTGATACTGTCCACTTATTGGAGAAGATCTAATGAATGCAGGAATTTTACTACCATCATCGACAATTGTGTGTCAAGAGTGACAGGTGAAACAACCCGATTTGTTTTATATAGGTGTGATATATGGTCGATGTCGTCTCTATGAAAAATTCAAATTAAGAAAAGCTTTATGGGAAAAGATAGCGATTGATTTGCAATGAAAATGACATTACGATGTGAAAATTTTGAAATGTATAAAAAAGGGCAAGCACACACAATCAGGGGAAGTCAAAGTTCCCACTGAAGTGTACTCATCATTCTCTCCTTTGCTATTAACTTATACCGTATTTCTGTTTCTATTTCTTTTATTAGTTAAGGTTTAGTAATTTGTAGGTGCTCTGTTTATTTAAAACTACTTAACCAAGTAAAATAAAGAAATACAGCGTTGTTTTTCTAATAAGAATCGCGATATGAACACAATCGTGTAGTGCTAGGCAATTTCAATCTGCGGCCACCCATTTCAACGATTTTTGCTTTGAAATTGACATGCTTAAATTCTTTAAAATATGTCTAACGATTTCTGAGACTTGTTTTATGTTTCCCCAGATAGGTTCCATGCATTTAAAAATGCTTTGTTACCATTTGAATTATGAAGCATGCAAACTACGGTTTTAGCATTACTGGAGGAATTTTTCCAGCCATCTATAATCAGTAACGATTCAGAGTTTAAGTATCCACGTGCTTCAACAATACATCTTTCATATAAATTGTCTAATAATGTTGTAAATTTTTTCTACTAGGTAATTTATTTAAATAAGCAGATCGTAGCTTCTTTATAAAATTCTTAAAATGGACTGATTCGATAGCCACCAATGGAATATTGCAACCAAACAAAAATTTTGCCAAAAGGTCATTCAGTTCACGCTCTTCACTTTCAGGTAATTGATCCAAATAACTGGTAATAGAAGATCTATTTTTATTAATAGTTAGATTTGTGGCGTCTGTTATTGCCTGAAGTCGAATCGGTTTTTATGATATTTGCTTTTCGATGTTCCAGCTTGAGAGGCCGTCGAGTTTAAGAGATTGAATGTGTTAGTTGTCGAGGATGTCGTGCTCGTAGAAGAACATGATGCTGCATCAGATACACTCACCAAGGGTGATGCACTGGTTATTAATGGTGTTGTTATACTCTTTATACTTAAACTTCCATCATTCATTACCTGTAATTCCATTTCTTCCCAACCCTCTGTTAAGGATTGATATTCTCATTTTCACTAAGTAGGACCTTGGATGATTTATTGGAATATTATATAAAAAAAGTTATAGCTAGTCATACCATGTGATTGCAAGCGACTGGATGCGGTGTTCTTCAAATGTTTTTCACATACTGTGCACCTTGCAGAATAATTTCTGTTGCCATCCTTCACTAAAATGAAGCCCAGTTCTTTAAATGATTTATCTTGATTTCGGCCTACCATTTTAATGTAGCATGCATTACGATATTAACCACTGTACAAAAGTACAACTCCACTAACCTACTAGAAAATAGCATATGTAAACAAGGGAAGGAGGTTATGTACGTATGGTTTTATATTGTCTATATTGTCTACATAAAAACGAATTGTCAACATATTGTCTACACACATACATATATGCCTATCACTGGTCATGACTAAAAATGAAGGGTTAAGTGCCATAATCAAATTAATAATGTCGTCTTGGCAATCAATTAGAATATTTTATATTTATGATATATGTGCAAAATTTTGTATAATCAAATAATCTTGTTTTGATAATGCAAAATTTTACAATTTATGATATCAGACTTGCAATGTAGTACACCTGCTTTTTTTAGTTATTTGTTATTTTTTAACCAGATTACATACTCCTTTATTATGTAAACTATTTCGTAAATAGAAATCGAAACTATTATATTCACTAATCCACGTAATTATTTTACACAACAAAGAAACACTGTTTCTTGTTACACAACATATAACTGTTTAAACAAATTACAACACAACCGTCGCCATGAAATACTTTAAAAGAATAAAAAAGGATTACGCGAGAAAACAACGCCTTGTTTACTATATTTCGCGTTAAAGAGAACTCTAAATTTTTAAATGTTAAAATGACCAGAAGCATCAAAAATTTTAGTAATTCAATGAAATACCACCTCTGCTTTACCGTAACTGAAAAGCGACGCTTTTGACAAAATTCAGTTTACAGCAGGCGGAATTTATAACTGTCTTAAGTTGTCAAGTTTACACGCAATTTCCAATCCTAGTGTGAGTACGTAAAAACGTGGTTAAGTACAAATTACAACAGAAAAAATTTATAGTGCAATAAACAAAGCAATACCTGTTTTTGTAATAATCACATGAATTCTTGGTTTTATCACGTGATGGCCCATTTCGTTTTAAATATCAAATAAAAATAACTGTACCCCTCTGATACACACAAAATTCAGTGCAATTCGCAAATTCAACACTGTCTCGGTTAAATTAAATTTATACATTTCACATAATTACAAAATAGTAGTCAATAATCAAGAAAAAACTATTTGTTGAAAATAAAAATTTGTTTCTTTTCCTAAGTATCGTAACGCGGTCGGTGTGTTAATTATCTTATTATACAAAATGCTTCAAGTTTTAATTTTACATCGTTTATTTTTAGGGATCAGAAAGATGAAGCTATGAATATGAAACGTGAAAGTAAAGCATACAGTTATAAAGACCAATTAGAAGAAATGCAATTAAGACGTGAGTTGGAAGAAAAAAAACGAAGAGAAGGTAAAATTAAACCACTCCAATATTCGGCAAAGCAATTAGAAGCAATCAAAAATCAAAAAATTAAAGAACAAGCTATAAGGGACAGATTAACTGAGGTGAAATGTATATTGTTAAAATATTTGTTGTAAATATTACATATTACAGTTAAACACGGTTATCATCAACTGTGTATCGATGATACGAGCAGTGGCAAATGGGAATCCAATTGAAACTTCATTACATTGCAAAGATTTTCTTCCGTTAATACTTCAAAATATGCACTCACCTTTGACCGCACCACATTTAACAAAACTATATGTGGATTTGCACAAGATTATTTTCAAGAAAGACTTACATGGTTTAGGTGAATTAATAGCACATGTTACATTACGGCTTATAAAACCTCATTGTGATTTGGATACATCGTGGGAACAAGAAGAATTGAATAAAGCTGCAATAAGAGCAGTAAATCTAATTTATGACAAATCTATGAAGAAAATTGATAACAATCAGGACACTGGTGTTCCTCAAAATCATTTCACAGCCCCCGCTTTTACCTATTCATTTCCATTGATTAAACTTTTACTGCTTTCACTATATGCAAGAAAAGATGAAACAATAATTCAGATTTCTCTACAAGTAATTTCTGAGCATGCAAAACTAAGAGGGAACAATAATGACACCAGTATAAATGTATATCATCCGAATTATTTACCACGTCAACAAATGTTTGAATTATTAATTGAACTAATCAGTACGTATTTTATTTTAATTTATTTTGTCAAAACTTTGTTAAAATAGTAAAATTTCCAGAAATCCAAGATTTATTTCATTGGATAATTCATTACAGGCTCCACAACGGGACGTATTCAATCTCAAGCAGTTGCTTGTCTTTTAGATGTGGCAATTTCAGCTAGTGGTTCTGAAAATTGTGGAAAAGCAAATTTACAAGAATTAGATGTTTTACTTACTGCGCTTCAAAATCCTAAAGAAGTTGTTCGGGATTCATCATTACGAGGCCTTTCATATATGATACAATCCATACCTTCATTTGAAGAAAATTATGATGTTGCTTTAAAGATTAACAAACGCGTCTGGGTTGCACGATTTGACAGTGTTGAGGAAAATAAGTAATTTTATGTTACGCTCTTTGCTTAGTTTTCTACTGTTGTGAATTACAGAGAATTGGCAGATAAATTATGGGAAGATGCTCAGATGACGTTACCTAGCTTTCTTTGTGAAGAATTGATGTCTGATGTAGAACATCCAGTTGAATGTGTTCAGTCATCAGCTGCCAAAGCGCTAGCGGCGCTTATTAAAAATGATCAAGAGCAAGTTCAGCCTATTGTTGAAACTCTATTGTTACTTTACAAAGATGCACTTAAGGTACATAATTCTTTATTTCGACATGTTTCATTTAATATTTACAATTACAGATGGTGCCAGCAAAAGTTGACGAATTCGGTCGTGAGCTAGAAAAACCTGTTGATACATGGGGTCCTCGGAGGGGTGTTGGATTAGCACTTGCTGAACTGGCCCCTTTTGTTGATTCAGCTACTATTAGTAAATTGATACAATTTTTTGTACCGACTGCACTTAGTGATCGAAGTGAAGAAGTTCGTAAAGAAATGTTAACTGCTGCTTTAGCTATTGTTGATTTACACGGAAAGGTATAGCTTTAGTAAGTGAAAATTAACATTAAAATGTTATTGTAGGATCATGTATCGACTTTATTGCCTGTTTTTGAAAAGTTTATGGACAAATCTTCTAAATCTGCACATTTGGATGCTGTTAAACAAGCTGTTGTTATACTTATGGGCTCATTGGCTAAGCATTTAGAAAAGATGATCCTAGGATTAAACCTATTGTGAAAAGACTAATTGCAGCACTTTCTACTCCTTCTCAACCGGTAAATGCATTATACAGGATGTAACACTCTGGTCGTAGTAATTCGATTTCTTAAGATTTTGTAACAATCGACGTACCTTCCTTATTTAAAATGATATTTTAAAAATTCAAGTCTTAAAATCTGCATTTGATTTTCTAAAACTTTGTGTTCACACATATTTTCAAAAATAACAAAATGGCGGCCGATCAAAAATTTCTAATGATGATATTTGGATAACCATCCCCTGGATTTTTAAAAAAGAAACATTTATAAAATGCTGGAATTGTCTACTACAACATTTATTTGAAACATTTTTTTAAGTTTATGCTCTTCAAGTGCAGGGGTTCTTCGAAATCTATTAGCTTCCACCAATTTTTAGATTAAATCATCCCTTTTCCTCTAAACGTCTGCAAACTTTTCTAAAGGTATATAATATACACTTGGTTGTTGGCAATGTGGATATCTTCTTCAATATAATCTTCGAGCTTCCTGCACATTTCGTTTCCCCAAAAACCAAAAGCATATCAAGAAGTTCTACATTTTGGTAAGTGTTCATTTTTATGCGTGTAATTAGGGCAAAAGAAAAAAATTTATACAAACTACAAAATAGCAAAGGGCCAATTTTTTAAAACATTTGTTTTATTCTTCAATAACACTATGCTACTTGACTTTTTCTGTGTTTTTAGTTTATATACTATTGTAATAGTTATTTGAAATTTATAAAGATTGTCACCAGTTGTTGCATGTCATTAATCCTATACCAATACTATAATTATAATTTACTATAAAACTTTAGTAAAATTTGCATTAAAGCCAAAATGTCATCGTAAGTGCAGTTGGTATTAAAAGTCATTAATCTTGTAGGTTTAGCAACCATATTTTATAGTTGATATTTTATAGTTGTCGCACACTTTGCAGTATGTATTTACAACTTAAAACGTAGTGCGAATATAAACTCATAAAATCTCTCGATGTTGTCACGTTAAATTTTGTTTACTTTGTTAAATTCACCGATACACACTTAACCTATTTGTTTTAAATTGCCTTACAAAAAACAGTACTTCTTTATTTTACATGTTCATGTTTTTTCGGTATTCTGATCAAAAGCTTGTGAGTAAATCATGCCTTGCACTTATACATACAGCATACTTAAGCAATCTTGTATTACCCCGGGTACGATTGGTCTGGTTCTAGCAATGCATAACAAAACGTATCACAGTTATTGATATTCCCGAAAGGATTTTTTACATTAGTAGGTATGCAGTGTGAAAGCAGGTCAAACGAAAACAATTTAGAAAAATACAAGAACATAGTTTCTCTAGACCAAATTTTTGTATTTTATTATTACATATAATAGGTATACAGTATCGGTTTGTTCCTAACCTAAAAATATGTATAAGCAATCAATCTGACAACGCTAATTGCCACATCATTGATTTAGTAAGTTTTAAGCTATGACGTACAACGGCTGGTGGCTTGAATCGTATATTTAATTTCCCAGCAAATAATATTTCTTATTCAACCATAAATAAATATTAATTACTGAATTGTTGGTTGCATAAATAACGACACATATATTTGTAACTGTTCTCACATTTTTCGATAAGTAAATAAATAAATAAATAAACAAGTAAATAATTAAATGATCTATTAACAGATAGGTAAGCTATTTCAAAATTTTCACTAAAAAGTTTCAAAACCTGATTAATTTTCTAAATCTGATTCGTTGTTGGTGTCATTGCCGTCACTTTCAAAATTTATAATGAGAGGACGGACTTCTGGACGCTCAAATATTCTTTCCCTGTCATACCACCTTCTTTGGTATGTTTTACAGAATTTTTCCACATATCAGGTGTAACCAGAATGCCTCGTACCACATATTCAGGCAGTCATTCTCACTGTTACCATCCCTATCAATATGCCTATTGTAATAATTTTTTGTTGTGCTCCAAATTAATTTAATAGAGTTGAATATGCAATGGCAAGGAGAGAGGCGTAAGACTTTGTGTCCATACTGTTCTGCCAGCTTGTCCACTACATACTTTTTGGTTGGTCTGTTTCTAAAAAAGAGTTGTGTTTAATAATTAATGTAAACACTGTTTATTTGTGTCCTTACTGAGAGACAAAATGCAAACGTTCGGTTTTAAACATCATATTTATATAGGGGATGTTTTTATTTGTCAACCTCTCCTTAATAGCACTTTTTTCCATGCAGTGGTAGGCGTTTTCTCCAATAACATGCAGTGATAAGATGCATTATCCAGTATAATCCGAAGTATTCTGTAGGTTTTGCAACAATTGATACTCTAACCATTTCAAGAAATTTGCTGGTACATTTCCCCGTAATAATCGCCAAGTTTACTTTTTGAACAAAATATTGCTTCACAACCCTCAATAAATCCATTTTCGCTCCCTGCATGAAGTATGATATATCTGAAAGGGGATTTTGTCTAAATTTTAATTTAAAAACTTATTTGTATTGTAGTAGAACCTTTTGCCATCTTTTTAGTAGTTTTAACACTCTTTAGATTTTCATTTTGCCAAGAACGACCGATAGTTCCATTTTGAAATATCCAGGTCTCATCATGGAATACAAACTGGTAGAGAGCATCATCCTTAGCTTGTTTATATGATCTCAGGAATTCCACTGTTTTCAAAGCCACATTCGGTAGTTCCATGAGTCCACGTCGTGGATTATCCTTTATCCATTTAAATCCAAGTTCTTTGAGCAATCTTTTCAAAGAAGTGGTACTGCCATCGAATAATTCCCTATCTTTTAGTTGGGACTAATGATGGGAAAATTCCGGAAAAATCAATATTTCGGTAAATTACCTTTTCAAAATTCCCGTAATTTTCAGAATATTTAAAAAAAATTTTTTTCTTTTTTTATGGGATTTGTATTGGAAAAAAAAGTAATTTCCATTATTGCCAACTAGTATAACTTAAAAGTTCCATAACAATTTGTATAATATTTAAATATTACATTATTAGTATATTGTTAATTTATTTATTCTGAAGTAAATGACTAATTTTTAAGAATTATAATTTTAGGTTGTGATGGTTGATTTTGATTACATAAATTTTCTGTTTTAAGTTCTGCAACTTCTTCTTGCCTTGGATCGAAAAAGTTGTCTAATGTTATCTGTATTTGTACTGTATTGCCATTGTCACTTCAATCCATCCATCTTCATTTCATTGTGACTTTCATTTTCTTCTAAGGTTTCACTCTCATCATCAACTATTTCATCATCTCATCATAATTGTCTTCACTTTCTTCATCGCTTAAATAAATTCGTCTTCATTCGCATTTCTCTCAATATGTTCATCTTTTTTATTTGCGGTTTTTAAAATGTCTTCTATAGATAAAACTTGTAAATTGTGCTTAACGAAAACAAGTTTTTCTGTTCTCTTCATGGTCAGTCTGTTTCTTTTCTTTGTTTTGATATTTGAATGCGACTTAAAGTTTCTTTCGCAGCTTGCAATAGTAGCGGGCATAATAAGAAGTCTTGTTGCAATTTGTAACAAAATTTTGTTAGGAAAAAATCCTTTCCACCAAGCAATTCCATCTAATTTTTGTGTTATTTTCCAATAAGACTCATTTGAAAAATCTCCGAACTTACTTCTATATTCTGCTAGTTCGAGAAGTAATTGATTATCATCAAAATTTAACTTTGCGCCTCATTTAATGATAAAATCCATGGCACTATTTGTTTCAGCAAATGTTACATTTTTCTCATGCTGATTTGGGTTAAGAAAATTTGCAGCTACTTGGGATTCTGGAAACTAAAATCTTTCCTTTGATTAAATAACTTTTCAATCTTTTGTCTTTCTATAGTAGGAAAAACTTTAGCTGCTTCATTTACTTGACTTTCAACTGATTTCAGTAGTCCAGTTACTTTGCTTAATGTTGGGTGGTCTCCCTCAAATATTGTAATTGCATGCAAAATAGGTTGAAGAATCGCAAAACAGTTGTGAGTTTTACCCAATAGTCGTCATCATTAATATGTCGTTGTATTTGTTTGTCCACTGCATATACCAACTTTGCATCTACCCAAGCTGCTTGGAGATTAATTTGATTTCTAATTAGACTATCCAACATGATGGCATGTGTACCCCATCAGGTCTCTACAGGCATTGTCAGAGTTGCAGGATTTTGATCTCTTTCTTCTGGTTCTCTTTTAAACACGCTTTTTGGAAGGTGTTTGTTATTGAAATATTGAACAATATCTTTAGAAATTGGAATGGTTCTATTAAAGGTAAGTAATTTCATCAAATCTTTTGAAAGCAAGTTAAGATCATGCGCTACACAACCATAAGCAATTACGTGTGGTACCTATTTTGTAGCAGTCCCCAAGCACCTTTCATATTTGCTGCATTGTCGGCAACAATCGCACATTCCTTGTTACTCCCGACAGTACCTATTTCTTTACTGAGTATGTCGTAAATATATTCAGAGGTATGTCACTTTCTGCATCTCTGAGTTTTTGCTGTACAACTTGACTGACTCGATTATATTCTCCATTTAAAAGTGTGGTAGATAATTTTTTTCTTCCTGGCACTTGAAAAGTAGGTCTCAATTTTTTTATAAAACTTACAAAATGCTTATTCTCTGCAATACTCATTGGTAAAGAGCAGGAGTAAATTGTTCTTGTGAATTCTTCAAATTCATTTTGTTATTTACCAGACATGGTATCAACAAACTCTGTGATTTGACTGGTAGTAGCTTTAGATGTAGATGGGTATGAAATCGATGTCAAAAAATTGGTGTTACTGTTACTGTTATTTGTACTTCTTTTGTCGACACTGTTTTAATATTATTAGGACAATTTTTGTATTGTTGTAAATGTTTATGTAATTTAGTTGCATTTTTAACAAATTTTTTAGCGCAAAATTGGTATTTTACTAATTCTTCCCCATTCACTTTTATAAATTAAAAAAAAATTCCAAATCATTGATTTCGGTCTTGGCATTTTGTAAAATGTGTAAGGTTATGCAAATAAAATCACATTGGAGGGAATTGTTAAGGTATTTTACCAGTAATCTACCAAAGTAAATTACTTTAAAAGAAACGTTTGAAACTTTCAAGTACCATGTTTAATACTTTCCGGTAAATTTCCTAAAAAAAGGTAATTTACCGTGGAACATCTCTAGTGGGACCACAGGGATTAATGGTTATGTGTTGTTCTAAAACCATACAGGATAAAACTTTTTTATTATATTAATGTCTTTAATAATAAATTCAATTTTATAAAAGACAATTAGCCGTTATTACTTACTTCTTTGGTACATATTATAAATAGTATCACGAATACCGCTTGTATTTAAGGTTGCTGTTTGTTACTCGCTTACAATAGCAACTATCGTTCTTTGGGATTTTAACTTCTCATTGTTTTTCTCTGCTTGAGGGATTCTGCTTACTATCCTTAAACTGATGTTTAGAGCAGCAGCTACGTGCTGCAATAAAATACTCGTACAGTATAATTATTTTAGATGTATTATCCAAATTCTACCTTTCGAACAGCATTTAAAGGCAACAGAGGCTCATTATTATACCTTTCGTGCTCAAAATAGTTAATTAATGATACCATGAGTTCTTTGCATCGACTATCCATTTGCTTGGGCATTCTGGCAACCGAAGAATGAAAATACAGATCTCACTATTACAAATTATTGACGACAAAAATCAGTCAATTATGCCAGTCAGAATAATGTCATCCGTAACCTCAAAATAACGATGAATCAATGAATAAAAGACGGCAACACCACACCATCTCTGACTGTAACTAGGTTTACGTCGTCATTTTGTTTTTTATTAAGATATGAAATAGTTGTAAATACAAATGTTTTAGAAAATCAAGTTATGATGATTGTTAAAAAATCTTATGAAGTCGAATAGCTACGACCAAAGGCCCCGAATCAAAATTTGTTACTAAAAAAGTTGTCTATTTCGATGAGTGAACTGGGCTACTGTTCTCACCAAGAAATAATGTTTGAAGGTCGAATGCTCATTCGTCCAATTTTAAATATTGATTCGTGAACATATTTATGTTATGTTATAAATTGTATTATATTAATAAGTGTTGATAATTCAATGCTTTGGAAAATTACCCTTTATAATACAGATATTCTACAATTATTATTGCATGAAATTTGATTCCAAATTGATTTATCCATAATTATAGTACATATATTTACATTCCTAACATATACACATGACTAATTAATCACTTAATTCCTTGTATTGAGTCTTAAGAAAATGTTGGTTTTAATTGCTTTCATTCTTAATTACTTTTTGCAACAATTCCACAAATGTTCGTGGGTAACATATAAAACTTCTTACTTTGGTTTGTCCACATCAATTCAATCCAATTTAAGTCGGGGTGATAATGTGGGATGTCTAAGTCTATTGTCTACCACTGCATTTGGTGGTAGATTTGGAAAAAGCTTCTCGTGTAACCATTTTTCATAATTTGCAGAATTCATATCATCATGATAGTTATCACCTTTCACTGCTCGTTTAAACACCAACATACAATTGTCCAAGAAACCCATTTCACCACCTGTATGCACTACAATCATTTGTGCCTTTTTGAAATGTTGCACATTAGTTCATTTACAGTATTACAATTCCATGATTTTGAGTGTGTCCACTATGAACATATGCTTCATCCATTTACATAACAAGGCGTTTTGATGATCAGTTATATTTTAGTCGCTGTAAGTATGCAATCCTTAGAGCTTGAATATTTTCTTTTCTACAAAAGTCTGCTATTGTTTACAGTTTGACCCCACTTGAAACCGAGATCTTTTAAAATTATTCCTAATGAGGTTATACTGTCCTTCCAGTCTAAATCTGTTTTAATTTTATCACGTGATGCACTTACAGTCCTGAGCACCCTCCGTTTCATGAAAGCTATAAATATGGTTTTGTAAAACTGGTTTTTCATCAGGTTCTAAAATCGTTCCAGGCGATTCATGTGATCGTTTTGTTCCAGGAGTTGAAAATTGACGTTTTCCTTCTTCCACGTTAGCTTCACCTTCCTTAATTATGGACACTGACATAACAGATATTTTAGTTGCCACAGATGTGATTTCTTTTAAGTTCTTTCAAGGTATGCCAAAGATTACCAATTTTAAAATAATTGTACACATTGTACACTACTTTGTGTGTATGGCTATGTATCACTTGTCCGCATTGGCCTAAGGTAGAGCTCATGACCACAATAATCTAGGTTTTACTTTAAACTAATTGATAATTTGATAAGTATATAGATTTTACATTACAATCATAATTGGTGTGATTAGAAATCAATCAAGATGGAAAACAATAATAATTCCAGAATGTTGATTGTGTTATAAAGGGCAATTTTCCAAATGGTATTAATTGATCAATGGTTAATATAAAGTAGGTACAATTTAGAAAATCACAATTTGTTTAATATGCCAACAAATCTTTCTCCTATAATCCGCGCTGCCACTGTGTGTAATTTGAAGCTATTAAAAAACACGTGATCGTGTGACATCATCTGCGATACCGAAACATTCTTTCTCCGTGAGTACTATAGTATATATTATAGGTATAAGCAAAGCTATTATTTGATTTTCAACTACAAAATGTGCAATAATGTAATTGGCTAAATATTATTTCCCCTTCGATAAGGGATATTGACAGTGATCCAACTAACCTCAGTGATGAGGTCGTTAGGTCAATAAAATTTGCATGACGTGCATTACATGACTCTACGATTTCTTTGTCTTTCACTTTAAAAAACAGCAAACTGCCAACTGAACCTTAAAAATTGTCTATCAAAAACATTCATGTGTAATCCAATTAGAAATTTGTTTCAAGTGAAAATATCCCTTTGCTAATAAAAAATTTCTGGACTCTATATGAAGAAAATTCCAATAATGTGCATGTGCGACTCTTAAAATTTATTTTATCTGCACTAAATGTTAAATTCTTGCATTAAACCAGTAGTTCTTAAGCAACTATAAAAACATGAAACAATATTTTCTTTGTAGAAGCAAATACTTTTACAGACAACAGTAAACAAAAATCGAGAACATTACAAAAGTATCATTACTTATGCTTTGGTATGTAAGTATATGTAACGAATGGTTTAAAATAAATATCCCTGTCATTGTTACCGCCATTGTCACTCTCATTACCACTACAATTGTCTCCGGTATTTTCACTGTAATTGTCGCTGTCATTGTTACCACCGTTTTGACAGTCATTGTCACCACCATTGCCACTGTCATTGTCATCATCATTATAATCGTTACTGTCATCGTGGGTGTCATTGATTGTCTGTGTGACCGTTATCGCGACTGCCATCATTAATGATCCCCAAGTTCGAAGTCGATGTCACCATTGTTATCATTACTGACATTGTGACATCCATTATCATTTTTGCTGGCATTGTGAGTGATCGGAAAATTGCTAATTAAACTGCTGTGCTATGTTACATGATAGCTGGCAAAAATTTGGCGCTTTCTTAAAAAATTTTTTAATTTGGCTACTCATGCTCGCTAGTTTAACTAACTTTAGTTATATTACGCAAAAGTTGCAGCAGTAAAGAGTTAGTATTACGATGGATGTAGATATTGTGTATTCGATCCTTCCCCCTTGAAGATGACAAAAAACAGGTTGTTTATTGCCCTGAATTTCGTATGACGCCTATTTTTCAATATTTTTCATTGTTTTTGCATCAAATTTTAACATTGCGTCCACGCACAAAAAACCAAACAAACTTTAATTGTTTTTAGTGTAGTTTTGAGTCCATATAGCAACAAGAGACAATAGATATAAAGATAGAAGTAGATAATAGATGAACGCGCATGACTACAAAAGTTCAGTGACATAGTTCTATTCAAAAAAATTATGTTCATTAAACAAAGGAACACATACACCTACCTACATTAGAAATTTTTCACTTCTAGTTTCACTTCTATTTTTAGTGAAGCACAAGTATGGAAACGTTGGAGGACAGTGTTTTAACATTAAAATGAAAGAAAACATTCAAAATGAATGCTGTAAAAGCATAAAAATAAATTGTATTCGATATTCCCTATAGGACGCTCCAATGTTGATGAAGTGAAAGGACTCCATAGAGATGTTTAGTATCATTATATGAAATAATAGAGTGCACAATCTTGTGGTATTTGGTGACTGCTGATGCCAATTTACAAAATGCATGATGCAGATCCTAAAGTAGGTGTAGCTAAATAACTGTATGTTACTAGCTTACTGCCTAATGAACTTTCAATTCAAGAGTGCTTAATTAATAAAAATTACTAGGGATATATAAAAATTGTTCTAATTATTTTACATACTTTACATACAGAAGTATGTAAAACTGTGTGGGCTTGTATTTTTATTTTCTTGCTTAGCTTAGCTTTTGTATTGCCATATTATGTATTTCCTTGTTTATATACACTCCTGTTTTCTTCCTTGTATTATATTTCTTAAACCAGGCCACTTGTTTGTTAAAATTGCGTTTTGTATGAATGCAGAATAATGTTGAAATTTACTAATATGCCATATTTTATTCCTGTTTAATAAGTGATATTAAAGACTTAGATATTAATTCATCTACCAATTAATTGATCTAATTCTACCTTAATATGATAGTATTGCTAGCAACATATGAAAATGAACAAAAAACATTTCAACCATGTAGCTATTTCTGACAATTCGCAAGTGCGACAATACGTAAGTTATTGTTATTCTTTCTCTTTTTGTTACTAAACTATTTCAAATCATATTTTAAACTTTACCCATTTTCATTATTTGTTTAGTAGATAATCTACAAATTCCTGACAATTCTAACAATGTTTATTATTATATATAATTGATGTAATTGTTTTATGTATTATACTTTTATTAAAATTATGATCCCAAACTCTTTAACATTGTACTCTTAAAGGTGGTACACTGTCGAAGGAAAAGGTTCAACGTTAAATATAGTAAAGGTAGTATAACTTTTTGTAGAATAATGAGTAAATCATGTGTATACATACACTTTTCATTCTTAGGGATGAAATTTTTAATTCGGGCTTTTTACATAATGCTTCCTAGTGAAGAATGAATGAGGTTTTAAAAGGAGTCGACACATTTTGCAAACATATTTATTTATTGCCCACTTTTAGCACAAATCATAAGATTACAATAAAGTATCAAAACCTCAATTCGTTAAGTAGTAAAATTCCAAAATATAATTAATTAACAATTTAAAAAGTGCTTACATGAATAAAAATTAAACGAAAACACAACCAAACTAATAGCTACAGAATCATCAACACGTATTTTGTCGTGTCACGTCTAACCCGCTTTTCGGACTTTATGTTTACGATATGTTTATAAATACACACCGACAAGTTTAAACTTCGGTCCCGTGCGACGAAACACGGGAAGAAGTTCATATTGTGAAAATTAAATGTAACTATTGTCAAAAAGATGAGGAAGGGAAACCATCCTAAAAAAATTGTTAATTCAAAAAAATGCAATAAATTTCGCGTTTTTTTTTATTTTGTTAAAATAAAGTTAATATTTAATAAAAATCTCTTTAAAAATTCTCTTGTTAGATTTTAACGGATTAAATCAAGATTGACTATATGGGTCACAGTTGACCCATCTTTGGAATCTAAGTAAGTAAAACATTCTCCGTACTCCGAGGGTTAAAGTAGGCAAAGAAGAAGCCTCGTGCAATAATGCAAATTCATTAACAAGAGGTGTATTAGACTTATATGCTAGATATCGAAGTCATTTTGTCTGCACCTGTTCAATTCTGTGTATATGACAAGTATAATGGGGGCTCCAAACTGAAGAGCAATATTCCAACAAAGGTCTGACAAGAGTACAGTACAGTAACCAAATAGCATTAATACCTTTAAAGTCAGATGTGTTTCGCTTAATAAATCCAAGCATCCTAAGCGCTCTAGAAACTGCAATATCAATTTGATTTAGAAAAGAAAGTGTAGAGTTCATAATAACTGCAAGTCTGGCCAAATCCGATTGAAGTTTACGACAGTCCTCTAGGGAAGATACTGTAAGGAAGCATTTCACGTCGTCCGTAAAACAAATCTGAAACAGTCAGAAACGACGTTAATAAATAATACATATATTAAGGATCCCAAGTGGGATCCTTGACCGTATTTGTGCAAAAATTTGTACATTTTTTGAATATACATGCACATCACCGTCTTGGGATTAAGATTTTAAGTCAGATTTTTATGCAAACTCCTTTGTTATGTATTGGCATAATACAATATTGAAGAAATTTGTAATATGTAATAGGAAGGCGTTTTAATTCCTGAACACAAGTGTGTCACTAGTTTTACTACGTGAGTTCCGCTAAAAATGGAATTTCTGATCCAGTGGCTTGTGTTTTGCCATACTTTGGTTGTTTGCCATCGTTGATTATTTTAGTAATTATTTTATTCTCACTTTTACTTTACCGCAATAGTGCGGTCAAGTGAGACTTTAACCCACTAGTGCAGTAAAGTATAATAACGCATTACGATATGTCATTAAATGTCTTAAAACTTGACATTACATGTTGAAAGTAGATAAAAGTTATTACTGCACTGAAGTCATTGTATTTTGCACTTGTTCTCTTCAAGTTAGAAGTGCATTAATTTGGTACTCTTATTACAATAATACATAAACCTATGTTAGAATCTGTTCAATGAAAATTTTTGAAATTCTTAGTTTTTAAAGTCGAGGGTCCATATCCTGTAATTGGTTACAATAATGACCTGTTATCTAAGTTCGACATTCAGTCTTTAAAGCTCAGAAGGATACAACACAGTATAATTTTTTTGTATAAGTTCTTACACAATCAAATTGACTCTCCCTTCTTATTATCATAATTAGATTTTGTTGTGCCTCAGTATTTATGTCGAAACCCTATTACATTTTATTGAACTATAATGGTTATTATTAGATGTTTATTAAATCGAAATTTATATTTTGCACACTTTGTAATACTAATTTATTTTATGCATTATCCTGTAAGTGGAATCTGATCCTGTTGGGCAATAAATATTATTCTTATGATTATTAAGAAATTTTTGGTGCCAAATAGTGACCAACACCGTAAAACTATCACATTTAATTTTTGCCTTCTGACACAATGGGTTGAATCGTGTTTCTGACGAAATTTAGTTTTTATTTTTCTAAAATTTGAACATTGTAAACTTCGGTTACAAAATTTTTGGATTAATCTTTGTTTACTACTACTAAACAATTTTTCAATGTGATGTGATCAATTTGAAACTGAATACATATAGGTTAGAACATAAGAAACTTTGACATTTATTGTAATACGTAAAAGACAAATTGTGCAAAATATTTAATTAAGCGAGGACGTCCTCTAAATCGAATAATATACACTATATACAAGGTGTTCATTCTGATGGAACACCCTGTATTGTATTGAGTTTTTAGTTAACATTTAAATACATTATTATTTACTAAAAGAGCGTATTCCAAAAATTTGTTATTTTGTAAAAACCCCACTATTTAGGTGAGCGATATTTTTTTGAAAATACCGTTTTTTTTGTCTCTAACTTCAAAACCGTTATCAATAAGTTAATAAAACAGGGCGTACCAGTTAAACAAAATTTACAATTTATTGCCACGCTTTTTTAAACTACCCCAGTTTGTCTCATTAACAATTCGTTGTCAAGAACACATTTATTGTAGTATGTACAAGTTAAATTGTGCAAAATGTTTAATTGAGCAAAGACGCCCACTATATCAAATATGTTTAAATAAATCATTATTGTCAGAAGTTTTTAATGGAGCACAAAACATGTAACTAAATCTTTGATTTGGTATGTACAGATTACGTTTTTTTTTTGTAGATCATGCGGTGATTAAAAGTGTGTTTATCACAATGTTGCACTGATTATCTAATGTGATTAAAATATGTTACAAACCAAATACACCCATGTTCTAAACAAATAAAATTAACATCATCGAACACGTTTCGATTGCTAAGCCATCATCATCATCAGAGAAACGCGTTCGGTGATACTAATTTTATTTGTGTGGTACGTGAGTGTATTTTGCTTGTTACAGGTCTTTCTACAGATTTACTGTTCCACATTTTATAATGTTCGGGAATGTTTTTTTCAAGACAGTTTAATAAGATTTAATTTATTAATCATTTAGCTATTACTCATTACTCATTGTAATGGGTTCAAACGATTTTCGAACATCGCACAAGCAAATAACCGAAAGGGTCAGCTAGCTCGTCTTGAGGTTGTCGGTTTTATTTAACATTTTGTAGTCTGATCGGATGTTTCGGACGCCACCCTATCCTAACCGAAGCAAAATGTACGCAAACAAAAGGGAATGCAGTAGCGTAAAATAGGAAAAAAATACTTGAACCCGCCAACAGTTCTTTGGGTCGATTCTGAAACGTAATGTTCCAAAACACCCCGATGTAGTACTATTCTGCACTTCAATTTTTAAATGTTTGCTAAATTCCACCTTGGATATTATTACTAAATTAAAATGTAATCTCCCCACAATTGAAATTAACTTTAGTTTTTACTCTCTAATCTCACCAAAAATACTCCCGTCCCCATCTTAATTGACATAATCTCAAATGAAAATATAATTATCAGTCACTCTAAATCACTGTGCGTGAACAATTAACCTGAATAATACAAATAAAGGTTAACGCCCTTTATAAAGAAATCCAACACTTGAAAGATACTCAATAATTCAATTTTAGCAAACGTCTATTAAATTATTTAATGAGTGAACGTCCCAGTACACAATCAATTTCAACGTATCAAATAAAAGCTTTTATCACCGGATACGGTTTGGAAGTAAATCGCTCCTTAAATTTTTAAATTTCATAAGGATAAAGTTCCTTTCTTTTGCTGCTACAAAAACGCTTCCTAGAGCTCATGATTGGCGGCACGTGCCCTTTTTATTTATATTAAAATATTTAATTATACTTTAAAAAAATAATCACAAATCATACGAACACGACCACACCAGCATTCAACATTAAACAAAAGAAACTTAATACCTCGAAATTTACGTTACTCAATGACTAACTAATTTCGTAAATATCTATAACAAATAAATATGTACCTTATAAATACCATACAATTGCTGACGCGTATTTTTAAATTTAAATTCTATAATCTTCTTTAAAACAAAGCCTTTATAATTATTGTAACCTCAAAATAACAATAAGCACCTGGATAGTTTTAGCTTACACCCTCAGAATGCCAAAGTACAAACTGTAAGGGGATGCTCCGGGTCTCGGACTCAATTTCTCCTGTCGGCACAATAGCTGGCCGCTCTCCACTAATTATATTTCTGACGGCACTCCCAAAATTCCTCTGAATTAGCTGATGACTGGATACAATTGCTGCCAGCAAGATTCTACGTAATTTCTTGGAGCATTCAATTACATTCAATACTAACAGCCAACGCGTGTGCTCAACTGATATCCCTCAACACTCATGTTTGTTAAACCAGTCCTCTTAATTACTGAAGTCTTTAATAATGCCGTTCACGATTATTTTCCCATGGGCGATACTAGTGCACCGGGGAAACAAAATTACTAAAATACGGTATCTTCTGCAAACGTTTCATCAAAATATGCAACACAATACTCTCAAAACTTCACCAATCTACACGTCATTCTGATATACACATATAAGGGAGGTTAACATAACATAACCACAAAGTTGAAATTCATTCAAACAATACGCGTGGTAAAACCGAAATAATGATCGTATACACATCATTTGCACAAACTTACAGCATCTGGCTACACGCAAAAAATTGTAACCTGATCTGTTTTCGTCGTCACTATACTTTGGAAAATCAACCCTAACAACATATTACAAAACCACAATTCCATATCTACTCTAAATTCTCAGTACCGCGTCGTTACATCATCCTGACTCAACATTCGAACGCATTCCCGCGGTAATCTTAGCTACAATACACTTTTCGACACTTTCGACGAAATTTCCACTCAAACCTAAACTATAAAACGATTACTTAAAAATAGGATTATCCGATATATACTAAAATAGAAACTGTCGTCTTCAATTATTTTTACTACATTAAGCCCATCATCAAGCGTAAACGGCCATTTCTATAATACACGGCAAACATTATCACAATTTTAAAACTTCTGTTTATTAATTTAAAAAAATCATAAATAGTAATAAACGGTATAAAAATGAATTCGAATACTTTATACAATTCCTAATAAACTCCAGTAACGCCAAATAAACCATACAATCATGTCTAAATCAGTGCTTCCTATTCTTCATAACTGAATATACTTAAATTTTCAATAAAGTAGCGCCCGAGGAACCCGACTTTATCGCAACCGCCCCTTCGTAGTTTACCGCTCCACCCATATTAAATAGTCCTAAACGCCCTCCGAATGTAAAATCGGTATAACCTCTGACACCGTTCTTTCCTGTTTGACGGATACAGCGTTTTCTACTTCTTTCTTTCCAGTAGGTGCAACGTGTTTTGATATTTTATTACTCACATTTTGAACTTTTGATTCATCAAACAAAATACACCCACGTACCACAAAATTAAAAAACACCGAACGCGTTTCTATAGCTACGCTATCATCGAAACGCATAGGGTGTTTTTTAATTTTGTGTGGTACGTAGGTGTATTTTGTTTGTTACAGATCCTGCCACAGTTCCTGTGTTCCAGATTTTTCAAGTTTTGATTCATCCATGTTGTATATTCGTTTTGATCGAAAGTGAAATTTGTTTAACATTTTTTCCAAGTTGTCAAAATACGCATTGAGCTAATGGCGATTGAATCCCATAATTCGTGCTACGCTCATCTTCCGAGTGGTTGTTAATGAAACCTTGTTTCTCTTCCTAAACGCGTTACTATACTTTACATTATCGAAATGTCGTTATACAATGAAATAAATAATAAATGAAAATGGATAGGGATATTCAATTATATGTTATAAACAATTGTAGAGTATGATGTAATGAGACAATGAATGGAGATCTTACTATTAGGAATAATTAAAATTTCTGTTTACAATATTTTACACGCGTGCGTGAGATTATATTAAAACAGACGTCATAAATAATCTAAAATTGTTTAAGGTGCAAGAAGCAGTTGCCAATTGTTTACCACCTCTAGTGCCTTCAGTAAAAGATGAAGCGCCTGGTTTAGTAGGAAAACTTTTATATCAACTTTTAAAAAGCGACAAATACGGTGATAGAAAAGGTGCAGCTTATGGTCTTGCTGGGTTAGTTAAAGGCATGGGTATTCTTGCTCTTAAGCAATTAGATATAATGACAAAATTAACGGAAGCAATACAAGATAAGAAAAATTATAAACATCGCGAAGGTAAATTACTTTGTTTTTAACCATAAATAATATATTAATATTTGCAGGTGCTGTATTTGCTTTTGAAATGCTATGCCAGATGTTAGGTAGATTGTTCGAACCGTATATTGTGCATGTACTTCCGTATTTATTACTATGTTTTGGTGACTCTAGTCAATATGTTCGTAGCGCAACTGATGATTGCGCTCGAGTAATTATGAGTAAACTTTCAGCACACGGCGTCAAACTTGTATTGCCGTCTCTTTTAGCAGCTTTAGATGAAGGATCTTGGAGGACTAAAACAGGTATATTATTTCATATGCCAGTAGCAAAAATACAAATGTTGAAAACTAGGTTCTGTTGAATTGCTCGGCGCTATGGCTTACTGTGCTCCAAAACAATTGTCATCTTGTTTACCCAGCATTGTACCAAAACTAATTGAGGTTTTAAGTGATTCTCATATGAAAGTACAAGAAGCTGGTGCTGAAGCTTTACGAGTAATTGGATCAGTAATAAGAAATCCAGAAATTCAGGGTAACTAAAACTTAGCCTTTTAAGAATAGTTCTAACTTTTTTTTATAGCAATCGTTCCTGTTTTACTCCAAGCACTGCAAGATCCCTCTGATAAAACATCCATTTGTTTACAAACGCTTTTAGACACACAATTTGTTCATTTTATTGATGCTCCTTCTTTAGCTCTAATAATGCCTGTCGTACAAAGAGCTTTTATTGATAGATCGACAGAAACTCGTAAGATGGCAGCACAAATTATAGGGAATATGTATTCTTTAACAGATCAAAAGGATCTTTTCCCTTATTTACCAACAATTATTCCCGGGTTGAAGACTTCACTGTTAGATCCTGTGCCTGAGGTACAAATTGTCTTAAAATTGACTTGAAAAATATTAATGGTTTGAATATAGGTACGTAGTGTGAGTGCAAGAGCATTGGGAGCAATGGTTAGAGGAATGGGTGAATCTAGTTTTGAGGAATTATTACCATGGCTCATGCAAACATTAACATCTGAAACAAGCTCAGTGGATCGCTCAGGTGCAGCGCAAGGATTATCAGAAGTTGTTGGTGGTCTTGGTGTTGAAAAATTACATAAGCTAATGCCTGAAATTATTGCTACTGCCGAGCGTACTGATATCGCGGCTCATGTTAAGGATGGTTATATTATGATGTTTATATATATGCCAGTTGTATTCCAAGCTGATTTTACTCCGTATATTGGTCAGATTATAAATCCTATTCTAAAAGCTTTAGCAGACGAAAACGAATATGTACGTGATACAGCATTAAAGGCAGGGCAAAGAATTGTTAATTTGTATGCAGATTCTGCCATATTGTTGTTACTTCCAGAACTTGAAAAAGGATTATTTGATGATAACTGGCGTATTCGTTACAGGTATGTATTTATTAGGTAAAGATCCAACTTAACTACTATATTAGATTTGGTTTTGAACGTTTGTTTAAATTTTGAACAGTAGTGAATAAGTTTGGGCGCAGAATTGCATGGTTGCTAAAAATATACATAGGTGTACAATGTTTCAGCCATTTGACAAAGGTTGGAACTACCATTATGGTTAAAATTGTCAGATGTAAAACGTCATTAGCGTAGGGTTGCACATCTGTCGAATACATAACCCAAAAATGTTTGTGATTTTTTAAGGGAACTCAACACTCAGAAATGCCTACCTACGAAGGCTATTTATGTCCAAAGTATTTGCTTGATTGTTCTGAAAATTTAACTTTGTACTCTTACTTACACACTAATAAAGCTAAGTTAGTTATATTTTAATAAACTTTGCTTAGTAGGGCATGGTTGATGCCCGAACTCCTTACTAATTTGATGTTTTTTAATAAAGTTTTAGATAAAAGACCAATTTTTTTCTAAAAAATACAGCAATTTGTCTCAAATTTTTTGAGCATGCTTAGCAATTGTTGCAACTATGGACTATAGTTTCTTTATAATGAATTTAGAACAATAGAAATAATTTTTATATTACATAATGAAGAAAACCACACGACCTTCCAACCTACAAAATAGAAATTAAACGAAATGAAATAATTTAATAACACTTTTTTAAAGATAATTATGCAACCTAAGAGTTCATTACGAAAATAGGAAACATTTTAAACGCAAAAACAATAATCTATGTCAAACAGATGTTTAAAACTTCATGACAGAGGTTAATAGATGTCTAGATGCTAACTTAAATTAAAAGAAATGAAATAATTTTAATTTCAATTTTTTTAGGGTAACTAAGCAACCACTTTTTGATATGTTCTAAAGAAAACAGGCAACATTGTAAAAACAAAAACAATAGTCTATGCCAGAATGACTTCTAAAACTTTATGTCAGATAGAGATTAATAGACATAAATATATGTCTATGTCCACTTCTATAAAAATATTGGTACTTCTTCGGAATTTTCAACCATATTTATTTAATTTTTACATTTATTTCGCTTAAATTAAAAAACTTTGGAAAGAAAATTTATGTAAAATTAAATTTTCTTTAAAAAATATATCTACACTTTTCTTATAAAATTAATCGTTATTCAGATAATGAAAAAAATTGAACACTTAAATTCTACCTTAGGAATTTTTGGCGCTAAATTACGCGTCATATGAAAAAATTGCATAGGACATAATTAATCGGTATGTTTAAGGTCTATATCTTGGTATTTTTATATCTTTGAAATATGCAGCCGTTTTAGAAATATTTGATAAAAAGTAAAAACTGCCTCTAATAAACCCCCCTCTCCGACGCTGGATTTCTCTCAAAATCTAATCAGCTCTAAGCCAAATGAAAACAAGCTTAAATACAAAATTTTTAGTATGTAGGTATTTTCGTTCTGGAGTTATTGTGTGTACTAATATACATTCATACACACAGACATCCAGACATGATGGGCTATCTTGGCGAAACTTGTAAGTTGTAAAATGAGCTAATAAGTCGATTTAGCAACAGTGGAAAAAAAGTCGATTGCATAACGTTCTGTACCTACATATGTATATGTAAGTTGGAAGGTAAAAATGAAAAAAAATTTTTTTTTCTGAAGTTGTAGTGAATATTTTTTAAATTGCTGTATTCAGTGTGTTTAGCAACTACTTGTAGTTTAAAACGGGTCAAACATGATTTTTCAGGAAATCAATTTTTCAAAAAACTGCGGTTTTCTTGATGTAACATGATTCAATCAACTATATGAATCGATTTTTTTAACAAAGGTAAAATTTTATGTACTTCTACTGTTCTGAATGAAATAATTTTTTTACCAATTTGTTTAGTAATAGTTGTAGTTTTAAAACAGCTAATAAAAAAACAATCGATTTAAAAAAACAAAATTTAATCGTATATTTTATATTCGTTTGTGTGCGAAAATGCTGAGTTTTGAACCGAATAAACGATTTGATTTACTTCTTCAATTTGAAGAAATCCGCAGCTGAGGCTCATTGGTTTCTTGTAGAAGCATATAGTGAGGTTGCCTTAAATGAAAGAAGTTATTGTTAGTGATATTCCAAGTTTAAGAACTGTGAATTTGGCATCAAAGACAGAGTACGTAGAGGAAGGCACAAAGTGTACGTGGAGAGGAACTTGCACTCGCATTAGGTGTAACTCAACAAGCAATTTCACATCGGTTGAAATCATTGAGAATGATTCCAGAACAAGGAAATTGGGTTTTTGCTTGTGTAATACTGCATGCCAGGCATAAACGGAAGGGTGTTCTGCACTGTATAGTTACAGGTGATGAAAAACAGATCCACAATGATAATTCAGAAAGGATCACCTGGCTTCAAGATCTACATCTAAGTCAAATATTCATGCAAAAATACTCTTGTGTATTTGGTGGGATCAGCTTGGAGTTATGTATTATGAGTTGTTCAAATCGAACGAAACTATTTAGTGGGCCTGTCTACCGAACACAATTAATGCAATTGAGTCCAGCACTAAAGGAAAAGCGCGCCAAACACTATTCCAGGCACGACAAAATAATACTCCTGCACGATAATGCTCGTCCACATCTTGTGCTGTCTATCAAAACCTATCTGGACGCACTCATTTGGAAAATTTTGCCGCACCCGCCGTGTTCACCAGACATTTCCATTTGTTTTGATCAATGGCGCATGACGTTATCATATGAAGATACCAAAATTGGATCGATTTGTGGATAGCCTCCAAAGATGAAGCATTCTTCCGACGCGGTATCCGTATGCTGCCAGAAAGATGGGAAAAAGTAGTGGCAAGCGATGGACAATACTTCGAAGAAAACAGTAGGTTCCGTTGTTTCACAATAAACGCCCAATTTTTGATAAAAACGGAGGAAAATTATTTGTACACCTAATAAATAATACAAAAATAAAACATGTTGAAGTAACACTTAAAAAGAAAGCCTTAGGTTTACAGTGTGTTCGTAAAGTAGCGGATCAATTCAATTAAAATTCGAATGAGAGTTTAGGAAGAAAATGCTCGTACCCGTCTATTTTTATTTTCAGGGTGTGCCAAAAAAGATATGACGTCATCGACGTTTTTTTAAATATCGGCCCCCATTTTTTATTGCAGAACTAGAAAGGGTACACATTTTTACGTACGATAAGGTACATACGGGTGATGTTAACACAGGCTGTCCCAAACTTGCGTCCGTGTGCGATACTTACCTTATTTGATGGAATACGAATTTGAAGTGTAGTAGAAAGAACTGAGGCGCATATTTTAAAATTATCTTAGGTTATACAGGGTGTTTCATTTATAGTGAACCAAACAGATTTTTTTAAATGGGACACCCTGTACGTTATTTCAAATCTGGATTCAGCTCACTTCGGCCATTCTTTCAATATAAGGTTTGATTATGTTATACGGGTAGTTTAGAAGATGTGGTCATTTTGAAGAAAAATCGTACCTAAATGGCTACATGTATCATTTGTAATAAATATTCAAATGATTTTTTTAATAAAATATATTTTGAAACACAGACAATTTTTTGTGGTTAGGTCTAATTTAGTTGTAAAATCATTCCACTAATTTAAATTAAATGTTCAAATTGAGCACCGTTAGCAATTTGAACGTTGTCTATGACGTCTGCGGTCATGTTTCTAATTTCTTGACGAATTCGCGTTGCTTGCGTATACACAAGAAGTAATTTAGAGGGTTTAAATTGGCGATCTGGCTGGCCACTCAATTCTCCAAGGATTTGGAAAAACTTCATCCAAATAAGCGCGAACAGGTGAAGCGTAGTGTGGCGGCGCTCCATCTTGTTCAAAAAGAGGTCACAGTGGTGCATATCGGGATCTTCTAAATCCGGATACAACGGTATTAGAGCGGGGATGAGGTCAAAGAGGTAAGGACCTATAACTCTTCCGTCAACTATGGCGCACCAAACGTTCAATTTTTGAAGATTTTAAAACAAATGTTGCTTTGTCGGAAAAAATGATTCTTTTACAAAATTGGCGTGACCATAATTGTCACATTTGTTCATAAAATTCATTTCGCCGATCAAAATCATCTTCCGACAGCTCGAGAAGTAATCATATCTTGTACCTCTTTTCAACATTTCATGCACAGTGGATCGCGCCACACTAATATTATTAGCCTTGTCTGTAATTAGAATTATCTTTCACTGCTAACAAACTGTTCAACTCATCTTCTTTACTTATCCACTTTCGACCTGATTTACTCATTTCCCGAACACGTCCAAATTCCCGAAATTTCACCTCAACTCTGCTTACCACGTTTTGGCTAATTGGCTAATGGACGGTCGATCAAGGTGGTTGTATTAAACAACGCAACCACTTCTGATTGAGTGCACGACCTATCTCCGAAACCAAACATGCACAGGATTTCAATTCTTTCACGTTCGCTTCATTTCCTCATATTTCACAAAATAACGTAGTCTAAGATCCAGCTTCGGGTGACCTTCCCTTATCGAGTTCCCTAATAAAATGAATATTTTATGTGCAATATAATGTGTAATTAAACAAGACGTAATAGGGTTGCGGCACCATATCCCTGCATGGATATTTTTAATTAAATATTAATTACTTTTTTCGTTAACTACTGTCATGTAGTTTCCAAAATCAGGTATCTCCAATCAAGAGTAAACGACGTAAATAAAACGCTAAAGTAAGGGTACCTACCTTTTTCCAGACCATAATGAAACGGGTAAGCGTGACTTAGTAATTTACCATTATTGAGTTTTTTCACATAATTATATTATAATAGAACCATTTTCACTACGAGCATGAAGAATGATATATTTGAGATAGGTGACGTAAAATTTAATACCCACATGAATATATAGCAAACCTTTTATCATTAGTTTTTGTAGTTCATACACTTCTTTTATAATCATCTTGTAAATTGATAAAGTGACCCCTTGATTTTCTGATATTGACTCATAAAAATTGAATTACATTGTAAATTAATTTACTAGATAATAATTAATAATCAATTTCTTTAATTACGGCTTTTTTGCCGCTAAATTATGCGTCGTATCAAAGAATTTTATGGAATATAATTAATTGATGTGTTTAAGGTCTATATCTAGGTATTATTATATCTTTGAAATATGCAGGTGTTTTATGAATATTTGATAAAAACCAAAAACTTCCCTAATAAACCCTCCCTCTCCGCCGCTGGATTTCTCCCAAAATCTAATCAGCTCCAAAAGAAATGTAAAAACGCTTAAATACAACATTTTAAGTATGTAGGTGTTTTCGTTCTTGATATAATAAAGTCGATTTAGTGATAGTGAAAAAAAGTCGATTGAGTAACCTTCTACCTACATGTGTAGATGTATGTTGGAAGGTAAAAATGCTGGGCAACATCCCATAGGGCTACCAATTTTTAAAAAGGTATTATCTATACTTTGAATTATTTGCGGTAATATTATGTTATAGTGGTATAAGGATATATTCACTTACTCACGTGCATTGAGTTAGCTTTTGTATTAAGTATATATTTCTTTTACGATATTTTTTTCTTAAAGTGAGCCATGGAAGACTTTCTTTGTTTACAGTACTGAATAATAGGTAACATGTTTTAATAAAGAAAAGTTAGGTTCAAAGAATTAGTCAAGTCATGTAAATACCTGTTCGCCATTTTAATATTGAACACGCTTTTGTTATATTGACAAGCGTAAACAGTTTCGTCTGGTGAACGGTACAGAATAGTACATTTCATTAGGAGAAAACAGGGTTTTCCCGTGCGCGCGTGATAAATTCATAAAGTCATGCAAGCATGGGAAAAGCATTTATGGACGTATAATGAACGATACTTTTTATTATACCTCTCCTTTACTACCAGGCAACTTTTTAACATTGAAAATCGACTCCACACAGTTGAAGCTTTCATGAATTGGCGTTTCCGGACAAATAAACTAGAAGAGTACCCTTTCTCTTACTGTTTTAATTCCTTTTGCTGGCGCCACTTACAGCATAGAGGGTACTCATTTTCATATCTACCATAAGACTTCCTGGACAGTGATTCTGTATGTACTTACTTTCACAGCTTCAAGTGATATTTTGTCTTCTGGAGAAATGATTTTAAAAATATTTTGAATACAAATTGGAAGAACTGTCAAAATACGTGCGTTATTTAACGTTGGTAAGGAATATAAACAAGCATTTTTTTGCGGTTATTAAGTATATTTTGTTAGAAGGCGGCTAATGTCATTAGTGCACGGGAAAAATTTTCCTGTGTGGATAGAATTTTCAAAAAAATCGCATTACTAGAACTACCCGTTCAGCAGTGGCGTCAACCTTTAACTTAAAAAAAAATTATTTTTGCGAAATAAATTAATATTTTTCTGCTTTATTTTATACCTTTAAATATTTTGCCCTGAAGAAGTGTTAATCAAACACGAAATATATTGAAAGTTTTCTTTTAAAATAATATACCTGAAAAATTAAATTTCTTTTATTTTATTTTGCCACCATAATGTTCTTTATACGCTCCCAAATGCGGGCGTAATGTGGTCTTTATAGCACGGAAATGTCATTGTTGCTAAGCAGCATGATTGCCAGCAAACACATGACATGATATGTCACGTAAGTTGAAAGAATTATTGAAACAACAACCTTATTATACAACCTTTATTAATAAAAATAATAGTAATGAAACTTATTCTTTATAAAAATTGAAAATGCAGTTGGATGGATTTGAAATTGTAACTCCAGATGTCATCTTAGTAACAACAAATTAGCCTACTGTCGACTTTATTTCATTGCATTTGCATTTAAAAACTTGCCGAAAATACTGAATCTTTTTAAAATTTTGTTCCAGTTTCATGGTGCAAAATAAAATAAAACATTGTATGTTCCACGGGGCATAATTGTAGATTATGGCTCTCAGGAATATAAAAGCCCTCCGCTTCGCGTCGGGCTTTTAACATTCCCTCGAGCCATAATCTATTATAACTGTAAGTTTTATCAAAACGTTTAGATTTGTATAACATAAATACAAATGTACACCATTAAAAAAACCCAAAAAGCTAAGTATTTTAAATATGTGTTATAATGGTCAAAGTTGAAATTTTCAAACAGTATAATTTGCACCTTTCATCAGGTTTCTCTAGAGAATTGGAAAAACTGTAAGTTACTAAAATTATATCAAAAATTGTTCAATATGTAAATCAAATTACAAATACGATTTGTATAGGAGATATGAATTTCTAAATATTTAATATTGATATTGTTGTAACTTTTTTAGCTATTTTGGTTACAAACTTGGGATTTTGAAAATAAACTTTGTTCATTTGCGCTAATGAAATGATATTATCCAGATGAAAACAATACTTTCGGTTTTTCCGGAAATTGAAAACATTCCTTGTATTGCTTGTATAACATACACATATTCTTACTTTATTTGTAAGGGAGCGAAATTTGCTTTAGAATGATACGAAACAGTCCATAGTTATCTTGAAAGATAAGCGAGATGTCTATATTTATTTTTCAACCTACATATACATATGTACGTACAGAAGGTTATGCATTCGACTATTTTTAAACTATATCTAAATCGACGTATTAGCTCATTTTTCAACTTTTGACCAAGTTTGGTCAAGATCGGCCATGATGTCTGGATGCCTCGTTTATTAAGGTCAGTTTTTGGTTTTTATTAAATATTTCTAAAACAGCTGAATATTTCAAAGATATAAAAATAACCCGTATATTTTTTAGTATTTTGCAAGAAAGTCCTGTAATGCACTACCATTCACCTAGTTTTATAAAAATATTATTTTTAGTTTTTCTTTCCACAGCTACCGTAAAATATTGAGAATTAATTGAAAATGATCTATAGTAAACTCAGAGCTGCGAATAACTAAAAAAATATTGCGTTTTGGTATAGACAATGAAAAATATAAATGACAATATCAAACCTACCCTGTACACAAGATAGTCATTTTAACGAAATACAATACCTATAAGCAATTCCTAGAAAATTTTCAAATCGTGCTAATATGTATATTTGCTTTAATGACGTGAAATGAAAGTAATTAAAAATAATACATAAAAATAGCTTTAATTTCAAAAGAACTTTTCATGTCATATTGTAGTATGGCAAAAAGTTAAACAAAGGGATAATATACAGGACGTCCCATTAAAAAATGCACTTACGTAGGACCCTGTGTATATATTGTCAATTTTTAAATATACAAGCTACCATTATCTACATTATCTGCCGCCTCATTCAACGGGCACAGAGTAATGAGAGCAAAGGCTTACATGCATAATGGTTTATTTTAATATTAGCTGTATAAATTCATTTTTTGAGTATCAATGTTTTTTTATTATTGAATAGTTTGTATGCCATTTCTGGACAATAAAAATGCTTGTTTTTATTGCAGTTCTGTTCAGCTATTAGGAGATCTACTATACCGAATATCAGGTGTTACGGGTAAAATGAGTACAGAAACTGCAAGTGAAGATGACAATTTTGGAACTGAACAGTCTCATCAAGCTATTTTAAATTCATTGGGTGCTGAAAGACGAAATAGAGTATTGGCTGGTTTATACATGGGTCGTTCTGATGTTGCCTTGATGGTGAGACAATCAGCGTTACATGTTTGGAAAGTTGTTGTAACAAACACACCAAAAACTTTACGTGAAATATTACCGACATTATTTGGGTTACTATTAGGTTGTTTAGCTAGCGAAAGTTATGATAAACGACAGGTTTGTAATAGCTATATAGTATATGTATTTGTGATAAATGAAATTTAGGTGGCTGCTCGTACTTTAGGAGATCTTGTGAGGAAATTAGGTGAACGTGTACTACCAGAAATTATACCTATTTTAGAGAGAGGTTTGCAGTCTGATCAATCTGACCAACGGCAAGGAGTTTGTATTGGGTTGTCTGAAATAATGGCATCAACTTCACGTGAAATGGTTTTAACTTTTGTGAATTCTCTAGTACCTACAGTTAGAAAAGCATTGTGTGATCCATTACCAGAAGTTCGGCAAGCTGCTGCTAAGACGTTTGATAGTTTGCATACAACTGTAGGAGCAAGAGCGCTTGATGATATTTTACCGACTATGTTAAATAAACTTGTAAGGGTTGTGTAAAGATTGTGTAATTGTGAAGTTTGATTTGCGGTGTTTTAGAATGATAGTGATCCAGAAGTAGTTGAATGGACATTAGACGGTCTAAGACAAGTTATGGCTATTAAATCACGTGTTGTTTTGCCTTATTTAGTACCACAGTTAACCACGCCGCCAGCTAACACAAAAGCACTTTCTATTTTAGCTTCTGTAGCAGGAGAAGCTCTGAATAAATATTTACCTAGGATACTTCCAGCTCTGCAAGCTTCTCTTGCTAGTTCTAAGGGAACACCAAATGAGACACAGGTATTATTAAGTTTAACATGTTCAGGAAAAGTGGTGCATGAATATTTTTAGCAATTAGAATATTGCCAAGCAGTTGTACTTTCTGTAACAGATGAAGCAGGGGTACGTACTATTGTAGATTCATTATTAGAGAATACACGCACTGATAACATCGACCAAAGGAGAGCAGCCGCTACTTTATTATGTGCATTTTGTGCAAATTCACGTGCGCAATACATAAACCATGTTCCGCAATTGTATCGTGGGTTGATACATCTTTGTATTGATAGTGATAAAGATGTACTGCAAATGTCTTGGGAAGCACTCAACGCTGTTACAAAGGTATGTATTATAATAGGTTTTCTAATTTTATGTCTAATCTGATTTTGTGTAGACTTTGGAACCGAAACAACAAGCACAATATGTATCAGATGTTCGTCAGGCTGTTCGTTTTGCAATGTCAGATATGAAAGGAGCTTCAGATTTACTACCAGGTTTTTGCTTACCTAAAGGAATTGCTCCAATTCTTCCTATATTTAGAGAAGCAATTTTAAATGGTGATGGTGATGAAAAAGAAACAGCAGCTCAAGGTTTGGGCGAGGTTATTAAAATTACAAGTGCTCAAGCTCTACAACCAAGCGTTGTTACGATTACTGGACCACTTATAAGGATATTAGGAGATCGGTTTAGTGCAAATGTGAAGTCAGCAGTTCTGGAAACTCTTGCAATATTGTTAGCTAAAGTTGGAGTAATGTTAAAACAATTTTTACCACAACTTCAAACCACCTTTGTTAAGGCACTAAATGATCCTAATCGTACAGTTAGATTAAAATCGGCCGCTGCCTTAAGCTACTTAATTTTAATTCATCAAAGAGCAGACCCGCTCTTCACTGAATTGCACAATACCATCAAAAATACTGATGATTCTTCAATAAGGTAAATATTGGCATTACATCAGAAAGTGTCTGCAAGAACCTTATGCTCATTTCTAGCAAGATGAAACCTATTATAATGAACAATTGTTATTTAATCACATGTAGTGTATAAAGTTTACAGCTCAATATTTTATGGCAAATTTTTTTTTTAAATAATTTGAGCAATCTTTTTTTGTTGGGGGCTTGGATTCCCTCCAAACCAGATTAAAAAATAATTTAAATATTTGTAACGCAATAAACAGTAAAGGTATCAGCTAAGCTCAATGGTATGACCAATTGGCTTCTTACCTAAGGGAGTTATTACTATTTATGCTAAATATCAAAATCGATAACATTTTTCAAATAATTGATGGTTTGCACAAGTAGGAATGCTAAACCTTTTTTTCACCCATACAATTTAATCTACCCACACACTACTCATTATGTAAACCGGCTACTCGTGTAATATTTTCAAAATAAAGTAGGGGAGAGTGTGGTATCTAGGGTTACTTTTACCTCACACTACGAAAGTATTGGGAGGTATTGTAATCGGTCGGCGAAATTTCGAGTGCAGCACTTTACTTTTTGTGAATTGTCGCAAAATAGAAAATAGATAGAAAGTAGATCCCAGCGTATTATTAAAGAAGATTAAATTTCTTTTAAAATGAGCTACCATACTTAAAAATTGCTTTACCTTAAGTTGCAAAAAAATAGGTTCAAATATGAAAGTTTCAAAATGTATGTCTGTATGTGTTCTAGCGTTCAACTATTATACAGTGTATAAATACGAACGGCTATTCGTAGCAGTTACGTAGGCAATCAAGTGAACCATCCTAGAATTGATTATCTACCGATGTTTTTGTTTGTTCGTCAACTTCTTCGGTAGCGCAGTGGCAGCTTGTTTGGTTGATGTCCCGGCATCTCAGGTTCAAGACTCATAATGCACGAGGTTTTTTTTATCTTATCTTATTAGACGTATTAACGCCATTTGAAAAGATTTTTGAGAAAAAAAATTTGGCCCTTTGGTGAAACACTTTTGAAATTTTTTTTTCATTTTTACACGTTTTGAGCCATTTCTGATCATTAGAGACGATTTTTGAAAAAAAAATTTTTTGACCCCGTTTGCATTTTTACACGTTTTGAGACATTTCTGACCATTTGAGATGATTTTTGGGAAAAAACATTTTTGGCCCTTTGGTCAAAATTTTTTGAAACATTTTTTTTGCATTTTTAATCGTGAATGGAGAAAGAAACCAAGAGTGTAAGAACTTCTGGAATGATGTAGAGAACAGAGATCGGAGTATGGATCGGACCACTTTTTGGTTGTATCGAGAGTGTGTTTAGAGCAAAAGTGGGTCTGGAGAAGGAAAGCAAACATAGTTCGAACGCCCAGAATTAGGGTAGACAAGCTAGTAGATAATGGTGCGAGAATGAAATATGCAGATGCTGTCAGTAAATAGTTGAATGTGAGTGAAACAGTGTGAAACGAATAAATAACAGACAATGACGTTGTAAGTGCATGGGTAATCTTGAAAGACTGTATTGTCAATTGTGCCGTGCAAATATGTGGAAGAGCGGCTATAGGTAGACTGGAAAAATGTGCTTGGTGGAATGAATCGGTAAAAAGGCAGTATGTAAGAAAAAAAGGTGCGTACATGGCAGTAATTGCTGCAAAAAATGAGAAAAAATAATTGTATGAGGTGTACAGATTAAGAAACAAAGAGGCGAAGGATGCAATGAGAATAAATAGAGGAAGTGATGTTGTGGAAGGAGAGAAAATGCAGAAGGATTTTGAGGGAAACAAAAAACTTCTGGAAATGGATCAAAAATACATAACGTGGTCCAAAACAGAACGCTGCAGGAGTGATGAATACAAGCAAAGAAATAGTATGGAACAATTGTGAAATGAGGAAATGCTCGCAAGAATATTTCGGAAAGCTGTACAGTAGCGAGGAAAGTAAGACTGAAGGGTTAAATAAGGAGAATGTAGAAGGAATGATGAATGCAACTGAGAAGGATATGGGATATATGAGGTAGAGAAAACGGTAGGAGGGTTGAAAAACGGCAAGGGAGCAGGCGTAGATGAAATCACTGGTGAAATGCTGAAGTATGGTGGTGCAAGCTTATACATACATTGTGTGAATTATTCAATGTATGCCTTAAATGTGGAAAAGTACCGAGTGATTGGAAGAGCGCGACCATTGTACCACAGTATAAGGGTGCTAGGGGGAACAAGAGTGATTGCAAGAACTACAGAGGAATAACTTCCCTCAGTGTACCTGGTAAAGTATTTGGTAAAGTACTAATTGATAGAGTATGAAAAACTACGCAAAATAAGATTTGGGATGTGCAGGGTGGCTTCATGTCAGGGAGAGGGTGTGTTGAGCAAATGGTTGCTCTCCAACAGGTGATCGAAAAGTGTTTAAGTGTAAAAAGGAAGCTGTACTATGCGTTTGTAGATTTGGATAAAGCATATAACATAGTGAATAGAGAGAAGCTGTGGGAAATATTAAAGGAGTATGGAGTAAACACCGGTCTAATAAACTGAATAAAGGCAGTACATATATAACAGTACCGGGCGTGTTAGGGTGAGAGGAGGTGTGACTGAACACTTTAATGTTGAGGAAGTAGTGCGATACGGCTGTGTGATGTCACCGTAGTTGTTCAATGTATACATGGACAAATGTGTTAGGCAAGCATGTACCGATGCAAATGGTGTAATGGTTGGTGACGTAAATGTACGAGTTCTGGTGTATGCAGATGACACCGTCTTATTAAGTGACAGTGCGGATGAGCTAGAAACTAGTCTGAGGAAGTTTGATATAGTCTGAGAGCATGGACCTAAAGGTAAAAGGGAACAAAACCAAGATTGTGGTGTCCAACCGGAAAGGTAAAAAGGAGAGTAGAGTATTTACCCTGCAAGATGAAATTGTGGAGAAAGTGGACGATTTGGTATAACTGGGTAGAATGCTCAATTCAGATGGTACAATGGATGGCGAGACTGGACGAGGGGTCAATGCTGAAAGGAAAGTGATTGGAAGTATGTGGACGTTAACGCGAAACAAGCAATCTATAATGGCGTCCTTGTCCCCTCAGTGGAAGACAAAATTTGCATCGATTGGGACTTGAATCTCGATGGCGCAGATGGTTAGCGCGGTACTCTAGCAAAGCACAGGTCGTAGGTTCAAATCCTACTCGAGGTTACTTTTTATTTGCGTATTTAATAAAATTAATAATAATTTTTAATTACATACTTAACTTTGAACTTATTCGTTCATAACAAAACTTATAATAAATTAATGTTAGTCAAGTTGCTTTGGTATGTGTGAATCCTTGCGATATTGCAGGCTCACGTTCCATTAATATAAATAATTTGATTGTAATCTCATTATATTTAGAATTTACATCAGTTCTACATACATAAAGACAAAATTTGCATCGATTGGGGCTCGAATCTCGATGGCGCAGATGGTTAGCGCGGTACTCTAACAAAGTACAAGTTGTAGGTTCAAATCCTACTCGAGGTAAACTTTTTATTTATGTATTTAATAAAATTAATAATAATTTTTAATTAGATATTTACCTTTGAACTTATTCGTTCATAACAAAACTTATAATACATTAAAATTTTTTTAATTTAAAATTACTGCATAATGTTACTTTAAAAATAATTTTATCCATTATCTAACATCCCATGTTAATTCATTTCTGTTGAACAGTTTTGATCATTTCGGTAAGTATTCATATGATTTTAACTTGAAAAATTCTAGGCTGAATGTGTGCAAGATCGCAGTTAAAACAAAAAAAATTCTACTGCTTTATAACTAGGTTTGTTAATTTTTTTATAACAATGTATAGAGACGCACTTTTTGTTTTTGCACGACGGCTGACTCCCGTTTTACTGCGTGGCATAGTTAATTTTTAATCTGGAAACATTCGAGTTTCAAATAAGTTTTAAAAACAAAGAAAAAATGTACAAACGCAAATTAAGTAGGCTTTAAAAAGTAGGTACAGTACCTTGGACTGGTCCATAGTACAGGACATATATGGTCCGAGGTACAAGTTTGAGATGACTGATGAAACTTCAGATATCTCTACCAAAGAACAGGTTGCTATTTGTTTTCGTTACGTAAAATAACCGCCTCGAAGTTGAAGAAACATTCGTGGGCTTTTATGAAACATCAGCAACAACTTCAAGCAGTCTTCTAAAAATTGTGCAGATGTGCTGCTCCGGCTTGGTTTAAGTATAAACAATTGGCACAAATACCGAACCTATTTAGGGCAACTTCATTTTTTTGCTTTTTTCAAATATGCAAATGAATTTTCCAAATTTCGATATACAGGGTGTTGATTTAACGTGAATCAGATTTGTGACTGGGTACATTTTGCTTTCAGCTGTGACCCACAAGAGTGAGTATAATAAAGACGTTAATTATTTGTATTGATTACTACTCAAAAATTTATGAATTTGGAAAAAAATTTCACTAGTTATACCACAAGAGGTTAAATTATTTAGGCGAGGGATAATTTTCTAAAAATATTCTTCTTTCTCGTTCTCTTTCAAATGTGCAAACAAATTTTCAAAATTCTGGTATACAAGGTGTTGTTTTGAAGTGACTATATTTAACAAAGAATACATGTAGTAAATATGAAAAAAAGATAGTTCCGTTCGTAAGTTATGAAGAATTACAAAAATTGGGCGAAATGCATAAATCAACCTATACGTTGGTTATATTCTTATTAAATATAGGTTATTTGGAACCACATGGATGTCCCCTATGTATCCCCAACGTATGCGCATTTCTCAATAAAACTCCCTGTATTACAATTATTTTACGTTTTTAACGCAATAATTGAGTAACTATATAAACCTCATTTACCTAAAGTAATTGTGGTGTTTGGAAGTATTTTAATTACTGTTAAAGTAATTGAAATACTTTGAAAACGATTACTGATTGCAATTACCTTGTTCAAGTAATTGTAATATCAATTACAATTTAACTTTTCAAAAAGTAATTGTATTAAAGTATTTGAACTACCAAATAGTTATTTAACAAACAAGTGTGTTAATAGAAAAGATTAAGATATGTCAATGTGGGATATATCTTAATGTTTATGGTTTATTTAGTATTATTGGACATCTGCAA
Organism: Vesta saturnalis; assembly: GCA_036346205.1. Lineage (NCBI taxonomy): Eukaryota > Metazoa > Arthropoda > Insecta > Coleoptera > Lampyridae > Vesta > Vesta saturnalis. Next base: position 205,864 of record JARFJB010000513.1, read on the forward strand.
TATTGGTTGCTTATACTTAAAATCATTACGAAAAGTAATCTATTAACTTTCACCTTTTCAAACAATATTGTTCATTTATTTTTTATTCTTGTTAGAAAAGAACATAGTATTCTTGCGATCAAATCCTAAGCTACATATGCATTTGCAAAAATACCAATATGTTTGGTGTAGGGAAACAACGTTACACGCTCTTCGAGGTATTGTCAGTCCTGCAGGAAATAAAATGTCAGAAGCAATAGAAAAACAAATCTATAATACTTTAATGAGCTTGTTAGGACACCAGGAAGATGTTACAAGAAACGCCGCTGCTGGATGTCTAGGAGCACTTTGCAAGTGGTTACCTACTGCACAGTTAGATAATGTTCTTAACGAACACATTCTTAGTAAGTACCTTCTGTAACATATAGTTATTTATGGTATTGTTTCACTTACAAGATGCAATAAGTTAGTTGGTTAACACGTTTAATGCTGTCACGGATCCGTGTCGCTGCGCTCCACACTAGGTGGCGCATGTCATGGACCCGTGTCCAGCTCAAATTCATACTCTATGTTTAGTTTACTTGTAGTCATGAGTGAGATTGTTATTATTTGTTTTGCGCTCAGTTAATAGATCCCTAAAAAATCCCAAAAAACTTAATGTGGGGGAACCAATGATTTTATTATATGTATCAGATAGTGAGGATGAATATATGCAGAACGGGAGTGAATATGAGCCCGACGATGAGGACTTTAGCAATAATGAAAGTTATGTCAGCGAAGATGGTAAGTTGCTCTTCTTTTTCGTTTACAATAATATTTTTATAAATATAGGGATACTAATTTTCTGAAATTTCGTTTTAAGGTATCTTGGATTGTTATTCAAAAACAACATAACTAGTAATAACATTGATAAGATCAAAATATCAATCGAAACGAAAATCAGTCGTCAAATGTGTTGTAAAACGATGAAGGTATTACTGTGTAAAATATATTTATCGAATTTGTTACTAATAATTTTTGTATTTTAGCAAAAAAAAAACAAAAACTGCAAACAAAACAAAAAAAAAAGGTAGATGGCAGTGGACCAACTCTAACGCTAATACAGAAAACATAATTTTCTCTAGAAGGTATGAATTGCTTCGGGTGCTTGAAAGTAATAGACCCATAGATTTTTTCCATCTTATCTTCACAGCTCAACATGGCAACTTAATTGTGGAAGAAACCAATAAGTATACAGAAGAAATGTTTCTACTCTGCGGAACTGAGACTACGCAGATCACAAAATGGAAACCGTTGACATCAGAGGAGTTACTCAAATTTTTAGGTTTACTCTACCACACAGGTACAATAAAGCTAAACCACCTGGAAGATTATTGGAAGACAGATCTTCTGTTTAACATACCTGTTTCCGGAAGCATATGAGTCGTAGATATATGCTAATAATGAGAGTGCTCTATTTTTGTTCAAACATAAATGAAGCACAATTCCGGAAGCATATGAGTCGCGGTAGATATATGCTAATAATGAGAGCACTTTATTTTTGTTCAAACACAAATGAAAATGTTTTACCCGATCGGCTGCATAAAATTGGTCCAGTTATAGATTTTTTCAATAATCGTATGTTACAAATTTATTATCCAGGGCAGCAACTATCCCTTGATGAATCAATGGTGTTATGGAGAGGACGATTAGTCTTTTGGTAGTATATTGAAAATAAACGCCATAAGTATGGCATGAAGCTGCAGATGCTGACAGAACCAAATGGGTTAGTAATCAAATATGATGTATATGTGGGTGCGCACAATCAAAACAGTCTGGGAAACGCCACACAAAGAAAACAGTATTACACTTGCTAAATGAAAAACTCAATTGTGGACATTCGGCCTATATGGATAATTTTTATAACAGTCCAGAGCTAGCAAAAAAATTATTAGAAAACAAAACATGTTGTACAGGAACTCTACGGTTTGACTGAAACGAAACTCCATGGGAAGTAGTCACAAAAGATTTAGTAGTTGGAGATATAATAGCACAATATTGTAACGGGGTGATGGTAGGAAAGTGGCGAGACAAAAAAGTCATATATTACATATCGAGAGAGTTTAAAAATGAAATGAAAGATGTGGAGACAAGAAGAAAAGAAATCAAAAGAAAACCTTATCCCATAGTGAAATACAACCAATACATGTCGGGCATCGATCGACAAGATCAGATGAACTGCTACTATCCTGGTACAAGAAGAACGCTATGATGGTACAAAAAATTGGCAGTTCATGTGTTTCAATTAATACTACTAAACCCATTTCCTTTGCACCAAAAATATTCCAATAACAAAATGTCTTTCTATGTGTTTCGATTGGAAATAATGACATTTATTTAAAATAGATAAACCAAATGTTGACGAAATAAGACTTGAAGAAAACAAAAAATATGAGCATATGATTTCTAAAATTAAAGAAAAAGCCGACAAAGGAGAAACAAAAAGAAAAAGATGTTGAGAATGTGCCAAAAATAAAATAAGAAAGGCAACCATTTTCGAATGTGGCTTATGCAAAGATAAACCAGGACTTTGTCCGGGCGAATGCTTTGCCAAATATGATTCAAAACTAAAACAATTTCTTAGTGTTGTATTTTGTTAATTTCTTTTCTATGAATAAAGTTTTACGAATGGTACTATCTATTTATTTATTGTCAATGTAATGTCACATATCCATGTCTCATAGCATCTTTAAATAAACTTTCATTAGACACGCTACCTGTCACGGATCCGTGACACTCAAAATGGAGACTAAAAACAGCATTCAACATGTTTAGTAATAGTCTACTAATACAAATTTGTTCTCCCAAGTCTTCATTTTTTACAATACATTATGCACTCCTTAGCATCATTACTATAATACAATCAGCATTGAACGTGTTAAGTCCTTTCATCCAAACCGTGAATGAAGCATTTATAAGTAATAACAATATAATAATAGCCTGTTATTAGTTACAAAGCAACAAGAGTTACCTATAAATGTGGCTACTCATAATCAAATAATGTAACCAACTCATTAAGGTCAGATAGTAACATCGCCATTAGTTCTCTCTTTCACTTAACCCATGTTCACAAAATAACTTTGACGAATGGAAGACAGTAAGCTTTTATAGAGGTATCGTAATAAATTTCAATGTATAAAACAACTTACGTGTAGATAACTGATAATGTGAACAATGAGGGCATGAATGAAAGGTGAACGAGCATTATGCAAATCAATAAGATTATATTTTAGTGTAGCATTTTCTAGAGTAAATAAGAAGCATTTTGCTATTAACTTTAATATAAAAAAATTAAAATCATCAATTTTATTTAAAACAAACGATTTTTTTAATTGTCCATTATAAATTTTAATAACTGATAATTGTTTAAGACGATGAACCACATCTGGACTGGATGTTAAGACAAGGACGAGCAGCTGCGTTATCTGTAACTCTAAAAGAATCTGCAAATATATTATGGGATGATCAATACCAAATACGTTTAATACGTACGTTATTAAGTCAATTAGCTGCAGATCGTGTGCCTATTACTCAAACTGCTGTACGTTCCTGTGGGTACTTAATCCAATACCTTATGCTTAATGATCAACAACTTCCAGTTAATCTTTTAGTACCATTTGTGAAAGTAAGTTACAATCAATACATTCTTGTAATTGAATAAAATTGGGTTATAGACTATGAATAATAGTAGTAATGATGTAAAACAATTACTTGCAAAAGTAGCAATACATTTAGCACGGTCTGTTCCATCTGAGAAGATGACACCAGAATTACTAAAATTATTACTCCCAGCATTAGTAAATGGTACAAAGGAAAAGAATAGTTATGTAAAAGCAAATTCGGAAATTGCGTTAATTGCAGTTTTGCAATTGAAAGAAGGTGATAGCACACATCAGGTATATCCCGTAATAATAAATGATTGCAATTATTAAATGTTGTTTCACAGAGATGTCTGAAAGTTTTGGATGTTGGAGCACGAGAGTCATTATCAGATGTAGTAAGCAAAGTGTTAAGAAAAATTATGAATCAGCCAGAAGGAAAAGAAGAAGATTTAGATGATACATTATTAACCTGATCAGTTCAGTATAGAAACTATAAATTGGTGTATTATCTTATATATGTTTATTTAAATAAACTTTTTTGTTCATTTATACAGTTTTGAGTTTTGTTTTTTAAATATTTCATGTATAAAATGATAATTAAGATTAAAGGTAATTCGAGTCAATATTACAAAACTTTCGGAGTTAGATGTTCTTTAATATTACCATAACTTTTATCCAGTATCAAGAGAGCAATTATTTTATTGCATTTTTTTACTTAAGTAATTGACATTAAACAGTTGTTCTGTTAAAAAAGGAAAAGCTGTTCAGTTCAGGTATTTTATTAATCCAATTAAGTTAAATGAAAGGTAACAAAATCTTTCAAAAGTCAACCAATTTTTAAGGCATTCAATGTATAAATTCTTGAAGAAGAATTAAGATTTTATTATAAAAAAGCTACCATTCGAGTGCAGTGTTTAAATTTATGTGAATTGTGTCAAATTTGTATTAATTATAATTTATAAGCAAAGAAGCATCCAATAAAATTATCCATACAGAAAAAATGAGAAACAAATGCCCAATGGTAGTTAAATTAATTTAATTAGAAAAAAACTGCTACTTTAATGTATGCTTTTGTTACAGAAACGTGGGAATTCATTACTGATAATTGAAATATTTAATTATGTAGTATAATATTTTTCAACTAGGATTCCCGTTTTCAGATTAGCGCTTTATATTAGTAAATGTAAACCTTTTGTCTTTTATCTCTGTTTAAATTGTGGTTGTACTTCTAAACAACAGAAATTAGGATTTATGGTGATAGATAAATTACTTCAAGCACTCAATAAGCATTAAAATATTCTACTAATAACCACGTAGAAGGAGACATTAGTTTATGTTCGACGCAAAACTACAACTACTTTCGAGTGCCTGAGATTCTCAAAATTTTACATTTATTATCAGCGACGGTTATGAAATGTCAAGCTTTTAAAATAAATATTACCTATCACACACTGCTGCGGTTTTAGTGCAGTATGAATATAAACTTTTTATGTCAGAGACCTTCGTGGGAGTATACTCAACAACTTTCCAAAGTTTCATAGCAATCGGATCAATGGTGTAGTTATGCATAAAGGACAAACAGAAATTTATTATATATGCAGTCTGTCATGATGAGCTGAGTCAATATGCATGTGGAAAACTACGCTGAATATTTTTTTGAAAATTTGTAGGGGTTATTTATATAATCTAGTTTAACTAAAATGTTTTCAGTTTTATGCAGCTTCCGATTATACCGGAAGTAGACTCTAACTCTGTTATTTTAAATGGAATGTACCCATTTTTCTTATATTTTTTTAAATCTACGTTAAATTTAAATGTTAGTTTGTAAAAAACTTCCTATGTCTAAAATGTACCGTTTTTGGAGTACTTTATTTTTTTTTTAATTTTTGACAAGTGCGCCTGTTCACAAAAATATTTCTCAAGGTACAAGTGAGCTAGGCCAAATATTTTTTGATACTTGCACACATAGAACTCACAGCTTAAAGAATCTTACAAAAATAAATTTAAAAAATGTACAGGGTGTTCGAGAAATGGCGTCAATTTTTGCAATTTCAAAAATTCAGTAAGTTGGATTGGAAGGTAAAAATGCAAATAGCACATTAAAATTTAAACATTGCCAGTAAAGTGCCTGTATGCGTTTTTTAAGTTAATAATTCAATCAAGTGTCTTACCACTAGTGAATTACATACAGTTTACCAAACTTTAATTAAGAATTCTTCTAAAACTAAACAAATTTTTTGCTCACTTTTTGATACAGAATCAGGTGGTATGTCTATTATCCGCCATTTAGAATTCACCCTGCATATTTTCTCTTGATAATGATTCACATATTCAAGCTGGTAGTGAAATAAATAATTATATAAAAGAAATTGTGGAATTATATTGTATTTAAAACATTGTTAGTGCTATTAAATATAGAATTCCACGAATTAAGTTAAAGCATATAAATTTTATATTTGTTATGCCCAACCCTAATGGTTTCGTTGCAGAGGGCTAACACGCTACCACGTCCGTGATTTACATTATTATTAAGTGATCACATCCCACTGTTGGGCTAGGGCCTCCTCAATCTTACACCATTTATTTTTATCGACTGCACTATTCCACCACTTTTGGTGTCCATGGGTTGGTATCAATGTCATTATTCCTTAACATCTTTTTTATTTCTAACACTTTTATTCTATCAAATAATCTGATTTACAAAATTGATCGCTCCATCCTAGTTTGAGTGATTCTAATTTTTTTTCTTTTATTTCTTATTTAGTGTCCAAGTTTGTGTGCCATTTGTTAATGTGAGGATTACACATTGATTATGAACTTTCTTTTTTACTATCATACATAACCTACTTCTAAAAACTTTCATTAGTGACTAATTGGTTTCCATACCATAACAATTTCGATTATGAATTGACTGAATTTGCCACACGAAAAAATGTTAAAGCGGAACTATTATTTTCCACATTAGTGGGTATCATACAATTACTACATTTACGTTGTAATCAATTAATATACGGAAAATGGAAATCTTCAAATAGGTACTATAATCGAGTCACCTGCAAGCTTAAATTGATTAAATTGGAGGTTAAAGGTGAAAGAGCATAGTCGTCCCTAGGAGATAAATAAACAGCACAAATGAGTAAGCACCAATTTGCTATTGCTATCTGTAGTTAACCCACATATCCACGTGGCAAGACAGACAACTATTTTAACCAAAATCAGTTTGGTTATCAAAAATGATCTTTGACTATATTTGCAATTAAATAGGGGAGACCAGGTACGAAAGTAACATATACTCGAAAACAACAAAGCTCTTAATAGAAAATATACTGGGATTCCATTCTTTGACCATAAATTCACATAAAAAAATACCACTTAAGTAATTAAAGTTAACGCCCTTACCCGTAATTAATGAAAGATTATGCCTCAATTTTGTTACTACCCACCCACTGGTATGAGTTGAAAGTAACATGGAATGGGGACATATGTAACATAGTTAATAACAGTGAACATAAATAAAATGCTATTGTATAAATGCTTGGTAAATATGTTCATTAATGTAAACATGTCTATTTGCATAGTATAAATGTATGACAATTACACATATAATACGGTAAAACTTGATAAACAAAATTGTATATATTTATTTTTCGGTGTTCCTTGTCGAGTGAACTAGCAAAAGTTTCACTGTGCCCCAACTTTTCAGAAAAAATATTTTGTGGGCGACTTGAAAACTACAGCTTTTTGAATGCTTATTCGTTTCTACGCATCTATGAGGCGACATGAAAATTTGAAAACAAACGGTTTAGCCACCAAAAAATTTTGTTTTTTAGTTACAATATCGACAGTTGAATTTATTTATCAAACGTTAGTTTTTTTTCTGTCGCTTTTCCATTGATAAAGATCCATAATTATGACACAGTTTCACTAATTCGAAAAACGTCTCCGCGAAAATGACAAGTTTCAACCAAGCCATGTAAATTCTAGACGCAGACGAACCATAAGGATGGTGCAAATAGAAGAAGAGATTTTGGACGCTGTTGAAATAAACCCAAAGATCAGCACACAACGTTTACGATTGCAACTGGGAATTTCGAAATCATCAGTACATAGAGTTTTTTAAGAATAATTATTGCACTCCTTTCATATTCGAAAAGTTCAAGACATATTGTCCATGGATCCTGATCAACGTTTAGCTTTCTGTCAATTTAATAGTCAAATAGAAGAATCGAAAATCCAAATTTTAGTAAAAAAATTTTGTTCACGGTCGAAGCTACTTTTACTAGACACGGTATTTTCTATGTTCATAATGAACATGTTTATGCTGTTGAAAACCCTCATGAAACGAAAGTATCTCATTATCTGCATCAATTTCAAGTAAATATCTGGGCTGGAATTGTAGACACATTTATACATTCCCAGTTAATACACAAGAAGAATTGTTGGCAAGAATAATTCATGAAGCCAATTTATTGAAGAATAGTCCTGAAGTATTGTCCAGAATACAATGTAATTTTTTAAAAAGAATTAACTTGTGCATGCTGGAAAATGGTGGAAATTTTGAACATTTGTTGAATATTGTCATATCAGCTGTTTAAAACGTATTTCTTAAAAGTATATTTTCAATGACATATAAATAAGTTAATTTGTATATATTTACAAAGTGAGTACATTACGTATGGTTAACGATATGGGCAACGCATATAATTTATAGGCCTCCTAACCATCAGAGGCCCATTGCTCTTGTATAAATGATTCCGACATACAGTGTGAGGATAGACTGTGTTGCCAAATTTGATATGTATGTTTACGCATTCGCATACTAATTGCTTGTACATTACTACATCTACAAACTTTCAGTGTAGTGGTTTTCATATTGTTAAGATGTGTCAAGGTAAATTAATGGTGAAACTTGCATGCAAAGGTAAGTAAATTCAATATAATTTCTTATTATTTTAGAAAATTACATGCATTTTTATATTACCTAATTAATCTGATACATAGAGATTTATAAATGTGTGTACATTGTGCTTACTTGATGCAAATTTAAAGGAGCGTTTCAAATTATTTTAAGATAATTGGTGGTAATCGTTAACAAATGTTTGTGTTACCGGGCATAAAATACTTTCGAATATTATGTATAGGCATTATATACTTTTCATAAATAAGCTGGCACCTCCAAATTGTAATAATTTTCTGGTAAATTGTTTCAGCGAAAAAATTAGCCACAGATAATTAATTACTCTATTATTCGTCAGTGCATTGAAATATTTTCGATGGTAGTTATAAATTGTGTTTTGAAAAAATTATCCCCTAAAATCTTTATAACGCAAAACATCTTATAAAATAACTGAATTATAACTCCAGATTTGAAATCAGAAGTCACCGTAAATTGTACTGCTGACACAGAACTAAAAAGAGGATGAGGGAAACAAAAATATATCCCCAGATTTGGAATCAGAAGGCAAAATGGATTATATTCAAGATCCAGAAGATTAGAATGGGAGAGATGGAAATATATTTTTAAAAATCTTCTAGGAATAACATTTTTGCAGTCATTGTGAGTACTATTTTAAGTGCACAGAACTAAGTAATATCTAAAGCTAAAGGTTAAACTTTGCTATAGCTGTACAGGTTTGGATATTAATTTTTAGATAAAAGGTGTAGGGGGCACACATACTCCAAACACTACCACTACACTTTTGAAAAATCAAAATTAAATTTTACACAAGTACCGGACAGCAAAGACTGAAATATATTCAAATAAGAGTCGTATACACAAGTAGAAAATTAAAAAATAACGTTGTTTCTCACAGTTATCAAAGAAGTTTTGTTAGCTAATAAATGTAGTAAATGTTAGTTTTATTTCCGAAAACTATTTAAGTAATATTTCCATTTTCTTGAATAGTTTCACACTTTATGCACCTAGTGATTTTCAGTCAAAATAACAAAAAGTAGGGTACATAATAGATATTTATGTATTAAGGGCATAATCAGAAGATTATGGCTCGAGGGCTTTTATATTCCTGAGAGCCATAATCTACAATTATGCCCGTGGTACATACAATGTTTTATTTTATTTTGCACCATGAAACTGGAACAAAATATTAAAAAGATTCAGTATTTTCGGCAAGTTTTTAAATGCAAATGCAGTGAAATAAAGTCGACAGTAGGCTAATTTGTTGTTACTAAGATACTGTGATATAGCTAGTATATATCATGTCATGTGTTTGCTGTCAATCATGCTGCTTAGCATCAATGACATTTCCGTGCTATAAAGACCACATTACGCCCGCATTTGGAGGCGTATAAAGAACATTATGGTGGCAAAATAAAATAAACTTATTTACATTGACAGGATACCTACATGAAATAAGAGAAAAAGAAACGTCAGGGTAAAGATAAAGAGAACGATGAAGAGGAAGTATATATTTAGAAGACACATTTTCAAAACAACTAGCGATTCTGTATTTTCAACAACAAATTCAATACTTTGCCGATTTTCGCATACATGCTAGATGTTCAAGAAGTTGATTCAACTGCATTAAATGAGGACATGAATAAGGATTAGCCCCATTACTTATAAATTCAGATGATAGTTGCAAAGATTCCTGGTGTGTCCCTGAATCAGTCGAGGAGTCAAGTCATTCGGATGTAGAAGACATGTCAAATAACTCAAGTACGAACTGTAGATATAGTTAAGCTTGCTACTTTACTATGTTTTAGGCTTCAAAACAAAGAGATGCCTTCTATTTATTAGATGAAGTGTTAAATAGTTGCGATGTAGAAAAGGAAAATAGATTAGTAAAGCAGCTTAGAGTATGTATAGTATAACTTTTTGTTTAGTTTAGTATTTCAGTTTTGTTTAAGAAATGTAATATTTTATTTATCGGCATTTTCATCTTTTCAATAAATTTTTTGGTTGGTACTTACTACTACTTTATTTTTAATATCTACAATACGACCTATGCTGTGATTATAAAACGATACATCCTCGAGCAGCATACGTTCTTCCAGACGTACCCTGGCGTAATCATATTATGGGTATCAAGCATAATTTTAACATAAAATAGGTTGATTGCCTCCCGATTTGAATAAAGAAGTGAATTAGAAAAAGTATAGAAATTAGTTACGAAACGTGTGAAAATGCAAATTTTCACGGTTATCACTCATAATTAAAATACTTTCGGGTATGAAATCGTGTATTTATATTAATTTTTTATAAATTTAAACGTTTCGATAACAATTACAGTTGTCTTCTTCAGTAAATGATATTAGTTTTTGAAAATTATTTAAGATATAAAATGACACCTTAAATAATTTTCAAAAACTATTATTATCATTTACTGAAGAAGATAACTGTAATTGTTATCGAAACGTTTAAATTTCTAGAAAATTAATAAAAAATACACGATTTCATACCCAAAAGCTATGTATCTTAATTAGTTACAAAACAGCGATAGATTTCTAAGCAGTTATCTACAGATGTTTTACCCAGTTCCAGAGTACGTAATCGGGACTTTTTTCCAATACATGATGATTACTGCAAAATATATATATACGATGATTACATATTTCTAACCATGAAAATATGATTGGGAATAACACTCAAAACCAATCATTTTTTTCAAGATTAAAATGCTCAATAATCAGTAGATCTTTACATTTTTAATCAATGAAAACATTTATTATTTGGTCTATTAGTCATAGTACGGGGAACACTATAAGAAAAAATGTTTTTGAGGTTAAAATACAACTTAAAAAAGAGCTATGTTAAATTACCCGATAAAAATCTTATACAATAATATACATTAAAAATTCGTTAACTATACATATATTGTGAATTTTTATTATACAAAGGTTCAAGCGCTCTCTGATGATTGTATTAAATTCATATCTAAAAATGTCAAATAATAAAGTATATTCAATTTAAAGGCTGTCGGGTACATAGTGAGGCCCAATGCACTGTTGCAGTTTTGTGGGTCCTGACTTTGTTAGTACGTCATAAACACATTGTGTGCATATATACACGTATGGAAAATATACTCAAAGTAAGACGCCCCCTTCAGCAAAATTGCTGCACTAAAATGTATATATTTTTCTATTAAGCGTAGGTTGCGAGGTCCACGAGATTTTTTAAAATAGTGATAGTTTTCGCTTTAAAGAGATATTTTTCAAAGTTTAAAACAGTGAGGTCCGTATATTGGTCCTCACATTGGCCATGGACCTCACTTCAAACGTGATTTTTCAAAATGTGGATCTCACTATGATAGCTATATATATATATATATATATATATATATATATATATATATATCGGTACTCCAAACATGAGGAACACATTTTCCTCGATATTCTTAACCACACTATCGGCTGTCGCGGCACATAATGGGAAAAATACAAACTTAGAAACATAATCGGCAACTACTAATACGTGAGAATATCCGCTAGTGGATCTTGGTAAAGGTCCTATAATGTCCGTGGCAATCATTTGCTAACGCTTGTCGATAAGGGGATGTGTGGCTATAAGACCAGCCGGTCTCTTCTGTTCCGGTTTAGGTTTAATACATGTACTACATCGGTTTACGTAACGTACAATGTCTGTCTTTAATTTCGGCCAATAATATTGTCGAGAGATTTTCTCATACGTCGTATATATCACCGCATGTCTTGCTTTAGGGTCGTCAGGAAACTGCGATATATCAGGGAACGTTCCTTCTTCGGTACCACAACTCTGGGTAACTACAATTTACGTGTTTAATACTCTATCCCCCTCTAGCCTCCATTGCGGATACGTAATCGGTCTGGCCGCCATATTCTTCTTCAACCTTTCCAACCACTCGTCTCTCCTTTGTCTTTCTTCTTTTCTGTCACAATTTTCTCCTTCTCAATAGTCTCGTTCGGTGTGCCACAATCGGTATTATCTATCTCAAGCACGTCAACAACTGGTACGGAATGCGATAATGTTTCCGGTACGATGTGGTCTTTTCCTATTCGGTGTATAATGTCGAAACTATTTTGTTGGAGTCGAATAACCCAACTAGCTAGGCGACCGCAGGTTCTTTCAAATTATGGAGCCACACGAGAGAGGCATGATTGGTAATGGCGGTAAACTGTGATCCTTCTAAGTACGGATGTAATTTTTCTACCGACCAAAGTACTGCCAAACATTATTTTTCTGTAGTCGACAATTTCCTTTCATTTCTAGTCAAAAATCTACTATTGTAACAAATCACCCTCTCTTCCCCATCGATAGTCTGCGTTAATACTGAACAAATTCCGAAATCTGAAGCGTAAATGGTAAAGAAAAATTGGAGCACGATAGTATAGGTGCGGAAACTATACAATTTTTAATAATTTCGAAAGCTTTATCACAATCTTCATCCTGAACAGATTTTTGCAAATTTATTTAATAATTTTGTCAAAGGTGTGATAATCGTGGGAAATTTTGAATAAATCTACGGTACCAGCTCGCCAAACCAATCAGACGTTTCACCTCGGTAGGATTCATAGGCGTCGGAATTTTCAAGATGGCGCTAGCTTTATCCGGATCAACCGATAGCCCATCGGTATTAATTACATAATTTATATAGCGCAACTCCGACTGACAAAAGGTACATTTGTCCCTGTCCAACGTAATTCCTGCTTCGGAAAATCGACGAAAAACCTCTAAATCCTTCTCAAAAATGGACATACAAATAAGCGTATTATCGAGATAGACGAAAACATATGGTTCTAATTCCGGCCCCAAAACGCGATCAATAAACCTCTGCCAACTAGCTGGCGCGTTAGCGAGCCCGAACGGTAAACGTTTGAATTGAAATAATCCCCTATTGGGCACGGTAAATGCGGTATGATAACCTACACAAAATCGGTAACTACCATCTTTCTTATTCACCAATAAAATTGGACACGACCAAGCATTCAACCGCGCCTAGCTTTAATATCTTCTCTAATTCGTTATCAATCTATTGCTTAATTGGTTCGCTATTGGTCTTTATATGATGTTCCACCAATGAGGTACACCCAATCTTTTTACCCTCAAACAACCGCACATGACAGCACAAAGATACCGTTCATCGTTGGCGGAATGTTTGCAATAAAAAAATTATGCACTTTTCGGAGAATAATAGTTTGGATACTCTGGTAATATACATGAAGGCGATCATTGGTTTATGCACCTTTCCTTTTCGCACGTTTCTTTGGACTAACTATTGCTTCAGTTTGATGTTGAGGTGGTATATAGTCAATTGCAGGAATTCATAACACAAAATGAAATATCAGTCTGGCTATAGAAATAATTATAATTGTGAAACCGCCCTTTTTATTTTAGAGCTGAGATGGATCGAAGATTACTTGTCGCATAGGCAGCAGAAACTGAAGTGCGAAGAAATAACCTCTAGCTGCAGAATGATTGTGAATGGGGTGCCACAGGGAAGTATACAGGGTCCACTTCTCTTCGTCCTTTACATGAATGACGTGGGAAATATTGAAATATTGCAGGTTGTATTTGTTTGCGGATGATACTTTAATATATTGCACAGGAAGTAATAAAGCTGAGGTAGAACTGAAGTTAAATGAAGATCTTGAAAGAATGTGTACATGGCTGCATCTCAATAAGTTCAAACTAAATTCTGATAAAACTAAGGCGATGGTACTAGGAATAGAAAAGTGCAAAATTCACATAAAACAACAGGTAGAAGTGGTTGATGAGATCAAATATTTAGGAGTTGTAATTGACAGAAACCTGACATTTTCAGATAACATAGGCTATGTGTGTAAAAAAATAAGTGTATTATACAGGTCCGGTAGGTGTTTTACCAGAACTCCAAGGAGAACGGTTTTCAATATGATTATATTACCCCACCTCGGTTTCGCGGGAGCAGTCTAGTACCTTGCTAACTCAACTGACATCAAAAGACTTCAATGCTTGCAGAATAAAGCGATGAGAATTATCCTAGGGAAAAAGAGAGACACTAGAATCAAAGACATGTTGAAGGAGTCGGATTGGATGGAGGTTAAGGGTATGCTGGAGATGAATGCTTTAAGTTTTGTTCATCAAGTAAATTTGAAGCTAGTACCAGATTACTTGAAAGACAAATTGACAAGGTTTTGTGAAGTTCAACACTAGAAACGGAGACAATTTTATGTTGGATCTTAGTAATACTAGAGTACCACAAAACTCTGTCTTTTTTAGGACAGTTATACAGTATAATAAATTGTCAACAGACTTAAGAAAAGAGATGGAGTTAAATACTTTCAAGAAGAAACTGAGAAGAATGTATCTGATGAGACTGAACGAAGATTGAATATGTTTGGAAAGACTGATTTACAAAGATTGGAGATTATTATTTTGATATTTATGTGTTCATTGTGTTTATATGTTAATTAGTATAAGTAGAAGACAGACACTTGCGCCACCATCTTGGATTTTGACGTCACTACCGGTCAGGCCCACGTGGGCGACCGCATCTTCTACCCTTATTTTTTATGGTTTCTTTTCGGAGGCCTTTTTCAACCCTAATTTTCACACACCTACGTGTGAGACCATATTTTCAACACTTTTTTATCCCTAATTATTTTTTTTTACACACCCACGTGTAGGACGTGTTTTTTCACCCCTATTTTATGGCAGCTCACGTATTTTCTACCCTATGGTTTATTTTCGAGGGTCAACCTTAATTAGAGCCTTTTTTGCACATGCTCACGTGAGGGGCTGGTTTTGGTGCTGGACCTTGAGCTGGACTTGGGGTTGCTCTTAGGGTTATTTTTGATGGTCATCTTTTGGCCCCTAGAGATTAGGCAAATGCACACGCATACAATGTTGGAAATTGCATAATTAATATGATATTATTAAAATTATCGATCCAATTGCTTTAAAATGGTCAAATCCTATTGGATGATGTTTTACCTATACGAGAAAACGTATTTCTAATAAGGAGGTTCTTGTAAGACACGTGTAAGGCTTCGCAAATTGTTCTCGGGCCTTCGCCCCCTGGCCGGAGATGGTGTGGGAACCCTAACCTTATAAGATAAGTGTAGGGCTTAGCCCCTATCGTGGTCCCCTTGGTGCAATTGTATGCGGGTTCTAACTTAATCTTACAGCTGTAGGCCTTCGCCCCATCATACAAAATTGTATTCTAATAAGGAGGTTCTTGTAAGACAGGACTTGTAGCAGGGTCTGCGTCCTGGCCCCTTTGAGTAAAAATTGATTTTAGCGCCATCTAGTGGCGTATAGACTAATGAACATTTTCTATAATAGAAGCTGATAATGCACACCTCTCTCTTGCTCTACCTTGTTTCTTCCTGCCCCTCTCTTTCTCATACACAAACAGATCAATTAATTAATCAAGCTCAAACAAATCACGCTCGATCACCAGATCAATCTCAATCAATCAATCAACTGAAATTATGTCTTACAGTTTGCGGAAAGCAGATTACAGTTCAAACTGAATACATTAAAGTCTAATTAAATATGACGTGAAATAATAAATAAATTCTACCCTAATGCAGTGATGCTTTATGTATAGGCAGATTCTCTAAACAGTCACCACCTATACATTCGGAACATCATATCTGATTTATTTGCATGTTCAATTACATACACACAAAATTGTTTCATTGTAACGTGTTCATTAACAGTTGTAAAAACCCATTAAAAAGGACTGGAAAGTAATAATTACTTATATATAACATAGAGTTAAATTAAATTAATATGTTTTTAAGAATATCAAACCGATATAACGGAAATAAAAGGCAAAAGGTTTTAATGGTTTTATTATTATACGTGAATTAACAATAACTACAAGTTTAAAATCCACGAATACGTACCAGCTATTTGAGAGTTGATCTTATAACGTCATCCTATAAGAGTAATAATACATTTTAGAAATCTTTATCGACAGTTTTGTTAGCAATTTCAGGTAAAAAACGTATATTAAAAATAATACGCTTACCTTTAGAAGTATTTTTTCCTTCAACTGTACCATACGTTGAACTGAAATTGTCTCACTAAAATACTATTTGTGAATGGCTGGATATAAACAGGCTATTACATACCGATCATTAACTACTTTAGAAAGTAATACACAAAACCTGATTACTGCTACTCGTATTTAACAATCATGTTGTACTTACAAAAATTTACATTCAAAACACTTATAAATATTTTAAAAATTTTGCTAACGCAGAAATTACTTTAAATAATTGAATCTTCAGATTACATAAAACTATTGTATACCTAATTACGTTCACACACACGGTCACGCGTACTTCAGTGTTTTTAGCGTTTTTAGTGTTATTTCGTGTTTTTTAGCGTTTTTAGGTGTTTTTTTAGTGTTTTAGTTTTTTAGTGTTTTTCGTTTTTTTAGCATTTTTTAGTGTTTTTAGCGTTTTTTAGTGGTTTTAGTGTTTTTTAGTGCTTTTAGTGTTTTTAGCGTTTTTTAGTGTTTTTAGTGCTTTATAGCGTTTTTTAGTGTTTTTAGCGTTTTTTATCGTTTTTTAGTTTTTAGCGTTTTTTAGTGTTTTTTAGCGTTTTTTAGTGTTTTTAGTTTTTTCGTGTTTAGTGTTTTTAGGGATTAATTGCAATGTCAACTAAACGTTTTAAAAAATTTCTAATCTGAAATAAGAGTGACGTAATCTAATTTTATTTGAAATTTCATGGAGAGCATCACCATCATCGAGATTTTGAGATACAACCACCTCATCGTCTTCACCTTGAACGATTATATTGTAACAACCTATAAAAGTAGCTCATAACCCCTGACAGCTTTTATCAGACACTATTATTATTACATGGATATGAGGTTAGCCCTAAATTAACTGGTTTCAACACGGCTCTGGAAATGCTGCATATGCTTCAAATCTTTCAGTTCGTTTGCAGAAGTTGTACCGTATTCATTTCCTTCAATTTTATCTGCATTCTGTTTCGAGACTGTAGTACGTTTTCTAATATATAAACAGAATCTTCAATACTGTGATACGTGTAGCAGCAAAACACATTAGCTAATTAGTACCACCTCTATATTATTTTACATGCAAGCCTGGCCTTATAAATACATGTCAAAAAGCTAATTAAACATAACCCCACGGATTGGGCATAGCAAACAGCGTTTCCAAGTATAGCTTTTAGTCAACACAATAGTGCGTACAACTACATACAATCGACTAGCACTGCTTTAGCACGAGGATCAAACGAAAACACGCACGCACACACACACACACGCTCGGACGCACGCGCACACGAGAGAGCGCGAAAACACGCAAACGCAAAAACACACTAACACAAAAACGAAAACCGCTATCACGAAAACACGCTAACACGAAAATACGCAAACGCGAAGACATACAAATGCGAAAACACGTAAAACGAAAACACGTCAATACAAAAAAACACGCAAAACTAAAACACGCTAAAGCGAAAACTCGTAAACCTGCAAACATGAATCAAGATGGTAGAGCACCGTTAGGAAAAAAAAACAAGTTTATTAACAAAATTGAAGTAAAGCTTAACGTTTGAAAATATATAATTACTATTATAAACAATTATAAAAATATAAACAATCATTATTATTTAATAACATGCTTTATCGGTTTTCTTCTTCTTCTTGAACCGTGATTCGTCATCATCATCATGATTTTGAGATTCGCCCTTCTCCCCTACCTCATCGCTCTTCTTTCTCTTCTGTGAACCATCACCATCACCTTGGATGTGAGATACATTCAGCTCAAACACGTCATCGCTTTCAACATTATCTTGAACGGTTATGTTGTAATAGTTTATTAACAAGTCAGTAAAATCTCTAATGTCCGCTGATGTTGGCTCATAAACAGGAGAATACATTATAATAATGCTCTCTCGATGACAGTTACACTTTAAAGAGCGAAACACACTAGAAACGAGTACGCAGCTAGCCTTGGGCCTTGTGCGCAAGCGCCGCGCTCGTCAATGTTCGGTTATCTTCGGGGGATGTCTGAAGTATTGACCTAACCACACTCTAATACCGCCCCTAGGGACATGTTTATAAATCTAAACGCCTCTTTTATGATCGAGGTATTTTTTCCTAAGACGGCGCCGTCTCAATCCAACTCGAACAGTCTGATCACAATCATGTACATATACACGCACATAGACGGATGCCAAAAATGGTCAAAATGTAAAAATCTCCTGGTCAAATTTTTTCATGATCGCAATACCTTCCCTTTATTATACTTCGTATAGTATACAGGAAGGTAAAAATAGGATGTGATTTTTTTAGATGTGGAACCTGCTGTCAAAAGCTACATCTGTGCAACTTTTTTTTTCTTTTTTGGCTACCAGATCGGAAAATTTGTTTAATAGTTACAGCAAATGACACTTTATATCAGACTTCCTTCTGCCAATTATAAATTTCATAATATTCAATAATGAATTGCCGGAAGTGTATACATAAAAACAATGCTGGCATTAAAAAAATTGTATCTATTAGATATTAAATTACTAGCACACCTATAGAAACACCATTTCCACCGCTATCCTAGAGCAATTGATGTACTATACATTAATTATTAATGTTACATGTATATTCAACTTATCATAATTTGGAAGAAGTATTGAGCGAGTTTAAATGTGAAGCGATTACCACAAACAATAATGGGGCCACATTTGATGTCTCAAGAAAGTCCAACAGGGATTTACCTAGTGCTCCAATCCAACACTGTGAATGTTATTATATAAGATTATATAATATAAGAAATCAACTACACATTTACATCATAATTTCAAAATATTTACTCTAAAGGGTCAGTTTAAAAATACTTTATTGGCATTCACTTTTAATTTGTACATTTTGTAACATTTGTTTTTTCATTTCAAATAAAATAATACCTAAAGCTGTACCAGCATTTAAACTTTCAATAGGATTATTTAACGGTATATTTAAACGAGCACCTTTAAAATTTGAAGCTAATCTAAAAGATTCTGAGCTAATTCCGTGTGTTTCACCACCTATAACTAAAGCAATATTGTTAAAATTCGTAAAATGAACTCCATAATATGGTAAAAGAGGCATTTGCATAATAACATCATGCAAATTTTGTTCTGTGTTACTACTATCACTTTCATTTTCTGTTATAACATTATTATCAGCCAAAAACACAGCACTATGAGAATCATTTACAGTTTTCCAAATATCAGACCAGTCCATTTTTTTATGAATTTGTAAATAAAAATGGGCCCCACAAGCACTCCTTAATACTTTAGTATCCCATAAATCAACACAACCTATAACATAAATTGATAATCATGATCGTTAAATAAAAACACAATAGTAGTAAAATACCATGTGTTAACAGCACTTTATTTACACCAGCTCCAGCTGCTGTTCGAAGAATTGCACCTAAATTTCCAGGTTCTCGGATATTATCGCATATTATCGTTATTGGAAAATTGCTGGTTGGAATGAAGTTAGCAGTATTAGGAGTTTTAAAGATACCTAAACCAAGAAAATGAATGTTGCGAATAAACTAAATTCGTTTAAAAGTAAATTACCCATAATTCCAGGTGTTGTAGTTAGGTCAGACCATAACTGTATTTTCCTATATGGAATTTTGAATAACTTAGCACCATTTTTTGGTAAATAGGATTTTAAATACTCTACGTCACTCTTTCTACTAAATATCAAATTTTTTAAAGTACATCTAGCCTCTAAAGCGTCCTTTATTAAGCGCCTTCCTTCTAACAGAGCTAAATCTTGTTTAATTTGCTGTCTGTGTGATTTAACAGTTAATAAAAGTTGACTGAAATACAAAAGCTTTTGGTTACTAACAACTAAATGTACAACTTACCTTATTGTGCTATCATTATCTTTCAATTTTGTGTAAACAAAATTTCCATCGTTATCAATAACTGTTTCTAGCATATCTGTAGTTTTTGAATCTTCTTTAAGTTTATACTTTGGTTTTTTATGTTTTACCTTTTTTTCAAGTTGCTGAGATTCATCTGTTTCTAAATCATTACTTACTAACCCTAAAGAAGCTGCAACTGCTTTAGGGATAAATCTTGACGGGGTTTGAATAGGTGTTTCTTTTAACTCAGTAGCATTTGTGACTTCATTTACATTGGTCCTATAAGCTTCATTTTCTTCAGTTAATATTCTACGAGGTCTTCTGTGAGACCATCTAGCGTAAAATCGTAATTCTTGTAGATACGCTATCTTCGTTTGAAATAATTTAAGTGATTTTCTTGCAAAAAAAGTCATAATTTAATGTGATATTTTTGATTTAGAAATATAGGTTAGATATGTTAGGTTGGTAACACAAAAAACGTTGTTAAATGATAAAATTCCCACGGGTTAAATGTTATGATTGTTAAGAAACTAGAAACTTAAGAAATACAACTAGAGAAAACTAAGAAAAATCTGATGTAGCCTGCATATAACTTCCTTATAACTTATACCTATGTCACGGTATATTAGCAAATTGGGGTACTAGTTAATGACTAGAGAGCGGATTTTATGCATTATAAAATGCCAAAATATGTGCATATAATGCACTTAAAAATTGTAAAATATGCATTATTTTTTCGAAATATGCAAAATAAACTACCAATAAAAAATGTGATTTTTACATCTTTAATAAAAAAAATTTAATACATAATATGCAAAAAACTTTTACAAGAAAGTATTTACATAAAAAATTGAAACTATTAGTTAAAACATAATACATAATTAACATAATACGTATTAATAATAATGTAATATACTTAACATATGAACAAAAATTATTTAGATAAGGCGTGGCTTTGGAATTCTGAACGTACGTTGCATGATTGATTCAAATCAAAACGGACATTTAATTGACATGTAGAACCAACAACAAGCTGAACCTATCAAAGACAGTGATTTTGTTTACCGTGGCCACCCCTCATCTAAATAATTTGTGTTCATATGGTATTATAAATTTTAAATTATAGGTACTTAATACTCCTATGCTTCATTGCGTTGATTTGCAAAACAATTTATAATTATATGCTTTTCTATATTTTCTGGTAGAAAATTTTGACGTCTAAAAACTTCTTTCCACGTCTACAGACGTTATAGGTGCATTTTTTAATCTAATTGTACATCCAGATCTTCCCGATTTTCGTCCAGAGTCAAAATTTTGTTAATTTAAGTTAACAGCTGATAACCACTATTTTTTTGTAAAATTTATTTGAAATAGTTTTTCCAGTATTTCCTGGGGCAGTATAAATTAATTTTTGAATCTTATTTACTGGTTCTATCGATGCGTTAAGTGGCAATGCTTCCGTTTCCAATTTACAAATAGTCCCGCTTACAAAATAATAATGTGCTTTTATAAATGCTAATTGATTGCGCAGTTCTGATTTCTTTAAAACCGATTGCGCTTTATTGATACAAGCACTTGAATTATTAGACAAATCTAAAATTAATTCCTTAATTTTTTCCAAATTTTCTGCATAAAAAAGAACAGCATTTAGCCACGTTCACCAACGCGTAATTACAGGTTCTGGTGGTAGAGAAATGTTAGGTAGTTTTTCTCTGTATAACTGTACTCGTGTCGGCGTCTTTACAAACACTTTCTTTACGTTACTTATTAAACTATTTACTAAAGGAAATTCATTTCGAATTGCTTCGGCTACTCTATTTATACCATGAGCCAATCATGTTACGTGAATTAAATTTTCGTATAATACCTTCAATTGTTGGCCAGCCTTTACCATATATGGTGCGGCATCAGAAAGCATCAAAACAATTTTATCTGTTGGAACAATATCGGGAACAAAAAACTGCATGAAAGTCTCATTTACAAATCTAACTATTTTTGCATTATTGGTTTTATCAAGTACTTTACAAGAAATCAAATATGATTTGGCAGGTTGTTATGCGCTTAAATAACGTAACATTAAATTTGCAACATAACGTCCACGACAATCTGTAGTTTCATCTACTATGAAATAAATATATTTATTTTTAACAATTTCTTTTATAAGTAGCATGGTTTCAAGATATACCCCATTAACATAATTTTCTCTAAGTGTGCTTTCATCTGGCACTTGCTTGTTACTAATTTTTTCTAAAAAAGATCTAAAAGTATGGTTTTGAAGCTTTTTTAAGGGAATGTTAGCCTTAACTAGAGCGCTGCATAATTCAAAATTGAATTCTTCTTGGTCGTTTCTTTTGGATGTTTCACCACGTAAAGACTCTCGCAGAAATGTTTGAGAGAGCTTGGTTTTCTTATGTGTTTCTAATTTTCCCTTATGCAGAGCGGTCTCATTGTGTTGCGTAATTTGGGATTTTCGTTCGCATGCCATCTAAACCAATATTCCCAATTTAAAAATAAATCAAAACATAATCGATTAGGTTTCATCGTTGTATTTTAAATATTTCCCGCGTTGTCTTATAAAACGATGCATTTAAAGACAACGTTTGAATAGAAAACTAATACCCGCTCTGTATTCACTAAAGGCCTCGTTCATTGTTGTCAGTGTTTAAAAATATTTTAAAACAGTATTCTGAATTATTATAAGTTTTTGTTATGAACGAATAAGTTCAAAGGTAAATAAATAAATAAAGCGCGGTACTCTAGCAAAGTACAGGTCGTAGGTTCAAATCCTACTCGAGGTAAACTTTTTATTTATGTATTTAATAAAATTAATAATAATTCTTAAGTATTCTGAATTGTCACTTACCGCTTTTCCACATGCTGTACAAAACACCTTTTCACCGTCAATTCGGAGTGCAGGGACATTTTTTATCCATACTATAACTAAATTATTCTTTACTTTTGGCATGTTAAATATAATTCGAAAACTAAATTCTGCAGTCTGCACTACTGTTCACTTGCACGTTTTAAAAACGAATGGGCAATATTATTCCTTATTTTCAAATAGGGGTTTTCCACTAAGCAAGGTCATTTTGATGTTAGGGATTAACTAAATATATTTTACTCATCAACTCTTTCCATACAAAGATTTAAGAAGCACTCAACAAAAAACTGTATTACCTCTTTGCAATCTGGAAGTATTAGGATTTAGGATAGTTGTCAACTCAGACAATAATTAAAAGTAAACAACTACCTGCCGATGTTAGACACCACCTTTTAAAGATATTTATTTTAAAAGGATATAAAAATTTCTAACTTTGAACAAGAGTTCCGAAAATATTTCATAACCTGACTTTCAACGCAAAAATTGAAAAAAAAGTTAAATTATGCAAAAAAATTGAAAAATATGCGTAAAACATCAAAATATGCAGTATTTGGCCAAATATGCAGTATTTGACCAAATATGCAAAATATGCAAAAACTAATTAGTGCCAAATAATTATAATTAATGCGATTCGTATAAAAACCGAAACGCGTGGGTGGTACTATAAAATATAAGCAATATGCAGTTTCCATAAAATCCGCTCTCTATTAATGACTATACATCAAGGGCGTTACTAGGATGATTACGTCCGGTGAACGATGAAGTAATCTAGCTCGAGGGCGTTGGCCCGAGAGATGGATAACGTTCCATCATCGAATGATTACGCCGATCGAACTTCGGCGGGAGTAATCATTCGGTGACGCCGTGGTGCATATAAGATTTTATTTTTCCCTTTGTTCTTAAACTTGGCATCTTTGTGTACGCTTTACCTACATGAATAGAATAATCTCTTTATGTATGCTCTACCTACACAAATACAATACCCTGTAGCCTAGGGAACAAAAATAGATAATTGTCACATTTTCTTTGTAATTATAATTATGAATAAGCTACCAGAACTTGTACAAGAAAATGCTCAAAAATCAACGGAAATTTTACTACCGTTTAAATCGAACGAAATATATAAAAAAGAGTACGAAATCTTTAGGATATGGCAATCAAATTATGAAATAGCGGTCATAAATGAGACTGTACTATTGGCGTACTTTCAAAAATTGGTAAGTTTCACATATATTCATATGTAAAATTATTGTCTAATTTTGTTTTTAGTCTGGAAAATACACTCCTATGTTGGTATGGACTAAATATTCACTTTTGAAACTTTTACAGTTAAGATGAAAATTGACATGACAAACTACAATCAACTGATTTGCTTCTTGAAAGTCAAATCGAAGCGATATAAACCAAAGAAATCACAGGTTTTAATAGGAGGCCAAGTTCTAGCATTCATAAAAGGTGCTCCTGACGACTTTTATCTTTTACATAAAGTAGTTTTGGCGATGAGAGTATTTCGTGGTTTAAGAAGAGATGAAATGGCCAAAATGTGTATTGACTACATAATTGATAAAGGATCTGTTGTAACTGTAAAAGTGCCAGAGACTAAAACAGGTACGACTAATGGTTTTACAACTGTAGAGGAAAAAGAAATAGATGCTCTTAAGTTAGTTCGACAAATATAGAAAGTGTTGTTGCACCTGTAGGGAAGAATATTATAGGAAGTGTCCCAAATATAATTGCCAAATACTTAAATTTAAAAAACCCTCACTAGTTTACGGGCCACTGTTTGAGACGAACGCCATCCACTCTTTAGATTGAGGCAGGTGTTAGTTTTGAAACACTAAAAATGCACGGAAAATGGAAGAGTAATACGGTTGCACAGAGTTACGTAGAACAAAGCATCATTTCCATAAACCGTATTTCCAGCATAATTGTAAGTGCGATGAGTTCATCTGAAGGAGGAACTTGAAAAACTATTGGAACCGTCGTCATCATTATCATATGCACCTGGAAATGTAAATATAAATGTTCCCGAAGACTTTTCTAACAAACGTATTACATTTGCGGGAAATTTTGAGAACTGTAATCTTTATTTTGGCAAATCAGCTTAATTTTGTTTATTACAAGATGTACTAGTTGTTATTTTTAAAATAAAGCTTATTATTTAACAGAATTATTTTATGATTTTTTTATTTTGAGGCCGTAATGAATTCATTGCAACCTCTCATTACATCCCGGTTATGGACATATTTACATGTTTCGTATCCCAGGATTCAATTGCAGTAAAGTGAAAAATAATAGTGTTTACGACTTCGGGTACAACTAGTCCATTTACAATTTAAATCTGTAAATATATGAAGGGATTTTAAACGATTGATTGACACATTTCTGCCACCGAATTTTATAGGATGAATGAAACAAAAGGTGAGAATGGCAGTTGGTCCAACGAATTAAAATACATGTGATCAAGATCTTTAAATAGTTTAAATAGTCTATAATTACACTCAAAATGTATTATATTGTATTTCTTTTAATTTCTATTTTGTACGTTAGGAGGCCGTATGTTGTTCCACAAAAGATATTTTCCACTTTACCTAAACCGACTTATTCCCTCATTTTACGACGTTTGACACACACACACACACACACACACACACACACACACACACACGCGCGCACACATACACACACACACACACACACACACACACACACGCACACGTACCCACCAAACGCACCTACGCAAGCACACATACATCACGCACGCGCACTCACACTCATATTCACACTCACACTTACACTTGCACTCACACTCATTCTTACACTCACACTCACTCACACTCAGACTCACACTCACAGTCACACACACACACAACACACACTCACACGCACTCACCAAACGGACCCACGCACGCACACACACATACCACGCACGCGCACTCACACTTACACTCACACTCACACACACACCCCCACATACACACACACACACACACACCACACACACTCACACACATACCCCCCCCCCCCACACACACACCCACACTCACTCACACTTGCACTCGCACTTACATCCGCGCTCGCGCAACGTCGAAAATGGTCTAGATGGTTTTCATAATCCTGAAAACGTGTAAATCCGTTGAAAACTCGAGATCGATTTTTTCATAGAAACAATACTGTATTTATGGCTGCTTCGCGCATAAGAAAGTAAAAAACTAACTATGGAATCATGTGGTATCTAAGGAGCTTAGATCATAGTTACACACTACGAACATAAGTCGAACGCATATAACATAAGCATCTTGCCGCAACCCTGGTTTATCGATTTAGAAAATTTTGCGCCTGTGTAATCCCTCGCGATTAGCGCAGATGTAAATATACTAGATTTATTATGCTACTAGCTTTTTGGTAAAATACAAAATAAATAAATTTTATATCTAGCTGTTTATTTTTATTTTTTGATCGCTAATAATTCCCTTTTGCTAATGGTTATATGGTTTTCAATTTACTCTGCTAAATAATGCAGATGGCGATTGAAAATTCAGGTTAGTTTTAAATTATTTCTACATTACGGCAAATATTTTTGTATTACTGACCATAAACGATAGTTTTGCGAGTATGGGCAGAATGCCGAGTCCTGCACTTGTGAATATTCGCAAATATAAATTCTGGAGGTGTCGAAATTATTAGTCATTAAAAATACTTTTGAACATTTATTCGGTAGCGCCATCATATTTTAAGGTATGCTGCGGCATTGAACATTAACATGTAAAACAGCTCTCAGGCGTATCACATCAGTCAGCACATGTTCATGTATGAAAAATCAATGGTACCAAACTAAAAATTTTAACATTTTTCGATCAACACCAGAAATAAACAGTTTCTGTAGCTGTATAAAGGGGGGTGGGGCTAAATTGCACTGATCTATGCATAAACTGCGTTCATAGATATGCAACTACGCATCAGTGCCCTTGACCAACAAGTTGACGAGGCCGAAGTTTGGATCTCCAAGAGGAATTTGGTCCTCAGTTTCTTACCCTTGAGTAAGCCCTATCATCACAGGAGGAGGAGGAATAAGCATCTGCCTATGGTGACCACCTACAAAAAAGGGGCGCATGGAATGCCCCCTTCAACCTGAAGAGATTGAATTACATGATCCTATCAACCTATACCTATTACCGAGCTGGTAGCGTAGTGGTGACATGATCTGCTTAGCATTCGGGAGGTAATGGGTTCGATTCCAGTTACCGTCTACCTTGTATGAGGTTTTTTCTGGGGGTTTTCCTCATACACATGTAGCGGCATGATCACTGCGTATATGCACACCATGTGCGGCTGCTTAGGTGAATGCTGGGGTAGTATTTTCCCCCTCAGAACCCTAACTCCGTTCCTTCCGATCCTATCCTGACCACACCCATCCTTAATCCCACTATGCATATATACGTAATGTATGTATGTATGCTGGGAATCCATGATTGTGGCTGAAGGAGCTCGGAAAGCTCGAGCAGCCCGCCCTCCCCCTTGGGGAGGGAATGAAATACGTGTCCTTTTCCTTTTTCTATACCTATTCATGAGATTATTACCTTCATCAAAACAATTTCTTGTACATTTCATTATACTGTTTCTGTATGTATCAAGTAATTTTAATTTAAATATAAGTAAATTCTACGTTTTTGACTCGATATTTCTTTCAGGTGAGGCTTATCGTCAGCGGACACACTAGTTTGTTTTATTTTTATGTGTTTCGTTAAGTTTATTGTCATAAATAATCAAAATTATCGTAACGTGAGTCACTTCGACGGAAAGCTGATGTAAAACGGCAGTATTTAGCGTTTTTTTTATTTTTGGGAATTCTGTCCATTCCTTAGTGCGCTCTAGCAGCGTAAAGGTTGGTCCTAGAAAGAATTATTATATATGAAACTTGTAATCAATTTTGTCTACTTTAATTTTACGAAGCATGATCTGTTCGAAAAAACGCATAATTACCGAGATTTAGCCCAAATGACTAAAAAATTGGCCAAATTTGGACGTTTTTCGCAAAAAAAAAAAACAATGTTCCGGGTATAACATCTGTAAGCAAATCTCAGGTTCGTGTTCAGCGATCCAAAAAACATAAAGAATATATGTAAAATTTCCGCTAACTGCCCTGTTTATTCCTAAATTGACTAGCCTATAAGCAGTATAGTAAAAATCAATAATTAATAAATAAATGATAATTGCCGCTTTGAAGTTGCATTTTGGTTAGTTTGTTTTTGAGTGACGTGCTTTAACGCTGTCTACTCTCTCGCCTCGCGGCTTTTCTATGGCAGAGACTGCCAATGCGCGTTCCAGTATAAGTATCGTTCGTGGGAACAACACACGACCTTCCAACCTACAAAGTGGAAATTGAAAGAAATGAAATAAATTTAATAATAATAATTTTAGAATAATTATGCAACTTCATTTTTAATACGCTCACAACGAAAATAAGCAGCATTGTAAAAACGAAAACAATAAGCTACAAAAAAGGTACTTACCCTAGACAATGGCAACATTCAATAACCATACCTATACTAAAACCAAACACTGACGCTACACAAACTGCAAACTACAGACCCATATCCTTGACATCGTGCATAAGTAAAGAACTCGAAAAAATGATTAACATTAGATTGACCTGATGTTCAGAAAAAGTGCAATTTATATGTAAATACCAAAGTTTCCTGTCTTTTCGTGGTTTTAGTGTACGGATAGGAAATATACATTCACAGACGTACATTTTCCAAAACGGAATACCCCAGGACACGGTATTAAGCTGTACCTGATTTCTGATTGGAATAAACGAACTAATCCAATCGATACCGGTCCCAATAATATACAAATGTCTATATGTAATGCCCTAATCATCTTGTATGAAAATATCCACATGCAACGAAAATATACACCGACGGCTCTAAAACACAAAACGGAACAGGAAGCACCTTATTATTTGATACAGAAAGTCATAATTGGTCAAACAGCTGCATCACAAGTATCTACACCGCTGAACTATACGCTACTGTTTGATGACATCAAGAGAGTGGGGAATATATAGATTGCAGTGAATCCCTATGCTCACTAGCAGCCCTCCAAAGACAAAGTAATGAACATCCACTGCTTAACAAAATAAGAGACCAACTGCACCCCTTAGAAAAGAATGACTCAAAGCATATAATCTTGACTTGGGTACCGGGGCATGTTGGAATTTATGGAAACGTACGAGCAGATTTATCAGCGAAGCAAGCGACAAACCAGAGTGTAAACGACGATATACAAGTATCACCAACTGACCTAAACTGTACCTTAAACGTAAAGTGATGGAACAATAGGCAATCACATCATGCCAAAAAAATCTTGCGATAAACCAGGAAACCCCTCAAGACGAGAAGAAGTTTATATCAAGAATCAGAATTGGACACACGAATATAACGCACCTACACTTACTGGGGAAAAGTGAACAACAGAAGTGCACTAAATGCCACCAAAGCATGACACTACAATGAATGCCCAATATACAACGATACAATAGAACGTTTAAGACTTAAGAAACGATTAGAAGAGATAACAGTAGACAACGCTGAAGAAATAACTAAAGCTCTTAATTTTTTAAAAGAAACTGGATTATATAGTAGAATTTAAGTAATATTCCAAATGGAAATAAGACCATAGTAATTAATGCCATCAAAAGTCTAAAAAAAATAAGCTGTCAGAGGACGTGTAAAACTGCATGTCACATAAAGCTTAATAGACATCTAGAGGCTAACTTGCCAAAGCCACCCGCTTCTATAAAAATATCGATAATACAGTTCAAACATTTTCAATCATATTTGTTTAATTTTTACACTTATTTCGCTTTATACTAGAAACTTTACAAAGAACGGTTATGTGAAATTAAATTTTCTGTAAAGAATATATCTTCACATTTTCTTATAAAAGTAATCGTTAGTAGTACCAGGGCACTTGCGCCGCCATCTTGGAATTTGACGTCACAAAAGCCCCGGGGGTGTGGGGCACTTGCGCGGCCATTTTTTTTTATGCCAACGTGGGCGACCGCGTTTTTTCACCCTTATTTTTTATCCCTAATTAAAGCCTTTTTGTTTTTTATACGCTTACGTGAGAGACCGTATTTTTTACACTTATTTTTGTAATGATTTCTTTGGGTTATTTTTCAACCCCAATTATTATTGGTGGTATTAAAGACCTTTTGGCAGCTAGGCCTTTTTTTTGTAGTAGCTAACGTGAGGGTTATATTCAGGGTTAGGTATTGAACTGGGGCAGGGGGCTGTATTTAGGGCTAGGGTTATTTTTATCTTGTAGATCATTTTTTTTGTTGGCTCAGCTCTTTTCAATGATTTAATTTGACCTTTGACCCTGGGAGATACTATAAAAAAATGTACATGTAGGTTTAAGCTGACGTGTATTTATTATGTTAAGAAAAATGTCATTAAAAAAATATTTCTATTAATACACAGTGTGTTTTAGTCATATACGAAATTACAACAGCTGCTTTTTCTACCTTGAGAAAAAATGCTACTCTCTACATTATAATACTTAAAGCGTGTAACTTGATCCTGTTTTAGTACTACCATTATTCATATTTCCATGAGCTACATAGATTCGTATGAAATGTTTATTGTTATTAATATCTAATAAGATCTGTTTAACTTAAAACATATGGATCATGTTCTAATCATTTGAATTTATCGATGTCTGAGGTAACAAGCAGAAATTAATTATTACGGATCGTAATTCTGATATAGATGACTGATTTTGATTTTACAATGTCATTGTAATAGGTTTTATTATAAACTATTGTATAATTAGATTAAAATGTTATTACACTTTTTCTTTTAATTGCAAGTTATGACCTTCCAGCTATACACGAATTTATAACGACATCACTCTATTAAGACGACCTTCTACCTATACACGAATTTATAACGACACAGCCCGATTAAGACGACCTTCTACCTATATACTCGAGTTTATAACGACAACACACGATCTGCATTAGTTTATTACACTATTGCTTTTTTATTTAAAGTCGTACTTATATAAATTATTAACGCTTCATATTAATGAGGCCATCAACTATTGAAAAAGGTCAACCGTTAAAGTATGCGGTGAAGGTCGTTTAAAGCAATCCTTGTCACGTACAGGTGCTATATCGTAATGTTTATCTAGTGGACTCCTGTAAACGTATCATGCAATTAAAAGAATATAACGCGCTTGATATTAAAAGATGATTAATACCTTTGATTTTAAAAACTTAATATGAGGATCAGTCCAGACAAAATAGACTTTTTTAATATAAGAATAAAAAGTGTATTTAAAGATTACTACCGAATTCTGCTCTGTAATAAAAAATGATGTAAAAAATAAAAGGTCTTAGATTTTAAGTGTACTTTTGCATTTTAGTTAATTAAGATTATTTTTCCAATGAAGTTAAACGACTGATCTAGTTTAACAATGAGTGTTTTATACCGTAATGAATATGTTATAAAAACGTTTAGCTAAAATAAAAAACGTTATTAAAATTATTTCACTTCTCTTAATGCCAATCTTGGCTTCGTATGTACAAATTATGTTATTACCTAACTTGACCTTCAGGTCATTCGGTATTAAAAGGTAAACATCATACTTACTTTACCTTGACAAAATCGTTAGCCTTGAGAAAACAAGTTGACCTTGAAGTTAGCCTTGAAATTAGTTAGTCATAAGTTTTGAAGACTACCTTGTTAACCTCAGGATCTGAAAGAATACTATAAAAGCGTGCGCCAAGGTTTAGTTGATTTAGTTCTGTTTTGAAGAGCATCATATCATCCTGGATTCTTTATCAGTTAATCAAATTTTGGGTTTATTCAGTGCTGGTGCGTTAACCGACGAGGGGTTGAAAAACGCATACAATATCATCACTTATAAAATGCTGTGCGGGGATGACACTATCGATTCGGTAGATGTTTACAATGATTTTGCTGGGGCTGCACAAAGGGCAGGTGGAGTGTAAGTATATACCTGTTTAATTTTAAAATTTTTAATTATCTTTTTAAGACCTGCTTTAGTAAATCTAGAGGAGGTGTTTGATGATGATGAGATGGAAACTTCCGCAGCAGGGAACTTGATAACGGTATGTCTTTTTAAATTTCTATTGCTTAGCTTACAGCATGAGTGCATTACAGGCACAAGACCAATCGGGTTCTGGTTCTCAGCAGCAGCAGGCCGGACCATCTTTGCGGTTCAATCACATAAATATAATGGGGGAGTCAGACACTAAATTTATTAAAAAATTCAATACTAGATATAAAACATTAAGATTTAGTTTTAATGACGAGACGTGCAAGGATAACCCCTTAACGTGGCTACAGGTAAAATAAAAACATTTCATAAAACGTTATTTATCTAATACATATATTTTTACAGAGTGTATTTGAGGAGTTGTATTTATACATAGTGAAGAATGCGGATCCTTCAGACTGTGTCGGGATCACATTAAGAAACCCGAATTTCCCTGATAAACTAATTGGCTTGTCATTTAAAAGAGTGGACCAGTTGTCGGTAAAAGTGATAATGTCGCTGTTGGAAAAGGTAATGCAAAGCAACACTAGTTTTTTCTCGAGCGACTTATTAGTTTTAAACGTTGATAGAGTGTCGGTGCCTGTAGGCTATGGACGCAAAAACTTAACGGGGTTAAAATTTGCAGACTTTTGTAAAGCAAAAACAAAGGGTATATTATTGTTGTACCATCTACAATTAACGATAATAATTGTTTAGCTCGCGCTCTAGTCATAGCTATAGCATTTAGAAATAACGACCCAATGCGCCATTGTATGGAAATGGCGTGGCCAGTACTTCAAGAGAGAGCTATACAGCTTTGCCAGAACAGTGGTGTAGATCTTAGTCAGGGTGGCGGTTACGAGCACATTCAGGCATTTCAGAATCATTTAGCTTCATATACCATTGTAGTTTATAATTCGCGTGTAGGTGACTCGGTTTATTTTGAGGGTCCTAGGGAACTGTGTAGAGTAGTTTTAAATTTAATATTGGAAGATGAACACTATAACGTAATTATCAGTCTCACATCAGCATTTACTTGCAGTTATTACTGCGAGCTGTGTAGAAAACGTTGTAATGACAAGAAACGGCATATGAAATGCATGTACCAGCGCCCCGCGTGTCATCAAAAACCGCCGTGTTCTATTGAAAATCCTAAAATTGTTTGCGATGATTGCAGGAGATTTTTTTACGGGCAGGAATGTCTTAAAAACCACAAGGACTGTGAGCTATGTGAAAAACTGCGTAGATGTTTAAAATGTTTTAAAACCCATGAAGTAAAGGGTAAACATAGATGCGGCTATAGTCGCTGACCCACATGCATGAGCGAAAAACCAATTGCAAACCTTCAACTTCCCCGAGTCCAAAGGTTATTTCCCTTATCTCTTCAACTCGTCCGAGAATCAGAATTACGAGGGTCCATTGGCAGCACTTGAATATTATTGTGCGGATCAGATGTCCGCGAAAGATCGACAAACACTTTTAGATTGGCACACGGCCCATAGTAATTATGTTTTCAAGATGAGTGAGGAGATAGTGAAGTATTGCCTGACGGATGTTAAGATCCTCGTTAAAGGTTGTATTAGTTTCTGGTTCACATTCACGATCCAAAATAAAGTTGATCCGTTTGAGGAGGCTACCACTATTGCTAGTGCATGCAATAAAGTGTTTCGTAGACGTTTCCTCAAAGAAAACACAATAGGTCTTATACCGAAAGGCGGTTATCGACGTGCCGACAACCAATCAAAAGTAGCAATACAATGGTTACGTTGGGTGGAGCATTCTCTGCAAGTGACCATACAGCATGCTGGGAAAGCTCGCGAGTTTGGAACACCTGAAGGTGTTAAGGTCGACAGATATTGCGCAGAGTCAAATACCGTTTTTGAGTTTCAGGGATGTTATTGGCATAGGTGCGAGGAATGCTTCCCTACCTAGGCCAACATGGATCCTAAGCTCGGTGTAAGTACTTCCATGCTTGCCCGGAACGAAAACACGGCAGCACGGTCTCAATTTATACGCGAGCGCGGGTATAATCTAGTTGAGATGCGTGAATGTGATTTTAAAAAACAAATACTTGCTAATGATGAGTTACGGGCATTCATACAGAACTTTGGTAATCAAGATGACGAACCCTTAAACTCTCATGATGCGTTTTACGGAGGTCGCACTAATGCTAGCAAACTTTATCATAAATGTGACGGTATTAGCGAGAAAATAATGTATTATAACGTGTGCTCATTATACCCCTATGTAAATAAATATTGTAAGTATCCTATAGGTCATCCAAAAATTCATGTAGGTTTAGATTGTAAGAACATTTCATTGGACACGGTGGAGGGTTTAGTTAAATGTCGAGTACTGCCACTCTCTAATCTCTATCACCCTGTTTTACCCTTAAAAATGCATGGCAGGTTGATGTTTGTGTTGTGTAGGGCGTGCAGGTGTCGAATTAAATCAAGGTGATTGTAGACACAATGAAAACGAGCGCAGTTTCGTTGGAACGTTTGTAGCTGACGAGCTGCGTAAGGCTATCGCTGAAAACTATAAAATCCTGAATGTTTTCGAGATTTGGGGGTATGAGGTAACCACGTATGACAAAGCCACGAGACAGGGAGGGTTATTTAGCGGGTACATAGATAATTTTTTTAAAACTCAAGCAGGAATGTTCAGGATGCCTAGCCATTTCACGTCAGATGTTACAAAATTGAGTTACGTAACCGAGTATTATGAGAAGGAGGGGATTCGACTAGACGCTGATAATATTAAGAGAAATTCCGGTTTAAGGTACCTAGCCAAACTAATGCTGAATTCTTTTCGGGGTAAGTTTGGTCAACGCGAGAATTTAACCCAGTGCATCTGAACCAAAGGACTTTTTCAAATTGTTTACCGATCCATTGGTTCAGGTACAATCCGTTACTCAATGTTGTAATGGTAAATTGGGATAGACCTGAGGGTGAGGGTGAATCACAAAAAACTATTAATGTGTCCATAGCCGCTTACACGACAGCTCATGCACGTTTAGAATTATATAGTTATCCGGAGAAACTATACCGCCGTGTTCTGTATTATGATACAGACAGTGTCATATTTGTCGCTAAACCTGACAACTGAAATCCGGCTTGCGGAGATTTCCTTGGCCAGATGACCGACGAGCTGGAGGAATACGGTGAAGGAAGTTATATAGCCGAATTTGTTAGTGCCGGACCGAAAAACTATAGTTATAAGATGTTTTCACCCAGTGATCAAACAATTAAATCCGTGTGTAAAGTGAAAGGCATTACCTTAAATTATAAAAACTCCCGTGTTATAAATTTTGAAGCGATGAAGAATATGGTGTTTAGTAATAGTAAAGACTCTCTTTTTGTATATAATGATAGAAAAATAGTTAGAGACAGATGCTACAATGTGTTAAGTAGACCTGAATCTAAACAATATAGAATAAGTTATTCTAAGCGACGAAGAATTGAGAACTTTGATACTTTTCCATTTGGATATAAGGAATAAATAATAAAACAGATAAACAGAAAGAATTATTTTATTTATAAACCCCAACTCCTTGAGGGCGAGTTCCAGCTCCTGGCCTTGATTCGTTTTCGTGTTTGCGTGTTTTCGTGTTTTTCGTTTTTCGTTTTGTGTGTTTGTATGTTTTCATTTTTCGTGTTTCCATTTTGCGTGTTTGCGTGTTTTCGTGTTTTGTTTTGCGTGTCTGTGTGTTTGCCAACCTTTTTTTGATAGAAGTAATTTTCAGATACATCTTGAATTTATTTATTTCGCTATTTAAATGGATATAATTAAAGCATTTTTATGTATCTGGTTTGATTGATTGTTTTGAAGGTCGTTTCCTTAAAACGAGATTATGTTTTACCAAAATTGAAAATGCAATGGTAAATTTTAGGCATCCTTTTTTATATCAAAATGATCACTAATAGAGATGTGGTAATAAAAATTTAAAAACTCTAATAAAAAAAATAATATGGGAAAATACATGGTCAATTTAAAACCGTATGTTGCACACATTCCAATTCTTAATGTATTTTTTTTTATAAAAAAAACAATTTGTGTGTCCGTATGTACAATATGAATATTTTTCAAACCGATTTGTTATTAATTATTTTTAAGAGAAAGGTAAAATACGAACATCTTTATAAGTGTTTTGAATGTAAATTTTTGTAAGTACAACATGATTGTTAAATACGAGTAGCAGTAATCAGGTTTTGTGTATTACTTTCTAAATTAGTTAATGATCGGAATGTAATAGCCAGTTTATATCCAACCATTTCACAAATCGTGTTTAGTGTATTTCAGTTCAACATATGGTACAGCTAAAGGAAAAAAACACTTCTAAAGGTAAGCGTATTATTTTTAATATATGTTGTTTACCTGATATTGCTAACAAAAATGTCGATAAAGATTTTTAAAATGTATTATTACTCTTGTAGGATGACGTCATAAGATGAGCTCTACAGATAGTTGGTACGTATTCGTGGATTTTAAACTTGTAGTTACTGTTAATTTGCGTATAATAATAAACCATTAAAACCTTTTGCCTTTTATTTCCATTATATCAGTTTGATATTCTTAAAAACATGTTAATTTAATTTAACTGTATGTTATATATAAGTAATTATTACTTTCCAGTTTTTTTAATGGGTTTTTACAACTGGTAATGAATACGTTACAATGAAACTATTTTGTGTGTATGTAATTGAACATGCAAATAAATCAGATATAATGTTACGAATGTATAGGTGGTGACTGTTTAGAGAATCTGCCTGTACATAAAGCATTGCATTAGGGTAGAAATTATTTATTATTTCACGTCATATTTAATTAGACTCAGTTTGAACTGTAATCTGGTTTCCGCAAACTGTAAGACATAATTTCGGTTGATTGATTGAGATTGATCTGGTGATCGAGTGTGATTTGTTTTAGATTGATTAATTAATTGATTCGTTTGTATGTGAGAAAGAACCGAAAGAGAGAGGGTGAGAGAGAAACAAGATAGAGCAAGAGAGAGGTGTGCATTATCAACTTCCATTATAGAAAATATTCATTAGTCTATACGCCACTAGATGGCACTAAAATCAATTTTTACTCAAAGGGGCCAGGGCGCAGACCCTGATACAAGTCTTTCTTACAAGAACCTCCTTATTAGAATACAATTTTGTATGACGGGGCGAAGGCCTACAGCTGTAAGATTAAGTTAGAACCACATACAATTGCACCAAGGGGTCCACGATAGGAGGCTAAGCTCTACACTTGTCTTATAAGGTTAGGTTCCCATACCATCTCCGGCCTGGGGGCGAAGGCCCGAGAACAAGTTGCGAAGCCCTACACGTGTCTTACGAGAACCTCCTTATTAGAAACACAACGTTTTCTCGTATAGGTAAAAGATCATCTAATAGCATATGACCATTTCAAAGCAATAGGATCGATAATTTTAATAATAATATCTTATTAATTATGCAATTTCCAACATTGTATGCGTGTACGTTTGCCTA
This sequence comes from Vesta saturnalis, assembly GCA_036346205.1. Lineage (NCBI taxonomy): Eukaryota > Metazoa > Arthropoda > Insecta > Coleoptera > Lampyridae > Vesta > Vesta saturnalis. The sequence continues at coordinate 243,753 of JARFJB010000513.1, forward strand.
ACCTCCAGGGGCACTGCTCTTAATATAGCCAGAAGGACCTTAATTAGATGACCATCGAAAGTAACCCTAAGACCAACTCCAAGACCTAGCATGTGCAAAAAAGGCTCTAATTAGGGTTGACCCTCGAAAAGAAACCATAAGGGTTGAAAATACGCGTCCTATACGTGAGCTGTCATAAAATAGGGGTGAAAAAATACGTCCTACACGTGGGTGTGTAAAAAAATAGGGTTGAAAATACGGTCTCACACGTGGATGTGTAAAAATAAGGGTGAAAAAAGGCCTCCGAAAAGAAACCATAAGAGCGGAAAATGTGGTCTCCCACGTGGGTATATAAAAAAGTGAAAGGGGGCGTGGCTTGTGACGTACAAAAAGTGGAGGGGATAGTGCCCCAGTACTACTATCGTTATTTAGATATTGAAAAACGTAGAACAAATACTTCAATTCTACTTTTTTTGCCACCAAATTACTTACCAAGAAATACCATAGAATATAATTAATCGGTATGTTTAAGGTCTATATCAAGGTTTATTTATATACTTGTAATATGCAATGTTTCATAAACATTTGATAAAAATCAAAAAGTGTGACTAATAAACTCCCCCTTGGATTTATCACAAAATGTAATCAGATCCAGGAGAAATGAAATGAAGCTTAAGAATAAAATTTCAAGTACGTACGTATTATGGTTCTGAAGTTATGGTGGATACTAACATACATCCACACATCCACGGGCCAAAGCGCACAAGCACAAGCACGCGCACACGTACACGCACACGCGTTTGTGAAATAATCATACTCAAAGGATACGTTGAAAACAAAATGTATGCACTAAATTTAATTTTAATTACCTATGTATGTTAAATATTTGCAATGTTGTGGGGACTATGGATATTTATTTGGCACAGCGTTTACTTACACGAATTTTTCTTCACATTGACTGGATCTCTAAAATGATATAAAATTAAAACCCACGTTTTCTTACAAAGTTTTTACATTATATATAGGAGCCTTTTGGAATTTTTTAATTCTTTATGATTAGAGCATATACAGGGTGTTTAGGAGCACAATTTAAAAATAATTTCAACTGTACAGGGTGTTTACAAAAGAAGATCCATATCAAAGTTATACTTTTTAATGGAACACCATGTATATTATATGTTTTTTGAAATCTACGAATAAAATAAAGGCAAGTTGTAATATACCTAAAACCTACTGTTTCAAAGATATTTAATGATTTTTGAAATCACAGGCTTGAATTCAAAATTTATTTTTGTTACGTTTGTTATTATTGAAACAGCGTAGCCTCTGTCAGTACTTTGCAAAAGGGTTGTTGTGTAAGGCAGCATGAAATTTTTGTTAAGAAAATATACAGGGCACTCAAAAATAAATGTCAACTACAGGTACCTAATATTGCAAATAACTGCCTTATTTTAAATAGCACACCCTACATTTAATAAAAAATTTGATGTAACATTTAACATTTCATAACCTTTCAAATTATACTAGGGTTCCCTATATCTAACTCTAACAGATTTTGGGTTATTTTGAAATTTTTAATTAAGTTATAATAATTCCGATACTCTTAGGTTTACTTGAAGATGCAAGGTGGCATTGACAATATTTAATTATTTTGATAAAATTTAGGAAAGGGTTATAATATGGACTTAATATGATTATTTCTCACATATTTTTGGAAGCGATTGTGTGACAAACTCAATGATGCAATTTAAATAGTAAGAGCAGTGCATAGAACATATTCACACAAAGACATTTACATGTAGATACATTTTTATAGTGAAATTTCAAGAAAGTGTGTTAAACGATGTGACTTTTTAATACAACATTAATTTATACAATGCAGGTGAAATGAACATTAAATAAAATAAAGACAATTATTACAAGTCATTAGGATAACATTTTGAGTTACATAAACGTTTTTAAGTGTAAGTTATTTGTGATTTTAGAATTAAGTTTGGTTATGTTTTAAATGTTATGTTTTTTCACAAATTTATAGTTTTTTTGATAATATTAGGCTTAAATTACATTATTAAAGTGATTAATAGGAGGTCTTCCTCAATATTTCATAGCAATATAAAGTATACAATGCATTTCAGCGCAAAATTTCATGAAATGGGGGTTGAATTTAGAATTTTTCTAGATAAACATAAAATTCCTTTAAATTTAATATTTCGAACTTCAAATGTGTGTTTTCTTATGCTAAATTTTATCAGGATTACATATATGTAAGTAATTTAAGTCTAGTTTGTAACCTTAGGTAGTTATAAGCAAATTTAAATTAGATTAGGTCTTTTCGCATATTATTTAAAGGAACCATATCTTGGATGTCTATCTATTCGCAATTTTACACAGATTTCATTTCTGTCATTAGATTTTGAATCCGTAATTGTATAAAAAAGATATGGCTAAATTTGTATTTTAGTTAAATGTGTAAAATTTTTCAACCAATCAGAAACATGGTTACATAGGTAGATTTGCTAGACAAAAATTGAAGATTTAGTAACAACCAAAAGGGTATAAAAGGAATTGCCCTGGAAGTGGATAGCTCTCTATAATTTGTCAGTTTTTTTTGAAAAGGTTAAAGTAGTGTTGTGTTTTTGTGTTACAAGTAAGTTTTCCTAACCTAAATAATCATCGGAAAAAAGTTAATAAAAAACGGAGAGACGAGTATTCAGGCGCAATTGTTTCTATACCGACAATAATTTAAATATTTAAGTTCGGTTACCGATACCTGTACGTTTTCGTAAAATTCATTACGAATTAATAATTTGTATGACGATTTATGTTGAACGTTTAAATTTTCCGTTTCGTTGAATTTGAATTTGGTTACGTTATACCAAAATAAATTCGTAATCATTTTTTTGTCATTTGTGTTTTATTTCTTGCTGCGAATTTCTTTTACTAATTAATATTTGAGCCGGAACCTAAAATAAAGTGACATTAATTTAAACCTTGGACTACCACTAAATATTTTATAAACGATACCATCAGAAATCATTAATATATTTAAATAAAATTTTATCGAAATTAAATTTGTGGTTGGAGTGAAGCCGTATTGAAAGAGAAATATTAACAGTTACGGAAGCGAACTTGATCAACAACCCGAGCACCAGTTAGCAGCTAATGGGTATATGGTAGCAGTACGAATTAACTGGAAAGTGTCTGCATCTAAATGGAACAACCTATATGAAGACATCAGTTGGAATTTGGAACATTTATATGTGAGTTACTTTTGAATATAACCCTATCCATTGTGTTCATTGTTGTGTTTTATTTCCTGCAATTATTATTATTGGTTATATGTATAGGTGTATATTTTTTTCAAATAATACTTGTATAAACACCTGCAAAAGAAACTAAATTTTAAATTTTTTCCAAATTTTAAATTCAATTAAAAGCATAAACATAAAATCAACAAGTCATTGTTTGACAGTTCTGACATTTAATAATTTTTATTCAGTAACGTTACAACGCATGCGTTAAAAGTATAAATTGTGTTCAGATATATTTTTTTTCCATATATGATATTTTTCATAAAGGGCAATTCATATAATTATATTCAAATTAAATATAATTTCCCACTAAATCTTGAACCCTATCCCCACATTGAGATTTGAGCTAGTCGTAGTAGTATATTAATATTTACAATTTAAACATTAATCTTATCCCCAATCAAATACAATTTGATGTTTATATAGTAAATTATATTATATATATATATATATATATATATATATATATATATATATATATATATACAACGTGATCAATCTCAAGTGTACTGTAGTGGTATGACAAAAATCCCTAGTTGTTAATATTGTTGTTTTGCAGTTGGCTGCTTTGGATTTTTAGTGTGGTGTTAGTCGTTTTAGTTTATGTCAGTTTATGTCATATTATACCTTCGTTTTTCACTTTTGTATTTTCTTGATTTATTTACAAATTGTCTATATCAAGACAAATTATATATTCTGAATTTCAAATTGTGATATCGAATTTAATCGTCATGCCGTTTTCAAACATGTACTGTAAATTTTATTTAATTATAATGAAATTATAACATTTAAATACTTAAGATTCATTGTTTTGTAATGATGTAATCCAATCATTAAATATTTTATTTATTTTGTTGTATTTTATAGGGATGCAGTCTAATCAAATACAAAATAGTCATTATTTAAATTAAGATAATATTTTATAATATGTATAAGTTAATGACCTTTATACAGATTTGAAACTGATCGTAGTTTTTACTCGAACCATGCTCTAGAGTAGCTAGAGCAATACAGCTTCTTACCAACCTATCAGTGGTACCAACTTAAATATTTTGATCACGTGGTATACACTTGAGATTGATCACTCTGTATGTATATATATATATATATATATATATATATATATATATATATATATGTAAATCCTACAATTTTCAATTTTATAATCGAGGGTGACGCTACTTTATGGTATTTGCGATATTAACAGTCCAATCCTCTACCGGAGGGCGGAAGCCCTCAAATTATAATAGGGAAGTGGGGTTGCGCTACTCATATTTTTAAATATAAGAATATAAATTCAATTACCTTTCCAACCATGCCCTAATTTTTATTTTTAAGCCAAGATTGAATGGTGAATCATTAGTTCGTTATTTACAAAATAATCCTTGGATATGTGGATCTTGTTTTTCATTTGGACAATTAGTGGGGGTAGTTTTGATATTGACAATCCAGTGTTAAGTATTATCTCTTTCTTTTACTAAATAATTTAATTACTGTTTCTTTGTTTATGGGCAGCAGTGAAATCGCACCGGGAACAGAAGTAGCCAATTCTCTAATGAAGAAATGTGAGTCATAACCTGATAAATTATGAAATACAACCTGTAGATGCTCCTCGAAATGCTCCAGTAAAATGGTTATGGTCTCTAACTTTTATATCATAATCAGTAAATGATTTTTTGTAAATGTAACAAATCGCGGTGCTTTCAAAGTGTTCAACCTGACTGGGAGTTAAAGTATTCATATTAATTATTTTATAGATTACTTCGGTAGTGCAATGTGCAATACTTTGAAGCTCTTTAACAAACCATTGAATGCAATCATTTCCTCTATAAATCCTAAATCGAGATAAATAATCATTGTATGAACACTTCAAGTAGTAAGCAATATTGAAGGGTATATGTTTGCAATGAAATAGAGTATTATCCCCATGGTATGCTAATTTGTACACTTTTCCAAAATACTTTCTAAATCCACATAAATTACAAACGGTACCTTTTCTTGGGATGCGAAATTTTTGAACTGCAGAAACATTTCCGCTTCGGTAGGCAGCCTGGCAGAGCATTAATTAAGTTGAAGATAGAGTGATGTGTTTTTTAGAAGGTGATCTGAAGAAAAGTGGTTCAAACATCGATAACAAATAAATTTCTTGTGCTCTCTATTCGATAGTTGTTTAGAAAAACGAGCCGACATATTTTTAATCCACGCGAAATGATAAACAGTATTATTTTTTGTACTAATAGCATCAGCAATAGAACCCACGGAATGATAATTAGCCGAAAGTACTAAAAGATTCATAGGTTCCCTGATACTATTTTTTTTATTTCCACGTAGTACTAGTGGTAATATACGTTTCCCTTGAATTCAAAAGAAATTAATGGAGAGGTTATTTAATTTTTCGAATTTTTACATCATCTAGTTTAATGGGAAAGGGAATTGAATCATAATTCAAAACATCCATAAAATGAGGATAGCTGTAAACTCTATCTGAGTCATGTTGAACGGGATATAACGTCGAAACAACGGCCCACAGGAAGCAATACTTATCGTTATTTTTAACATTCACTACGGCATGCTTTATTGCTATGAAGTAAGGAATTTTAACGTAAGTCGAAAGGCCGCGTCTAAATCGAGCATAGCTATTAATGTTCACCTTCAAATGTACAACTTCCTATAATGCCCAACCGGAATCCCTTTCGAAGAACTCCTCTAATTTTTTTTGTAATTTATAATGAACGTTTTCATTATACCGCTCACGTAAATTGGTCGCAATATCGATGACAATTTTTTATTGCAGTGCATTGAGAGTGCATAAAATGGCAGACTAAAAGGACATTCACCTTTAGCATCGTTTGCCTTAGCATTACTTTAACCTTTCGTACAAAACTATTGTATGCATTTTGTAAAAAAATAAGAGGGTCCTTGACATTGACTATAATTCCTGTAAGTAACCTACCATTAAAACATGAATCTAGAAAGTACCAACATAATTTGCATGTACGTTTTTTAGCGGCATTGACAATACCACAACCTGTTTTCTCTGAAGCGTTCATTAATTGTTTAAGTCTTACAAGATAACACTTTAACAATGATAAATTGCTTTCGAGTTTAAGCAAATTTTCACTTGCTTCCAAATAAATTTTATTTTGAATTATATTTCGCAATAGCATAATATTAGTGTTAATAATACGGATGCGTTTTACAAATTTATTTTTGGTTTTCAACAATGGAATAATACGTCTTGTTAAATTAACAATACCACTACTACTTGGTAAAACCTTACTCATAGTTACCTTAAAAACTGTATCCAACAATGCAAAAAAAATGAAGCACACACTGTCCATTATGCAGGGACAGACGGACAAACGGACAGACGGACAGACGGACAGACGGGCAGACGGACAGACGGACAGACGGACAGACGGACAGACGGACAGACGGACAGACGGACAGACGGACAGACGGACAGACGGACAGACGGACAGACGGACAGACGGACAGACGGACAGACGGACAGACGGACAGAGGGACAGACGGACAGACGGATAGTCAAAAAAGGCTATTGCATAACCTTCTATACCTAGATATGTGTGTGTAGGTTGTAAGGTGAAAGTTATGGTAAGTTACGGGTAATAAAAGTCATACTTACTCAGTTTCATATTTTTTCTAGGAGATGAGAAACAATTGAACATTGTGATAGTTTTTTGCAATTAAACAAATTATTAACCGATTTCGATCTACCAGGTCTCAAATTGATCTTGTTTTTAGCAAACTAAAAACGAGAAAAATTTTAAACCCCTGTTGGTTATGGTTTCCGAGCTACGATTAAAAAATCCATTTTTAACCGATTTTTCAAAATTTTACCGTTGTTTAACCAGTGTTCCTACTTGTGAAAATAGGATACACTTGAATATTGTTTATCACTAAAACAACCCACTTTCCTACATGGCTACTTTTAATGCAATTACGACTTTTAGGTCTTTTTTGTCTAATTCCACTGGTTTATAAGTAATACGATCACGTTTTTTTTTTCAACGAAAGGATCTATAAACAAAAAGTTTAAATGGAATAGCTAGAAAATGAAAATAACCATAAAATTGGACACTGTCTCACTAATGCAATATATATCTTTTCCCAATGTATTTGAAAATGAATCACGAATGAACATTTTTATTACTATACATAAAGTTTGTAAAATTTATATTTAAATATAAAATTTATACCCAAAAGTGATCTATGTATAAATTCTTATAATTTTCATGAAAATGAAAACTTACATGATTGAGGTTCAGAATTAAAATACTAATTTTTTGTGCATAGTCGTGTCTTCAAAAGCAAATAAATGTTAACAAAAGCTTAAGTATATGTTAACACTATTTTTCTTTTTCCAAGGAAGATAGCTGCAATAGCTATTGAAACGTTTAAACCTTATAAAATGTGTTTTTAAACACGCAACTTATATCCAAAAAAGATAAATATCTATTGCGTTTTCATTACTTCTTTATTTGGCTGTCACTTAATACTTAGATGTGCTTAATAGTCGTGAAAATTTTATTAGCAGTTTTGAAGTATGTATCGATTACCTTGTTATAATAATAACTACTCAGTTCAAAAATATATATTAAAAATTGTTATTCTCATAACAATCACGTATTCCATCACAATAGATATTTTATAAAATAATTCAATAATCAATCTAGTAATTATAATGAATTCTTCATAAATATGTCCTACAATTCCGAGGTAAATTCATTTTAAATTAACCACGGATTATTTTTAGATAAAAGTAGGTTACTTTTCTTACTTCGTGTTAAGTTCAAGTTATTAAATAAGTAATTTAGAGCATTCAAATCATTTTTCCGAACATTACCCTTTTTTACTTTAGAATAGTCTTGGTTATTAAATAAATCACCATCCGAATTAGAATCTAGCACATTCATTAATTTCGGTCCAAATACACTAGAATTTACATTATTATTGGTATTGTCGTTTTTAACTTTTGCGTCAGTCCGGTTCAAGTTTTCTTCTTTTTTAACACAAACAATGGGTTTAAGCACTACGTACGTATTTCTTCTTACCAACGAAGGTTTAGAGTTTCCCATTTTTGGACTAGTTTTTGCGTTATTTTTACTAACACTCTGACTTCTGAAAACAGGAATTTTTGAACTCGCACCTCGTTGAATTTTTCCGACATCAGAATCTGAGTGATAATTAACAGTATAATTTTTAGCATTTGATAGTTTTTCGCCAATGGCCGGTATTTTGCTAAAAGGAGTGAAATGTTCACCATTCGCTTTTAATTTAACTGGTGAATTAAATTCATTAATCCAACTATTTTTGCGGAATCGAATTTTAGTTAATTCAGAATCACTGTTATTTTCCGAAAGTGAAATGAATTTTCTTAATCGTTTTTGAGCCGTTTTTTCATGTTTTGAACCCATTTATAAATGTTACGGCGCCACGATTTCGATTTGTTGCATAAGTAAATAGCACGTCTTACTCGCACGTCATTCGGATTTGAACTGATAGTTTATTGGATTTTGTTATATTTAGTTCAATTCAGTGGTTCAATTCTTCTTTAATATAGCGTGTGATAAGCTTATTAGTACCAATGTCAATAGAATACTAATGTCAGGTGCACAGAGATAGTAATTAAGATAACCTTTTTTTATCTGTTTTGCATTATGTATGTGATAAATGTGGTATGGAAATTATTTCTAAATCAGCTTAATTGTGGTTACTTCTATTATTTACAGTAGAACAACTACCTATAATTTTAAATGTAAGTACGGAGAATGCAATTATGGTGTAATAATTATTGCATTGCCAGAGTATGGATGGAACAATGCTATTGATTTCTTTAATTGTGTTAAGGTCACGTTATGACAAGAGCAAATAAAATTATGAGTGTTTTGTATTTTCGATACATTGTTTTTATTATTTTTGAAATTGTTTCGTATTGGAATTTGTAGCACGATGTTATGCCTAGGAAAAAAGTTGATTAGGTAGTCAAAAATTTCCAGATTTTGGATACTTTGGAACAAAAATTCCAAATAAGTATAAAAGGCTAGCTAAGTTAGAAAATACAACTTCAATTAATGTGAAGGGTGTTGTCAATAATTAAAATGCTTACTTATATAGGAAAGAAAAAGGTGAACGTATCTTGTGTGATCTTACTTATATTTAGTCAATACCGAAACATACTCCATCCTTCCGAACGTGTTTTTGCTAGCAGATCTTAACACCACACACACCCAGTTTGGGAAAAATGATAATGAATATCAACAGGATCTCGCACACTGCCAACCTTATTTGATTACTACACTTTTGGATCAGAAATAACAATCTATTTTTATACCATCACATATGTCCGCAAATGAGCATATAATATGCTCCAAACCATTCTTGTGATACATTTATTTGGAAACTGCTGACCTCCCTTAGACACGAGCGAGACGTTGATGGCCCAGTCTCTGAAGCGGCTACTAAATATTGTTTGATCTCTTGAACCAGTAGCTTTAACAAAAAAGACGAATTATTCTGGTTTGTGAGCAATATATAGGTTTTCTGGCCTTCTAGGATTATTACGCTGGAAAACAGGGTGTTTTATTTTTTTTATTTGTAATATTCATAAGACATCATTTTAAATCACAGTTGCAACTGTATAAAATCGCACAAATAATTCAGCTACATAAATTACAATAGACATTAAAAATAAGAAACTCATCAATGCTACAAAATTCATTTTGGAAAGTAAGTTTTTAGTACTTTTAAGAATATACTGTAGCACTGATTCTATCGTACTCATGAAAAGAACTATGCTTATTATAGGAACCACATTATCGGCACTACACCAGACAAAGGACCTGGAAAATTGAAAATTCATACATTACATGGAAACACCAAAAACACCAAACACGCACGCACCCACACACGCACGCACGCACACACATACCCACACGCGCACACTCGAACAACACACACTACACACACACACGCATTCACGCACACACACACACACACACACACACACACACACACACACACACACACACACACACACACACACACACACACACACACACACACACACACACACACACACACATACACACCCTTACTATTACAAATACGAAAAAGATAAAAGTTGTCCACAGTCATAAACTACACGTTTTAAAATGATTTTCATAAATGGCGGACTTCCGGTTATACCGGAAACTCATGCCAACTTCGTTATTTTACATAGAACAACCTATATATTATTACATATTTGAATTCCTCGTTGAATTTAAAGGTCACTTTAATAACCATACTATGAGTCTACGTCGTATTGCTTCTGATTTATTTAACATTTTGTAGAAAAAATGACTTTTGCAGTGCCTCCGAATACTTTCAATATCTCAAGGCGGATGCCGGTAGAGAGATGTCGGTTTCGTTTTTTACTTCCGAAAAGGGTACCGCATCATTTTCATACATTGCCAAAAATCTTGATTTTAGAATTCAATAATTTCTATCCTCCGAAAATAATTTTTTTCAAACATGGATAACTTGATTTTTTTTAAATCGAACTACCCATATTTTCTTACATCAGCGGATAGGAAATTAAATTTCCTTTCCATTGATGTATCATTATCAATATTTTGGAGTGATAGTTTTCGAGATATTCACATTTTTATCTAATTTCAGTTTTTATTGCGCATTGCCGCGGTGCTTTGGAAAACCTTTGTCAATTGTTTTAAACAACGATAAGAAACGTAAGTTTCTCGAGCTTCTGTTGTGCTTTGCTGTCTTGTGTATCAGTTTAAGTGTTTCTACAAGCCATTTCCATTAAAATGCAGAGTTGATCGACATGACTTTCATTCTTGGAGAATGCCAAAGAAATGCGTTATTGGCGTCAAGGATTTATGCGGTACGGTATCCTGAACGAAGACTTCCCCGAGAAACAGCCTTTCAAAAGTATCAAACGAGGGAACATGTTAACATGATAACTTGTATTTCTTTTGTATATCTCCTGTAATCGTTAAGTAATTGTCCTTATGTATTTATTGATCGTTCCTTATGTATTTATTGTGTATTTCTTGTGCATTTCTTCTCTATTTCTTGTGTAAGCCTTAAGTAATTATTTTGTATTACTTGTGAAATCCTTATGTATTTATTGTTCATTCCTTATGTATTTCTTGTGTATTTCTTTTGAGTTTTGTGTTCTTAATTCTTGAGTATTTATTGTTTATTTCTTGTGCATTAAAAAAATCAAGTTATCCATGCTTGAAAAAAGTTTTTTTTTTCAGAGCAATAGAAACGATTGAATTCTAAAAGCAAGACGTTGCAACAACTTTTGAAAGGCTGTTTCTCGGGGAAGTCTTCTGTCAGGATACCGTACCGCATAAATCCTTGACGCCAATAACGCATTTCTTTGGCATTCTCCAAGAACGAAAATCATGTCGATCAACTCTGCGTCGGACAACAACATTTTAATGGAAATGTCTTGTAGAAACTCATTAACTGATACACAAGACAGCAAAGCACAACAGAAGCTCGAGAAACTGACGTTTCTTGTCTCTTGTTTAAAACAATTGACAAACGTTTTCTAAAGCACCGCGGCAATGTGCAATAAGTACTGAAATTAGATAAAAATGTGAATATCTCGAAAACTATCACTCCAAAATATCGATAATGTTTCATCAATGGAAAGGAAATGTAATTTACTATCCGCTGATGTAAGAAAATATGGGCGGTTCCATTAAAAAAAATCAAGTTATCCATGTTTGAAAAAAATTATTTTCGAAGCGATAGAAATTATTGAATTCTAAAAGCAGGATTTTTGGCAATGTATGAAAATGATGCGGTATCCTTTTCGGAAGTAAAAAACGAAACCCACATCTCTCTACCGGCATCCGTCTTGAGATATTGAAAGTTTTCGGAGGCACTGCAAACGTCATTCTTTCTGCAAAATGTCAAATAACTCAGAAGCAATGCGACGTAGACCCATAGTATGGTTATTAAAGTGACCTTTAAATTCAACGAGAAATTCAAAAATGTAATAATATATAGGTTGTTCTATTTAAAATAACGAAGTTGGCATGAGTTTGCGGTATAACCGGAAGTCCGCCATTTCTTGACAACTTTTTCAATTTATTTACCTCCATGGAAACGAGCCGACTTTGTTCCGCAGCAAATTAGATTATTATTTTAAAACACACCACATTAGAATTATGCCTTAGAAGTTTTATATGATGTTATAAACGTACAGAAGAAGAATTAATAGTTGTTTTTTACAAAACGGCCGCCAATTTGAACATTTATAGCTTTTCACTTGTTTTTTAACAGTTGTTCATGATTTTTTACCATTCTATTAAAAAGTTTCTTAAACAAAAATCAATCATTACTTTGATATCGTTGTTATGGCCCGTTGGCCTCTAAACACGCTCCAAATTTTGCAATTTGCCTAGTTTGGACAAGTCCTAAGCCTAGATAGAGTGTGAAGGGAGGCACAGACTATGATAAATGCAGATTCCTCATTACTAATCCAACCTATACACCTTAAGAAACCATAGCAACAATCAATTATTAAATTAAACGGTTAAAAAGTCTTCTTTTCGCCATAACTCTGGAACAAATAAAGATATCAAATTGCGTTATTTACGTTTTTTGTTACAAATTTAAGCTACTTTCCGCTTATGATGTCATAATTATACCGTATGATTTAAGTTTTCTGAATAAAATCAAAAATACTGGTATTATTACAAATTGCGCCCTCTAACAATTTTATTATGAGCTATGGCGTACCAATGGATGCGACAGTTAAAAGTACTTACCTTTTTCTTCTAAACAAGCCTAGGTTTACCACAATCGGATAAGTCGTTTAAAAATAACAGCGATTTAAATGATTACACATTCAATAGCTTCCCCCACTCTTATTAAGGTCGGTACGCCAATGAGCCTTAGACCAAAATGATGCAGAATTGTCTAAGCTTTCTAACGATGTTACCAAAGGTATGCCTTAATGTGGGAATTTTCGGAGAAATTTATAATTTTATTTTTTAATTTTCAATTGCGCCCCCTTGCGATGAATTACGGAACTTAAAAATAATTTCCAGGATTTTCTCGTGGCGACTTTTATAATGAATTTTTTTTCTCCACTTTTTATGTCCACTAGTTTCTGAAATATGGCCGGTGGCCAGCCTTAATGAAACACCCTGTATATATATATATATATATATATATACACACAGTGGTGTGAAAGAGTCACTCACGTCTACAATGGTTTTTGGACTCTAACAGAAATTAAACTACCTTGAATTATCTGATTGTACATCATATATCATTAGTGTTATTGCTAATGATGTCATTATAATTAATTAAATCGGATAATTAAGCAGATTTTAAAGAATTCCAAAAATAGCATAATTATTAGGTCGTAAAGGGACGTCGTTAAAATCTATTTAAAGTAAATTTGAAGAAAATAATTCCATTAAATTGTTAGTTCATATGGGCTTAAAATACTTTAAGCCATTATTTACTTTTTGCATTTCGTGTAGAAAGTTAAAATGTGTTCTAAACTGAAGCAAACGAAATTATCAGACCAAACGCGGTTTGAAATTATTTTTCATCATAACCAAGGTGCTTCTATCCGCGAAATCGCGTCATTAGTAAAATGTAACCAATCTACAGTAGTTCGGATCATTAAAAAGTGTACTGAGTTTGGACAAATCGACGACAAACCGCGTAGTGGGCGACCAAAGCAAACCTCTGTTCGAGATGACGCTGTCTTAAGACGAACAAGCCTTGCAGATAGACGTCTCAATTCCACCCAGTTAACAAAAATATGGAGTGAAGCTACAGGTATAAGTGTGTGCACTTCCACTGTGAGGAGAAAACCGATTAGTTTTGGATTGAGAGGGTGTAAAGCACGTAAGAAACCATTACTTTCCGAGAAGCAAAGGATGAACCGTTTGAAATGGACAAAGGAACATCTAAAGTGGATAACAGATCAGTGGCAAAGAGTATTATTTAGTGATGAATCAACTTTTAACATCAATAATCATGCTGGAAATACGTATGTCAGAAGGTTTCCAGGGGAAGAATTTTCGTCAAAATGTATCATTCCAACAATTAAGCATCCAACCTTAGTTATGGTGTGGGTTTGCATGTCCTTCCGAAGAGTTGGTCGGTTGCACATCATCTCTGGAATGATGAATGCCACAAAATACATCGAAGTGCTACAGAACAAAATGCTGCGAAGTGGAAACGATTTGTTTGGCGAAGAAAGCTTTCAGTTTCAAGATGACAACGCACCTTACCATAGAGCTAAGATTGTTCAATCATGGATGGAGATGAATGGAATTATCAGGTTGGATTGGCCAGCGCAATCTCCAGACCTGAATCCCATCGAAAACTTGTGGAACAGGATATCTCACATCATAAAAAAACCAACGACAAAGGTCGCCCTCATCGAATCTCTAATTGACGCCTGGAATCACTGCATCACTAGGGAGGAACTGGAAAAACTGGTGAATTCCATGCCTAAAAGATGTCAACTAGTCATGCAAAACAAGGGTTGGCCGATTAAATACTAAAATTAGCTTTAAATAAGATCATATTTGGCATAATGTAGCAAACGTTTTTTTTTTGTAATTTTTTGATATTTTGAATAAAGCCTTTTTTTACTAAGTTACTTCAATGTTTTTTGATTTTATCATTGTGATTAAGTCCTTAGTTAAGATAGAGCTGATATAGAGAATATAGTTGAAGTGCATTCGCGTGAAGTGCTTTAAAGTTCATTTTTCATTAATTTTAAGAGGTGATGCAGGAGAGAATACAGTACATACGTGGAAAAGCTGCTGCTACCTATGCAATGGCATATCCAGGATGCTGGTGTTTAGCATGCCGAGAACTTATATTACATAAACTTTACAATGATGATGAATGTGTGCCTTGTGATGATATATTATACATAGAAAATTAGTATATAGCCTTCTTCAGTAACGAAATATTTATATCAATATACTAAAAGCTAATACATCCGTTTATGCAATAGTGTCATATTTCTTATTTCCAGAAATTTATCCTCGAGAGCATATGCGTACCTACTGGTCTTATCATGGAAATTCTGGTGCAACCCGTTTAGAGTAGATTAATGCAGACAAAAAATGGCATTTAGCATAGATTAATCTCTCGATATCTAAAAATAAAGCGAAATCGATAGGATATCTAAAAAATTAATCCATCTATTCTATTCTTAGGTAACAGCCATCTGTTTTTGAGAAATAGGCACACGTTCTTGACTTGTTATTGGCCTGTTCTTAGCTGTTTTTGTTAAACGGGTACTCGTTTTGAGGAACAGATACAAGTTTTTGTGAAACAAGAAACGCTTTTTAGAAAACTGGTACCTGTTTTTAAAAATCAGCAATCTCAAGCTGAGGGGTTCTATGGTCAAGAACTAGACAAGCTAAATATCCAGATCCTGGTGGAGGAGATGCTGCATCGAAAGGACAATAATAGTAGTAGTATTATGTAAAAGTTATATTTATTCGAAATAAAACACACACATATTTTAAACAATCATTTTATGACAATTCATGATACACATTTTTAAAAATTCATGGTTGTGTACAATCAGTGTGGTCTTATTGGAAGAAGTATCGTCTGACCATCAACTAGAACAGATGAACAGGAAAGTTGTAGAGGAACACAGGTAAACTACATCCGAGGGAGTGTTTAGAATAAATTAGTTAACTCAATCTATCTACATTGGGTATACACGTAAAATAGTGTTAATAAAAAGTAAAGTAATGATTAGTTTATATTTCAGTATAAACTAAAGTGAATTTTTGTAATGCTTAATGTCTGAATGTAGGATTCAGAATTTTTCATAGCGAAATAAAATAACGTTAGCCTTCGTGTGAATATTTTTTGTACGCTTTTCGAAGGCTTATTAGATTAATGATATCGAATTTTTGATTAATTAATTAATTAATTTGTTACATAAGAATTGATAAAGTACATGAGAATTTTCCTGAGGGCGAAGAGATTATTTTGCACAGGACATAGCTGCTTAGGAAAAAACCTAAGTGGTTAATTTTATGTAGATATAATACACACGTACGCACGCAGGCTTGAGCCCTCGCGCACGCACATGTACACGAACACGTATACACACACGCACATGCAGACGCTCACGCACACCCACACGCACACTCAGGCCCACACCCACACGCACACCCAGGCCCACATCCATACCCTCACTCACCCCCCCCCCCCACACACACATACACACACGCACACACATCACATCACATCACATCGCATCGCATCGCATCGCATCTCATCGCATCACATCTCATCTCATCTCATCACATCACATCACAAGTTCATGTAAAATGAAGCAACTTAAAGAATGGTTAACAGATAACATTGACTTTAATATGGGCATGACAAATATTTTTTCTTGCCAAGACAGTATATTTATAATCATTATTTATTACATACCAATTGAGTATGACAAAGTGTCTATAATTTAAATTCATTATATTAAAGTTATGAAATTGTCGGCATTTATAAATATTTTGTACTTTATCATTAAAATATAAAAAAAACGGTATTGTGTCGTCTAATTTAGTTATTTTTTAACTTATTTTTGATTGGATAGAATTATTTATTATTATTAATTTAGTTACCTTATTGTAAACTTTTTTTTTGTTAAATGTCAAGTAACGTTTTATTTTTTAAATATTTATAAAAGTTATTTAAAAGATTTTTTTAAAAACTAAGTTGCTAAACTCAGTAATAGCGCGGTGCCTCTCTTCACCCAAAAATCTGAAGATTCTGCACCGGATTTTAAATCGATCGCTAATATAAAAGCGGGCCAGCCTTGCACTCCAGTTCTAATGGGAAAATAATAAGCAGGGCACTGGTAGATACCTTTAAAAAATGATGGTATTAACAAAAACAAGGTAACTGTTAGATAGCTTACCTCGACTTTTCTTTTTTAGTTGTTCAACTGGTTGGAAGTGGATTAAGGGCATTGAACACACTAATTGCAAGGGTTGTGGTTCAATTAGCACTGCATTCTTTTTGTCCCAACCGGCACCTTCTAAGAATAATCCTCTTACATAAACACCGGTTGGAGGTTTTTCAACGACGGTATGGTCTTCTACGGTTAAAACTGTAAATTCCCATCCCAAAGCGTCTATGGGAATCTCCATTGCTCGTGATGCAGTCTGTGAAATTTTATAAATAAACTATAAACAAACTTTAATGTTCATTACTTGTAAGCATGCGGTTAAAAATCCTGTTGGGAAAGTGTAAGCTGATAACCAAAAGAAGAGGGGAGGCTTGATTGTGTCTGCCCAACGTGAAAAATGCTCTATTCGCGCAACTAGGTCTCTGGTCCAAGATCCCAAAAGTTTTAAAGATGGATAAGCTGCAAAATCACTTCATAGTATGTTATCTACTACTAAGGTGATACTACCTTTTAACCAAGGGGAAGGAACCCTACCGTCATCAATAGATGTAAATATGTCATCCAACTCTGAGGACATAACGACCAAGCCTTTTATACCTTTTTGCAATTCAATCAAAGAAACACGTATTCCAATTAATAAAGAATTATACCTATAAAAAATCTTATTGTGATTATCGCAGTGTTAAAATAGCGAAAACCTGAGAATTTCTTGTAGTAAAACAACATCTAACGGCGATTTATCAGCTCCAATCAATTTGTCGGTATTCTCATAGTCAATAGGTGAAGGGATTTTAAGTAAAACGTCTGCGGCCATTTGAGATACCTTTTCTTCCTTTGATTCAGACGCACTGCTACCGGTTTGAATTTGTAACGACATTAACGTCTCACACATTAAACGTGTTTCTGAATTAAGTGACGTGATATCTGCATTTGGGTGTTGCCCAAAAGCTTCAGGTCGATCAGTTGCAGGTAATACATAGATGTAATCAAGATAAGACTGTTGTGAACCATCTCTTGGTATATAGTACGTAGGTAGAGAAGATAACCTACAGAGATACTATAATTTTTTGACATATCAGGTAATCACGCGCTTACCGATGAAAGGGAATGTTTAAAGTGTCTTCACAGAAATATTGGTCGATATATGTAAGAAGAAGTCTTCTGTCCCAATCATCAGTAACATGTCCGCCGTAATTTACACCAGCAATTAAGTATTTTAGAGCGTCCCAAGGTGTTTCTGGATATTCATCTAAGTAAATTGATAGTAAATTTTCAGATACCTGCAAATTTAAAGATGATTAAATGTTAACAATGTGCCTACAGTTTACTACCTCAAAATCAGCATCATTAAAACTATAAATAACATTCCAACCGAGCTGTTGAAACTTTTTACGTTCTAATAAAATTGCGTGAAAAAAGCAAAGCGAAAATAGTAATTTTTTATATTTTTCAACCGCTTTACATAATTGAAACTGGTCTTCTGTGATGATTTGGTACATTCGTTTCAAATTTGCTTTTATTCCCTACGTTTGAAATAAGTTTGAGTTAATTTGTAATATACAGATTTCTGGATACCTTGGGTGGTTCCGTTGTCATTTTTATGCCTGCTTGTAAAATAGAAAGTGGAAAATCTGGATTGGGATTAGAACTAAGCCAAAGTCTAAAATCGGGATGTACTTTGATTGTTTGAAGATTTTCTACAATTTTATCCAATTTCGGCATCCAGCTTAATGACAAATGACAATTTGCCAAAAACACCCAGTTGCCTTCTTTAGTTCCAGCAAAAATCATCCTACAAAGTCGTGTAAAGAGTGAAAATTACTCTGTATAATTTAGGTTTTTACATACCTTGTAGCGATAGGAGCTTGGCCTTGTCCCAATGACAAGGAATGAAAATGGTCGCTCATCCCTAGAGAATCTGCAAAAGAAATTAACGCACCAGTCGGATCAACTCCCGCCGACAACACGAATATCAAGGGAGTTTGTGGAATTGATTCTTCAAAAACAGATCTAACATCCAACACTGGCGGTTCTACAAACTGTGGACCTAACTCATGTATTATAAAGTTTGTTATACAAAATGAAAGCCGATCTTGTCGAATACTTCGCACGAATAACATTCTTTGG
The DNA here is from genome assembly GCA_036346205.1 of Vesta saturnalis. NCBI lineage: Eukaryota > Metazoa > Arthropoda > Insecta > Coleoptera > Lampyridae > Vesta > Vesta saturnalis. The sequence goes on from JARFJB010000513.1 coordinate 263,130, forward strand.
AATTCTTTGCAAATATGTTCCCATTCATCTACAAAATAAAGCAATTTGTTGTTTTTTCCTTAACTTGCAGTTAATTGACTGTACCAATGAGAGGTAAAGTTTCAGGTTCTGTATGTATGTACCAATCACGCCAGTCTCTTGTAAATTGCTCGAATGCTCCAACAACACCATGAAATCCCGGTAATTTATCTAGTTCTGTGATATTATCCCAACCTTCTTCATTAAGCCATGCTAAAAAAAGTAATTTAATTAACATAGTATTATTATTAAAGTGCCATTTATGGTTTTTATTTTTTCCTCTGCGTCATAATGGGATAAAAATTCTGAAAAAATGTGCACCCTTATGTGAATCTTTTCAACCTTATCTACACTCAGATTCCTATACTATCTAGTTCAACGTACCCTAAGATAATTTTTCTTTCCAAGACCAATTATGACATCGCAATCTTAAGCTACCTTTAACAAACTTTATTCATTTTTATTTAATTCACAGAATTAACTAAATTTATTTTTGTAGCGAAACGAGTATTTTATTTTGGCACTAAGAAGCAATACTTTTCTATACTTGAAAAAATGGTTTAATTTAGAAATCAATTTAATAAGGTTGGTATTCGAATACCAAAGTTAGAAGACGGCGCACTTGTCGCCGCCATCTTGGAATTTCTAGGGAAAACCTACCTTTCACTTTTTTATACGCCCACGTGGGGATCATATTTTTTCACCCCTATGGTTTCTTTTCGGAGGGCATTTTCAACCCTCGATGGAATTTTCACCCTGATTTGGTTCTATTGAGAACATTTTTTTATGGTTTCTTTTCGGAGGCCATTTTCAACCCTCGATAAAATTTTCACCCTGATTTGGTTCTATTAAGAACATTTTTTATGGTTTCTTTTCGGAGGCCATTTTCAACCCTTGATGGAATTTTCACCCTAATTAGAGCCCTTTCGGTAGTGTTAAGAACTTTTTTGTCCGTTCACACCTATGAATTCTTTTCCGCGGTCGTTTTGATGGAATTTTCACCCTAATTTGGTTGTATTAAGAGTCTCTTTGGCAGTTTAGCCCCTGGAAGGTAACAAACCTTACATATAAGTGCAAAAACTAGCTCTTGGGCCTTGGCCCATATCGTGGCCCCCTTGGTGCAATTGTATGTGGGTTCTAACTTAATCTTACAGTTGTAGGCCTTCGCCCCCGTCATAAGAAATTTGTATTCTAATAAGGTGCCCCTAGCCTTGTAAGACAGGACTTGTATCAGGGTCTGGGCCCCGGCCCTCTTTGAGTAGAAATTGATTTTTAGCGCCATCTAGTGGCGTATAGACTAATGAACATTTACTGTAATAGAAGTTGATCATGCACACCTCTCTCTTTCTCTGTTTCGTTTATCCGTTTACCTCTATCCCTCTCTCTCTCTCTCTCTCTTTCGGCTCTTTCTCACACACAAACAAATCAATTAATTAATTAATCAATCAATCTCAAATAAATCATGCTCGATCAAATCAATCAGATCAATCTCAATCAATCAACCAAAATCAATAAATCATGTCTTACCGTTTGCGGAAACCAGCTTATAGTTCAAAACTGAATACAGCTAGGCCTCCTTATTATTATAATAAAAGTTCAGATTTCCCCTCATTTACAAACAAATTCAAATTTTTGGTCGAGGGGCGAGGGCCTAAAAATAAGTTGCTAAGCCCTACATCTATCTTACAAATCAGCATTATACCCCTTACTATAATACAGATTCATATTTCCAGCCATAACCTGCAGAGACTTAAATACAAATACAAATTCAAATTTTCCGCCATTGGGGCCACGACAAGGGACAAATCTCCGAGAGCAAGTTGCGCAACCCTACACCTGTCTTACAAGTTAGTATTAAGCTTCTTATTATAATACAAATTCAAATTTTCCGGCAAGGGTACCACGACAATGCACGAAGGCCTGTGAACAAGTTGCGATCACGACAAGGGACAAAGGCCCGAGAACAAGTTGCGACACCCTACACCTGTCTTACAATCTCGGTTATGCTTGGGGAGGGTTAGAGTGGGATCGCTGAAGCAGCCTTCGCCGAAATCCTCGCGTCGCGAGATTTTACGTATATGATACGTTAGCATAAAAAAATCTAAGGCCGACCGCTTCTATAAAATAAAAATAATCTTGTGACATGTTAACTGGTTAAATGAATTAAATAAAATCCTTTATTATCAAACACTTGTCATTATCTTTACATGTCTTTGTGCTTTATTAGAATACAATTTTTATAACAGAGGGTGATTTTGCAACCTCTTTATAATAAATCCTATTACAAAACTCACATTGTAAAACTAGAAAATGTTAATTGATTGCTTACTTAATTAGGTACTCGTTTATTTAAAGCAATTTGGTGATATTTTTGTTTGTACACAATATAAAAAAAAACTGATGAAGGCTGGCTTTTACACGATCAAAGTGAACATCATTTTTTTGAAGCATGTTATCGTCGTTTTTTTTTATTTTGAATGTAAAATTAAGTGCAATATAAATGCTAAATACGAGTTGCATTAATCAGGTTTTGTGTATTACTTTCTAAATTAGTTAATAAGGGAAAGCAATAGCCAGTTTATATCCAGCCATTCATAAGTAGAAAACGTGTTTAGTGAGCTGTATAAAAATATTTCAGTTCAACATTTGGTTATTATTATTTTTGCACTTATATATAAGGTTTGCCTACCTTCCAGGGGCTAAACTGCCAAAGAGGCTCTTAATACAACCAAATTAGGTGAAAATTTCATCAAGGGGTTAAAAATGGCCGCATAGGTGTGAACCGACCAAAAAGTTCTTAACACAACCAAAAGGGCTCTAATTAGGGTGAAAATTCTATCAAGGGTTGAAAATGGCTTCCGAAAACAAACCATAAGAAATGTTCTTAATACAACCAAATCGGTGTGAAAATTTCATCAAGGGTTGAAAATGCCTTCCGAAAAGAAACCATAGGGGTGAAACAGGCGATTCCCATGTGGGTGTATAAAAAAGTGAAATGTGGGCTTTCCCCAGAAAATCCAAGATGGCGGCGACAAGTGCCCCTGTTCTACTTACCAATTACAATGAAAACATTTTTGGTTTAGTTTAATAAGTAATCAAGGAAACGCCAAAATGTTTGTCATTATTGCCGAATTTACTGTAATAAGAATAGTGTTTGTATTGAAATGGAGGAAAGTATAATTCTGGCAATGTTGCACTATATTGTATATAAAACGTATTTTTATATTACGTAAATGTGTAGTTGCGCACCAGAATATTTTTACTATATTTTTAAAACTTTACTCACATTACGCTACTGACATTTTTAATATTATTAACGATGATAGAATAAAAGTATTTCAATATATAAAGAATTGTTTTAGTCTAAAGACTGTAAAGGGTAAAATTTATAGGAACAGCACTGATCGCTTCTGTACGCTGCCACATTTGCGACTAAAAATGCAAAATAGTAACGCTTACATTCCAAGGAATTAATTCATTTACGTTTGAACATAATTTAATTTATTACATAAGTTTTCGTTCAAAACGATTATATTCAGTGTACAATAGAAATTTGTATGAAGACTTGAAGGTCAAGTAACGTTGAAATTTTACGAATTTTGTGAAAATATCGAATACACCCGTAGAACTATTCCAGATGGTTTAATTATTTTTCCAATATCACGCTGAATAGATTTGACGATCTCGAACGGTGTTTCGGAAGAGATTCCCTAATTTTCTTTTGCTAACAAAATGGAGGCTTTGATATTTTATCATCTAGTGTATTAAGTGACGCTTTCACGGTTTTAAAGCATTTAATCTATAGTATCCAACTATAACTTATGACGAAATACACCTTGAAAGTATAAGGGAATGCGATGGGATTTACGGATCTGTGTGCGTGTGGGTGTGAATATGCGTGTGCGTGTGTACGTGCGTGCGTTTGTATATGTGGATGTATGCTAATACTCACGACAACTTCATAACAAAAACACATAACAGTAGAACCGAGGCACTATCCCTACTCCACTGGTTTTGTAACCGGGGGCACCTTGGTCGCCATTTTTTACCCGTCCACGTGTGTGGGGGGGTATTTCCCACCCTTATTTTTACCCGCTTACGTGTGAGACCGGATTTTCCACCCCTATTTTGCATATCCACGTGTGAGACAGGATTTTCCACCCTTATTTTTACGCACTTACTTGTGAGACCGGGTTTTTCACCCTATTTTTTATATATCCTCGTGTGAGACCGTATTTTCAACCCTAATTTTTACACGCTTACGTGTGAGGCCGGGTTTTCCACCCTTATTTTTACTCGCTTACGTGTGAGACCGTATTTTCAACCCTTTTTCAACCCTAATTATTTTACACATCCACGTGTAGGACGCGTTTTCAACCCTTTGCATTCTTAATTAAGGCCTTTTTGTATTTATCAGATCCGTGTGGGGATATATTTTCAACCCTTGATGAAATTTTTAACTGTTTTATTTGTATTAAGGGCCTTTTTGACAGCAATTTTTGTGTTCACTAGCGTGAGCGACGTACATTTCAACCCTGACAGTATTTTCAACCTTTTTGTTTGTATTTAAGAGCCCTTTTGGCGGGGAGCCCCTAAAGGATAGGCAAATGCATGCGCACGTAGGATCGTTTTTTTACCTATTTTTAAGGGTTAATAAACGGTAGGATATTTTTTAGTATTAAAAGAAACTAATCAAGGTAAAGATAACGTATACGTTTGATTTTAAAAATACACTATTACATTCTATAACGATAATAAACAGTTAATGGCATTGCATAATCAGCTAATTACCCTGTTGTTGTCATACAAGGTGAATGTACGGTTTAGCGACTATTTAATATGAATTGAATTTTATCAAATGAGATTGCATAATTGTTGTTATTATTAAAATCATTATTAGGTTCCTTTTAATCCCATATCTAGATTGTGGTCCTCTTGTGGTGAAAATTCATTTGAATATATTTTAAAATGAAATTGATTTAAAAATAAAATGTGTAATTAACTAATTGATTAACCTGCTTACAGCAATAGTAATTATCGAAAATTAAGGAATGTCGCCTTTATTTATTTACCTTTTTAATACGTATTATTTACATACAATATATTTTGGTTTTAAATATGAGTCACAATGTGTCGCAATCCTTTTGCTTTAATTATGGGTCATAATTAAATCTAGTTGTCGCTCAAGGTAGTCACTACCAAATTAATCTCATGTACAACAAGAAACTTAATATCAATAATGTATAACAAAGTATTTTTTATAATGCCATTTTTCGCATAGTTTAATGTCCATGTAAGGATCGTATTTTAGCCTTGAGAGATCGGATTTGGTCTGGGTCAGACTAGGGTTGGTCCAGTATCGGAGATTGTATTCTAAATTGTCTCCTGTGAAAGTTAGCTTTACAAAAAACACAGACACAACCACAAGTACGAGCACGAGCACAAACATAAACACAATCACGGGAACAATTACAAGCCCAAGAATCAGGACATGCACAAACACAAGCACAGGAACAATTACAAGTACAAGCACAAGCGCAAGCACAGGTACATACAAACACACAAACACGAAAAAACGAAAATTGCAAACACGAAAACGAAAAGTCGCAAACACGAAAATTCGTAAACACACAAACTCACAAACACAAAAACGAAAACGAAAATTCGCAAACACGAAAAATAACAAACACACAAACGCTCAGAGTACGAAAAACGAAAATCGTAAACACAAAATTCTCAAACACGAAAACCGCAAACATACAAACGCACAAACACGAAAAACGAAAACACACAAAACGAAAACACGCAAAGCTGCAGAATGAATTAAGACTGGGATTTGGAGTCTATAAACAAAATGATTCTCTCTGTCTCTGTCTCTGTCCCTGTCTCTGTCTCTGTCTCTCTCTGCCTCTGCTCTGTCTCTGTCTCTGTCTCTGTCTCTGTCTCTGTCTCTGTCTCTGTCTCTGTCTCTGTCTCTGTCTCTGTCTCTGTCTCTGTCTCTGTCTCTGTCTCTGTCTCTGTCTCTGTTCTGTCTCTGTCTCTGTCTCTGTCTCAGTCTCTGTCTCAGTCTCTGTCTCAGTCTCTGTCTCTGCCTCTGTCTCTGTCTCTGTCTCTGTCTCTGTCTCTGTCTCTGTCTCTGTCTCTGCTCTCTGTTCTGTCTCTGTCTCTGTCTCTGTCTCTGTCTCTGTCTCTGTCTCTGTCTCTGTCTCTGTCTCTGTCTCTGTCTCTGTCTCTGTCTCTGTCTCTGTCTCTGTCTCTGTCTCTTGTCTCTGTCTCTGTCTCTGTCTCAGTCTCGTCTCTGCCTCTGTCTCTGTCTCTGCCTCTGTCTCTGTCTCTGTCTCTGTCTCTGTCTCTGTCTCTGTCTCTGTGTCTGTGTCTATCTCTGTCTCTGTCTCAGTCTCTGTCTCTGTCTCTGTCTCTGTCTCTGTCTCTGTCTCTGTCTCTGTCTCTGTCTCTGTTTCTGTCTCTGTCTCTGTCTCTGTCTCTGTTTCTGTCTCTGTCTCGTCTCTGTCTCTGTCTCTGTCTCTGTCTCTCTGTCTCTGTCTCAGTCTCGTCTCCGTCTCTGTCTCTGTCTCTGTCTCTTAATCGCATACGGTCGAGGTGCGTGTCTGGTAGCTGATTAGAAGCACATACAAGTCGAAAACACATTCTTCTTGTGGCTGGGGGATCGATTTCAAGCATCTCAACACTTGTGCCGCATACATCTTTCTTCAATTTTTATCTGCACTCTGTTTGAGGCTGTAGTACGTTTTTCTAATACATAAACAGAATCTTCAATACTGTGATACGTGTAGCAGCAAAACACATTAGCTAGTTAGTTTCACCTCTATATTACTTTACATGCAAGCCTGATCTAATCATAAATAAATACATCTGTTAAAAAAGCTAATTAAACATAACCCACGGTCTGGGTATAGCAAGCAACGCTTCCAATTATAGCTTTTAGACAACACAATAGGGCCTACAACTAAATACAATCGACTAGCACTGCTTTAGTACGATGATCAAACGAAAAACGCTCATGCACGCACGCACGCACGTCACGTACGCACGCACGCACGTACGTACGCACGCACGCACGTACACGTACGCACGCACGCAAGCAGCACGCTCGCACGCACGCAAGCTAGCACGCTCACGCACGCACGTATGCGCGCGAGTTCACGACGTACGCTCGCACACGACATGTGCCACACACACACACACACACACACACACACACACACGAGAGACGCGAAAACACGCTAAAGCGAAAAACTTGTAAACTTGCAAACATGAACCAAGACGGTGGAGCACCGCTAGAAAAAACAGGTTTATTAACAAAAGCGAAGGAAAGCTTAACGTTTTGAAAATATTATTATTATTATTATTATTATAAACAACAATACATTATTATTATTTAATAACATGCTTTATCGGTTTCTTCTTCTTCTTGAACCGTGAGTCGTCCTCATCATCATCATCATGATTTTGAGATTTGCCCTTCTCCCTACCTCATAGCTCTTCTTTCTCTTCTGTGAACCATCATCTTGGATGTGAGATACACCCAGCTCAACCACCTCATCGCTTTCGTCATTATCTTGAACGGTTATGTTGTAATAGTTTATTAACAAGTCAGTAAAATCTCTAATGTCCGCTGATGTTGGCTCATAAACAGGAGAATACATTATAGTAATGCTCACTCGATGACAGTTACACTTTAAAGAGCGAAACACACGAGAAACGAGAACGCAGCTAGCCTTGGGTCTTGTGCGCAAGCGTACTCGTCAACGTTCGGGTAGAATCGGACATCTTCGGGGGATGTCTGAAGTATTGACCTAACCACACTCTAACATAGCCCCTGGGGGCATGTTTATAAAATCTAAATGCCTCTTTTATGGTCGAGATATTTTCTCCTAAGACGCCAGAACGCAGCTAGCCTTTGATCCTATGCGCAAGCGTGCTCGTCCATGTTCGGGTAGAATCGGACATCTTCGGGGGATGTCTGAATTATTGACCTAACCACACTCTAACACAGCCCTGGGGCATGTTTATAAATCTAAACGCCTCTTTTATGATAGAGCTGTTTTCTCCTAAGACGCCAGAACGCAGCTAGCCTTTGGTCTTGTGCGTAAGCGTGCTCGTCAATGTTCGGGTAGAATCGGACATCTTCGGGGACGTCTGAAGTATTGACCTAACCACACTCTAACATAGACCCTGGGATATGTTTTATAAATCTAAACGCCTCTTTATGGTCGAGGCATTTTCGCCTAAGACGCGTCTTAGGCGAAAATGTTTGCAAGTTTACAAGTTTTTCGCTTTAGCGTGTTTCGCGCCTCTCGTGTGTGTGTTGTGTGTGTGTGTGTGTTTGTTTGTGCACATACGTGTGCGTGCGAGCAGTACGTGGTCGAACGCTCGCGCGCATACGTGGTGCGTGAGCGTGCTCTTGCGTGCGTGCGAGCGTGCTAGCTTGCGTGCGTGTCGTGTGTACGTGCGTGCGTGCGTACGTGTACGTGCGTGCGTGCGTACGTGTACGTGCGTGCGTGCGTGCATGCGCGTTTTCGTTTGATCCTCGTACTAAAGCAGTGCTAGTCGATTGTATTTAGTTGTAGGCCTATTGTGTTGTCTAAAAGCTATAATTGAAGCGTTGCTTGCTATACCCAGACCGTGGGTTATGTTTAATTAGCTTTTTAACAGATGTATTTATTTATGATTAGATCAGGCTTGCATGTAAAGTAATATAGAGGTGAAACTAACTAGCTAATGTGTTTTGCTGCTACACGTATCACAGTATTGAAGATTCTGTTTATGTATTAGAAAAACGTACTACAGCCTCAAACAGAGTGCAGATAAAAATTGAAGAAAGATGTATGCGGCACAAGTGTTGAGATGCTTGAAATCGATCCCCCAGCCACAAGAAGAATGTGTTTTCGACTTGTATGTGCTTCTAATCAGCTACCCAGACACGCACCTCGACCGTATGCGATTAAGAGACAGAGACAGAGACAGAGACGGAGACGGAGACTGAGACAGAGACAGAGACAGAGACAGAGACAGAGACAGAGACAGAGACAGAGACAGAAACAGAGACAGAGACAGAGACAGAGACAGAGACAGAGACAGAGACAGAGACAGAGACAGAGACAGAGACAGAGACAGAGGCAGAGACAGAGACTGAGACAGAGACAGAGATAGACACAGACACAGAGACAGAGACAGAGACAGAGACAGAGACAGAGACAGAGACAGAGGCAGAGACAGAGACAGAGGCAGAGACGGAGACTGAGACAGAGACAGAGACAGAGACAGAGACAGAGACAGAGACAGAGACAGAGACAGAGACAGAGACAGAGACAGAGACAGAGACAGAGACAGAGACAGAGACAGAGACAGAGACAGAGACAGAGACAGATACAGAGACAGAGACAGAGACAGAGACAGAGACAGAGACCAGAGACAGAGACAGAGACAGCGGCAGAGACAGAGACTGAGACAGAGACTGAGACAGAGACTGAGACAGAGACAGAGACAGAGACAGACAAGAGACAGAGAGACAGAGACAGAGACAGAGACAGAGACAGAGACAGAGACAGAGACAGAGACAGAGACAGAGACAGAGACAGAGACAGAGACAGAGACAGAGACAGAGACAGAGCAGAGCAGAGAGAGACAGAGACAGAGACAGGGACAGAGACAGAGACAGAGAGAATCATTTTGTTTATAGACTCCAAATCCCAGTCTTAATTCATTCTGCAGCTTTGCGTGTTTTTCGTTTTGTGTGTTTTCGTTTTTTCGTGTTTGTGCGTTTGTATGTTTGCGGTTTTCGTGTTTGAGAATTTTGTGTTTACGATTTTCGTTTTTCGTACTCTGAGCGTTTGTGTGTTTGTTATTTTTCGTGTTTGCGAATTTTCGTTTTCGTTTTTTGTGTTTGTGAGTTTGTGTGTTTACGAATTTTCGTGTTTGCGACTTTTCGTTTTTCGTGTTTGCAATTTTTCGTTTTTTCGTGTTTGTGTGTTTGTATGTACCTGTGCTTGCGCTTGTGCTTGTACTTGTAATTGTTCATGTGCTTGTGTTTGTGCATGTCCTGATTCTTGGGCTTGTAATTGTTCCCGTGATTGTGTTTATGTTTGTGCTCGTGCTCGTACTTGTGGTTGTGTCTGTGTTTTTGTAAAGCTAACTTTCACAGGAGACAATTTAGAATACAATCTCCGATACTGGACCAACCCTAGTCTGACCCAGACCAAATCCGATCTCTCAAGGCTAAAATACGATCCTTACATGGACATTAAACTATGCGAAAAATGGCATTATAAAAAATACTTTGTTATACATTATTGATATTAAGTTTCTTGTTGTACATGAGATTAATTTGGTAGTGACTACCTTGAGCGACAACTAGATTTAATTATGACCCATAATTAAAGCAAAAAGGATTGCGACACATTGTGACTCATATTTAAAACCAAAATATATTGTATGTAAATAATACGTATTAAAAAAGGTAAATAAATAAAGCGACATTCCTTAATTTTCGATAATTACTATTGCTGTAAGCAGGTTAATCAATTAGTTAATTACACATTTTATTTTTAAATCAATTTCATTTTAAAATATATTCAAATGAATTTTCACCACAAGAGGACCACAATCTAGATATGGGATTAAAAGGAACCTAATAATGATTTTAATAATAACAACAATTATGCAATCTCATTTGATAAAATTCAATTCATATTAAATAGTCGCTAAACCGTACATTCACCTTGTATGACAACAACAGGGTAATTAGCTGATTATGCAATGCCATTAACTGTTTATTATCGTTATAGAATGTAATAGTGTATTTTAAAATCAAACGTATACGTTATCTTTACCTTGATTAGTTTCTTTTAATACTAAAAATATCCTACCGTTTATTAACCCTTAAAAATAGGTAAAAAACGATCCTACGTGCGCATGCATTTGCCTATCCTTTAGGGCTCCCGCCAAAAGGGCTCTTAAATACAAACAAAAGGTTGAAAATACTGTCAGGGTTGAAATGTACGTCGCTCACGCTAGTGAACACAAAAATTGCTGTCAAAAAGGCCCTTAATACAAATAAAACAGTTAAAAATTTCATCAAGGGTTGAAAATATATCCCCACACGGATCTGATAAATACAAAAAGGCCTTAATTAAGAATGCAAAGGGTTGAAAAACGCGTCCTACACGTGGATGTGTAAAATAATTAGGGTTGAAAAAGGGTTGAAAATACGGTCTCACACGTAAGCGAGTAAAAATAAGGGTGGAAAACCCGGCCTCACACGTAAGCGTGTAAAAATTAGGGTTGAAAATACGGTCTCACACGAGGATATATAAAAAATAGGGTGAAAAACCCGGTCTCACAAGTAAGTGCGTAAAAATAAGGGTGGAAAATCCTGTCTCACACGTGGATATGCAAAATAGGGGTGGAAAATCCGGTCTCACACGTAAGCGGGTAAAAATAAGGGTGGGAAATACCCCCCCACACACGTGGACGGGTAAAAAATGGCGACCAAGGTGCCCCCGGTTACAAAACCAGTGGAGTAGGGATAGTGCCTCGGTTCTACTCATAACAAATTCGGCTGCGGAGGCTATTTTTATTTTTAACAAATATTTCTGAAACAGCTCTATATTTCAAATGGGAAACGGGAAAGTACTGTGCTGTTAATTTTAACATTGAAAGGACAGTTTCTGATCTTTATCTACCCTTTAATTAAGTTAAATTAATAGCGGATACAGGACAAGTGAAATTTTCATGTTGTTCTGAAATAAAATAAGTGCATTATTCAGAGCTGCGAAACAATTATTGTATACTGTGTCCTCAAGTATTACAAGAATAAATTTACGCGCAAAAGGAAAAAAGGAAAAGGCCACGTATTTCATTCCCTCTCCAAGGGGGAGGGCAGGCTGCTCGAGCTTTCCAAGCTCCTTCAGCCACAATCATGGATACCCAGCATACATACATACATTACGTATATATGCATGGTGGGATTAAGAATGGGTGTGGTCAGGATAAGATTGGAAGGAACGGAGCTAGAGTTCTGAGGGGGAAAATACTCCCCCGGCATTCGCCTAAGCAGCCGCTCATGGTGCGCACATACGCAGTGACCATGCCGCTACATGTGTCTGAGGAAAACCCCCTGAAAAAACCTCATACAAGGTAGACGGTAACGGGAATCGAACCCATTATCTCCCGAATGCTAGACAGGTCTTGTCACCACTAGTCTACCAGCTCGGTGTTTACTCACTTGAGAATACCTAATACCTTTTTTTTAATTTACTGACACCAAAGGGACTACTGTTTAAGAATCTCTCATTTAGGGATGACATTGTTGTTTGTTAAAACTGTCCTTTCAAATGTTTGAACATCAGAAGGTATATTTTTTCGACTAATTAGGGATTTATGTTGAAATCAGTTGATATTCAAGCAGCAACATATTTTTTGCATGATTGAGATTTTTCGTTTATTTACCATATCTGTTTCCAAGGCAGTAGGATATGTTTACTGGTTGCGAGGCCCAAGTCATCGGTAAGATTTTACTTAACGACGTCTTTTACTTACCAACGTAAAATTATATATAGGTACTATATTTCTTTTCGTTTATTTAGTAGAAATAAAATAATTTCAATTGTAGTAAATGTAATACAATCGTGCAAAAAACAGTATGAGCATCACGAACATTAAGGGTTGTACTGGTCTCAGGCCAAACTGGAGACTTCGCTTACTGTACTTGATACTCAATATACTATTGTGTTTTGATAACAAGCTAGATACGCCTAAAGAAGAGTTAGATAAGATCAGGATTTAGTGACAAAAACGTGTAAATTTTGTAACATTACCATTTTCAATTTTTTTATAAATGTATCAATGGTTTTCTTCGTTGTAATACCGTTGATCTCTAGTACTTAAGTTTTAACAAGAAATCCTAGTAAGCTTTGTTTCAAGATTTTTGAATAAATAATTTGAACACAAAAGTAGTGCCAAATGTAAACAAGTGCTTGCAATTCAATTAATAACTGTTTTAAACGATCTTTAGGACATTTGAATACCTTGAAGTAAGTAATATTTGGACAAGTTCTCTATTTAAGTTTATTGGGTGTTTCTTGATTATTATTCCTTTTCTTTATTGATGCACAGAACTAGTCACGACTGCTGTATTAGTTAGCATTTAACAAATCTATTGCAGTTATAGTTCATTCAGGAAAATTTATATTTCAATAACGTGTTGGATATAGTAAACGATCACTCACAGCTGACATATTATTAAGTCGTTTACGTTTTATATAAATCGTGACGAATACTGTCAATCAATTCAATTAATTTATCGGCTATCCTTACAGTTATACGCGTATTTTTTTGTTTTGTTAATAAAGTAAGTAATTTACGCAATTGGAAGTACAGTGTAACTCATAGAAAGAGTTTGACGCTTAAAGGTTTGAATAGCAATTCAGCTACCGCATTTGCTATACTCCATTTCTGATTGAAATCGTTTGCAAAGATTAAATCGTATATACAGAGTGAATAAAGGCTATTTTATATCCGAGAGGTAATTGATTAAATTTAAAAAAGTATAGCCGGTACTGTTGTATTCCACTGTATTTTAGAATTAAGTGTTATAGTCTATTCATGAAGTATTTGCTATGCATTTAAACATTTTAAACTTTTTAATTTCAAAATTTTGTTTAACGGCTAATTTATTTATTATTTTGGAATTAAGTAAATCTAATGAGCTTATTTACCGAGTGGGCAAGTTTTTTTGTTTTTTTAGTGTTTCAGACACTTTGCATTAATATACTGCTTGAGTGAAGCAAGAGAATATTTTTTATGGGATGAGTATGAGTATCTTTATACTTATTATAAAGTGTTGTAGTAAAATTATAAATGACATATTTATACAAAATTGTTTTTAACTTCTTTAAGCAATTCAAATTGCAGAAAGAGGCATGCGTGAAGTGTTTACCTTTCGAACTAACCTTTTTAATACACAAATAGTTACAATGAACCAACGTTTGCTTTGAAAAGAACTCCTACTCCCTAAACCGTTATAAATGTAGTATCATAAAATTTAACTTACCACAAGGGTTGTCAGGTTGAGTTCCTCTATCTAATACCACACCACCTTTTAAAAGAAAGTTGTATTCACAAGGTACAATCCTTCCTTGGGCTTCCAAAATTTTTATGCACATTTGAAAGGAAAATAGCAACTTGTGACGCTCAAATAAAGTTCTGCACGTATTTCTAAAAATAATCTAATTATGATTTGTATGGATGTGATTTGAAAGAAACACTAACTTGTACACAGCGTAAGTGTGATAATTGTTTAAATAATTCAGACGATCTGGTAAGTAATTAGATTTCTGACTTTTATCAATGGATTGTGCAAATAGGAGTATGTACGAATCCAAAGCAAATTGATACATTGGATCTATTCTACCCATATCGTTTAAAACAAAAAACAATATGGAAGCTCTTTCAGCACATGGCCGATATCCCTAAAAACAGTAAGTACTATAAACTGGTACATAACATCTATTAGTTTCGCTACTTCTCTTGCTGAATCAATTTGAATTTCCGTCGTTTCTGAAACTTCCAAACTTGCTTGCACTTCAATTGATGTTGCCTTTGAAACTTGTAGCGTATCGAATAACTCTACATTATCCAATAGAGATCCTTTAGATTCATTTAGTAACCTCAGTAGCTCGTTTTCTAAATTTATTAAAGTTCGTTTTCCTACAGCTATTGTTGTTACCATTGTATCTTTTTGCTCCTCTAATTGGGGCCTTTCTTTTCTAATAACAACACCTAAGAGTTGGGCTTCTAGCCCTTGTTGTTTTACAGCAAAATTTACCAAAGTAGTTTTAGTAGAAATTTCTGGAGGATAATGAGGATTGGTTAACTTGGTGGTGACGAAAAATTTAAATTTTTGATTATATGGGACAAATTTTTCATCAAATTTAATATATTCTTTTGCGCCTTGTTTGATAATCTCTTTATTTAAGATTGGATTCAAGCTTGGATCCATTTCTTCTAAAATATTTTGAAGAATTACGGGTTTTCCATTTGTTAATGCCTGTTCCAAAATTTTCATATAATTGGGCATTCCGAAATCAATCACTTTTAAATCGTTTTTTCTCTCTTTAGTTTTTATCCATTTTTGTGCTTGTACCTGTGGATCAATAACTAACGGCCACCTTGTACCTCTTGTTACAATAATCCCGTTTTCGGTACTAAACCCATCGGATGGTAGACCTTGAATGTTCCACTCACGTATGGTGGTGGGGTCACTTAGAAACTTTATTACGCTGAAATCTGTATCGAATGGTATTTCTAGTTCTTTAACCTAAGGTAATTTTAGTTAGCAACTGGCTTAATACAGAATCTGATAAACCTGATTTTTCCAAGAATCAACTAAATATTCTCGATACTGGGATACAAAAGGACCTAAATATGAGACGAAAGCTGTGGCCAATAAGCAGTCTCCTGGTAGATACAGAAATTGAGTGTCTAGTGTAAACACTGTTTGACCCCATCGTTCACGTTCCCCGGCTAAATTTGAAACAAGCATTGCCGCTCTTTCTAACTTTAATCTTAAGATTTCAGCCCGTTTATTTAGTTCTTCTTTTTGTAATAACTTTTCTTCGTATTCTCGTTGTAGTCGTGCTAGTGTCATGTTAAGTTCTTCTAATTTGGCGTAAGCTTCTGCCAATAATCTTTGCTGTTCCGCAAGGATTTCTAAAGCTTCGTCTAGTTTTGCTTGCTTCGGTGCCACAATTCTAAAAACATAGTTCAGTTAATAATGCATATTATAATGATTTACAGATTTCCCACTTCCAAACTCTTGCGTATTTTTCAATAGCAATAACCCACATACAAAGTGATTTTGCAGCTAAAGAAACCATACCAATTTTTTCAGGCACAAACTCTGGATTTGATGTATACGCCGCAATTTTTTTCAACGTTTTTTCAGGTATGTTGTTTTTATCAAACTCTCGTAAATCGTCTAAGAACTTTTGTTCACCCAATTCTCGTTTGGATACTACCCAAGTAGGTTCAAGCTAAAAAGATACATAAATATTATGGTTTATAAATTTGAGCATACTTGTTTCAAAATCATGACAGCTTCCATCACTAGTTCAACTTTAAATGGCGGTTTAGTATAAGATTTCATTTCAGAAATGTCTTTCTTGTTTAGTGAGTCAAGTGCTTGAATTGCCTCTTCTAAAGCTGGCATCGCTTCATCTAAATCGGCTTGTGCAACATCGGCTAATTTCTTACACTGAACTTCTGTTTCTTTAATTTTAACACTTTTGACTGCAATTTCTCTTGCTTGTGTATCGGCTTCTTGACGTTGTGAAAGAATTATAACTAAATAGTCATCACATTGTTGTTGAAATTCAGCAACTTTAACTTGAGCCACTTCTAATTCAGCCGACATGGTTTCAACTTTTGCTCTACAATCATCTATCTTCCACAATCCATTTCTTAGTTTGTTAGCTTGACTAGCTATTTCCACACGTTTAGAAGCTAGCATACTGATATGCGTTTAACAAAAAATATTTCCTTAGATATTTTTACTTACAGTTTATAACCTGATACTAATTCCAGATAATTAGTAGGAGTAACATAATTGTGTCTTTTCATTTCAAGGAGCATCCGTTTCGAACATTTCGCAACTGAATCATGGATTGTTGCAAAAGTTAAAGAAATCGCTTCTTTCAATCTCTCTTGAGTTGATACCAGCACCGACTCTTTTCTTCTTACCTAAATAAATTATTGTACTATTGTTTTCAACGATAAAGGGTTTTGTAGAAAATTACCGCAACTTCCCCTGTAATTGTAGCAATAAAATTAACATCACCAATATATTTTTGTGCCACTTCTAAAAGTGCTTCTTTAGGCCAATCGCAAAACCAATCTATTGTAGTGCAATTCACAAGTGATGGGTATTGACGTAACCGTGCTCGGAAAGCATCTCCTATTGGGCTCATACACACTATTATGTGCAAATTTTCTCTTACTCTTTCTATTAGAAAATTATACATTGTTTCTGTAGTTGGCATTATACCAGCTCTGGTAGCTGCTTTCATTAGCTTGTTTTTTACCTAAAATGTGTTACTTATGGTTTTTGCTTTATAATTTATGACAAATAAAGTCAGAATATGTAGTTCTAAAATTGTTGATTAATAATCATCAATTTTAGAACAGACCAGCTCTTCCTCTACAAAATTTTGCGTTTAAAATTAAATTTAATGATGATAATAAAATTAAATACAAATTTTCGGGTAGTTCAATATTTCCTCTTTCAGAAAATGTACCATCAGCTCTCACTATTTAATGAATTTATACGCCTCGGAAATAATTGACTGCATATCAAATTAAGGACACTATTTAAATCCTATCTATTGAAAAGTCACCTGTGGAAAGAAAGCTATGTTCAGTAAGCCTCGTTGATAGACAATTTTGTAGTACAGGATCCTTAACACTTAAAAAGAGAATAATAGTAAATAATGAGAATTTGTTAGATACAATGTTACAAGAAAATACAGATTTCACAAAAACAAAGCTACAGATTATTCACAAAATAAAAGTTACAAGGCTAGAAGAATTTAAAAAAAAACTACTGTAAATGTTCAAAATCCGCATGGGATGAAATCTGGAACTGTGAAGTCCAGAGAACGAGGTGGCCAGGATATAAAACTTCTTGCAATCCACCGGTTTCCAAAAACGTTGTTCTGTCATTCCCTCGTAATGTGAGCATACTGGTGGTCTAGCTCCATCTTGTTGAAAATAAAGGAATTTAACAGATTTTCTTGTTTGCAATTGAGGGTAAAAAAATTGCCACCATATCACCAAACGTGAAAGAGGTTACAATAGGTGCTTTCAAAAAAGGGTCCGTATATTTTTTGCTACAAGATACCACACCAGACTGACTTTCGTTTAATCTCTAACGTGTTGTTCAAACTGTTGAGGATTTTCTGTAGACCAAAACCTACAGTTATACTTTTTTACTTTTCCATTCAGATGAAAAATGGCTTGGTTTGACATTAATTTATTCAAGAAATTTATATTGTTCCTTACTAAATTTTGAATCATCTGGCAAACTCCACTTTTTCTTTGAAAAATCAGTTACTTTTATTTCGTGTAAAATCTGAATTTTGTATGGCTTTAAATTCTTTTTTCTTAATTCCTTGTACTGTACTTGAACCTGAGATTTTTCTTGTTGACAATGTTGGACCTTCCTGAGTTATATCCAGAATTTTTAACGTGTTATTCAGCAAATTCTCATTGTTTACCGTTATACGAGTTAAAGATCCTATATTCCAAAATTTTCTACGCCAAATTTGAATTGGAGTCTCTTTTACTGGTTAGGTTTTGGCAAACATAACTCTTTCCTTTTCACTCTTAACACTAATAGAATCACTAATGGCTCTAACCTTGTTTTGTTTTTTTACCTTCTCATGTATAACATATATAAGAGATTTGTGATTACCCTCAACATCGAAATTGTCTACATTATTTGAAAAATTGGGAACACAGAAACTGTGGCCGGATCTGTAGCAATCAAAACACACCCACACACCACACTAAATTAAAACACGGTGTTTTAGTTTTGTGTGGTCCGTGGGTGTTTTTTGTTTGTCATTGTCCACATTATGTTTCGTGTTGTATTGAGTGCTTGTGTGCGTTCGGGTTCGTGTATGTGAGTGTGTTCGTACGACGAGTCTGCGACTGTGAATGTGTGCGTATGAGTGCAAGTGCAAGTGCAGGTGCGAGTACGAGGGTGTGTGTACATCTGAATGTGCGTGCGTGTTCGTGTGCGCGAGCGTGTGCGTCTGCATGTACGTGTGCATGTGCATGTGCATGTGCGTGTGCATGTGCGTGTGCGTGTACGTGTGTGTATGTGTGTGTGGATGTGCGTAAGCGTGTGCGAGTGCGCTTGTTGGTGCAAGTGCGAGTAAGTGCATGTAACCCTGCGCTTGTATGTACGCGTGTATCCGTATGTGAGTTCGTGTGTCCTTTCATCTGCGTCCATTCACGCAAGTGTGCGTGTCCGTGTGCGAGTGCATGTGCGTGTGCGAGTGCATGTGCGTGTGCGAGTGCATGTGCGTGTGTGTGTGCGCTCGTGTCCATGACTATGTGTCCGTACTTTTGAATTTGTCCATGTCTGCGTGTCCGTGTCCGGGTTCTTGCCTTTATATCCGGGTCTGTGTCGGGGCATGCATGTCCGTGTCCATGTTTTCGTGTCCGTGTATGCGTTCGTGTGGGTGTGTGTCTGTATGTGTGAGACACCGAGTGTCCTCCTGTCCGTATCCGCACGCCCGCGCGCGTGTGTATGTGCATGCGTCCGTGCGTGCGTGCGTGCGTGCGTGCGTGTGTGTGAGTGAGTGAGTGAGTGAGTAAGTGATTGAGTGAGTGAGGGTGTGTGGTGTGAGTGTGAGGTGTGTGTGTGTGTGTGCGTGCGTGCGCGCGTGCGTGCGCGCGCGTGTGTGCGTGTGTGAATGTGTGTGTGTATGTGTGTGAGAGTGTGTGTGTATGTGTGTGAGTGAGTGTGTGTGTGTGTGTGTGAGTGTGGGTGGAATGTGAGTGTGGTATGAGTTGAGTATGAGTGTGTGTGTGTGTGTGTGCGTGTGGGTGTGTGTGGTGTGCGTGGGTATGTGTGTGTGTTGTGTGAGGTGTGAGTGAGTGTGTGTGTGTGTGTGTGTGTGTGTGGTGATGTCTGTGTGTGTGTGTGGAGTGATGTGTGTGTGTGTGAGTGATGGTGAGTGAGTGAGTGAGTGAGTGTGTGTGTGTGTGTGTGTGAGTGAGTGAGTGAGTGAGTGAGTGAGTGAGTAGGTAATGGAGAGTGAGTGAGTGAGTGAGTGAGTGAGTGAGTGAGTGAGTGAGTGAGTGAGTGAGTGAGTGTGAGTGAGTGTGAGTGAGTGAGTGAGTGAGTGTGATTGTGAGTGTGAGTGTGAGTGTGAGTGTGTGTGAGTGTGAGTGTGAGTGTGAGTGTGAGTGTGTGTGTGTGTGTGTGAGTGAGTGAGTGAGTGAGTGAGTGAGTGAGTGAGTGTATGTGTGTGTGAGTGAGTGAGTGAGTGAGTGAGTGAGTGAGTGAGTGAATGAGTGAGTGAATGAGTGAGTGAATGAGTGAGTGAATGAGTGAGTGTGAGTGAGTGAGTGAGTGAGTGAGTGAGTGAGTGAGTGAGTGAGTGAGTGTGAGTGAGTGAGTGAGTGAGTGAGTGTGAGTGTGAGTGTGTGAGTGTGTGTGAGGGTGAGTGTGACTGTGAGTGTGAGTGTGAGTTTGTGTGTGTGTGTGTGCATTATCTTTTCTAAATATTTTTTATTGTTGTTTTTTGGGACACCGTATGGAGTGAACGAATGAAATTTGATAATGCCAGATTAAAGATTGATCGTTTTTCTATTTACTTTGATATCGCAGTTATTAAGACTACTGCAGAGTTTTGTTGAAATTAGTGCATTTGCACACCTTTTATGGGTTGGTAGAGGATCAAAGGGTTTCCACAAACACGCGAACACAAACACGCGCCCACAAGCCCCTGCGCACATTCACGCGCGCACATACTCGCGCGCACAAACACGCGCGCACAAGCACGCGTTGCACAAAAACGCCTGCGCCCACGCGCGCGCGAGTGTTTTAGAAATGGACCTATGCGAACCCTGTATATCCTTCTATTTTGAGACGATGCTTAGTTTCTCATTAACTGTCGTTCAGATAAGGTTAAATCATTATTAAATTGTATATACTAGCTGATTCGAACGTTTTAGAAGAAATAATTGTACAATAATCGAGAAAAAGTATTTTAGAAATGGACCTATACGAACCCTGTATATCCTTCTATTTTTAGACGATGCTTAGTTTCTCATTAACTGTCGTTCAGATAAGGTTAAATCATTATTAAATTGTATATACTAGCTGATTCGAACGTTTTAGAAGAATTAATTGTACAATAATCGGGAAAAAGTATTTTAGAAATGGACCTATGCGAACCCTGTATATCCTTCTATTTTTAGACGATGCTTAGTTTCTCATTAACTGTCGTTCAGATAAGGTTAAATCATTATTAAATTGTATATACTAACCGATTCGAACGTTTTAGAGGACATAATTGTACAATAATCGAGAAAAAGTAATTTAGAAAGGGACCTATGCGAACCTTGTATATCCATCTATTTTGAGACGATGCTTAGTTTCTCATTAATTGTCGTTCAGATAATGTTAAATCATTATTAAATTGTATATACTAGCTGATTCGAACGTTTTAGAAGAAATAATTGTACAATAATCGAGAAAAAGTATTTTAGAAATGGACCTATGCGAACCTTGTATATCCTTCTATTTTGAGACGATGCTTATTTTCTCATTAACTGTCGTTCAGATAAGGTTAAATCATTATTAAGTTGTGTATACTAACTGATTCGAACGTTTTAGAAGAAATAATGGTACAACAATCGAGAAAAAGTATTTCAGAAATGGCCCTATGCGAACATTGCATATCCTTCTATTTTGAGACGATGCTTAGTTTCTCATTAACTGTCGTTCAGATAAGGTTAAATCATTATTAAATTGTATATACTAACCGATTCGAACGTTTTAGAGGACATAATTGTACAATAATCGAGAAAAAGTAATTTAGAAATGGACCTATGCGAACCCTGTATATCCTTCTATTTTTAGACGATGCTTAGTTTCTCATTAACTGTTGTTCAGATAAGGTTAAATCATTATTAAATTGTATATACTAACTGATTCTAACGTTTTAAAAGAAATAATTGTACAATAATCGAGAAAAAGTATTTTAGAAATGGACCTATGCGAGCCCTGTATACCCTTCTATTTCACACACACATACACACACACACACACACACACACACACACACACACACGAGCGCGCGCACGCCTACACACGCGCGCGCACGCAGTCACGCAAGCACGCACGCTTACGCTCACACAATATTGATCAAAATTAGTATTGAAATGACTAATATTATGCATTATAACACTGCATAAATCATTTAGTTGAAGCTGGTTCTTTCTTGTACGGGTATCGAACAAGATATTGTTCTAGCATCACCGATTGCTGTTTCGCCCTGTACACCTAGAATGTCACAACAATGACGTGTGATTTGTTAATGACAGTAATGGTATAGAGGAGGTGACTCAAATTAAGCAATCATTATAATATTACCAGTTATTCAAAAATTGCTTCATTTAAAGACATCCCCCTTCCCCAAAAACATTAAATAAAAATAGATATGAGAAAGTTCTTATATAGCACTTGGTGTTTGTATTTTAATAATTAATAAAGATTTCAGTCAAATTCCAAGTGCAAAGTAAGTCACGCTTATCTTATTATTTAGTAAATATCCCTATGTCGACTAAATCTAATTGGAACATCCCAGGTTTTTAAAATGTGGTTACTCATACGTATTTCTTACAATTGTACATTTCCATTTAATTAACATAACACTCTATTTAGAAAGAACTGGCTTTATCTGTATTTTATCTATAGTAGGTGTAACAAATTTTCTTACGTCTTCGAATTCGTCTGGTTTATATAAATTTGCAACTTCTCCGCTACTTAATATATTGTTAATAATTTCTAGGAACTGTTCTTCTGTTATTTGGGTATCATTAAAGAGAAAAGTTGTTGGCCTAGTAGATACGCCAGTGATTGAATATAATGTCTTAAGATCTTCTCGAAACTCCGGAACTCTATAATTTTTAACAATCGTTATTTGAAAAGTACTTAAATCACACATGAAGGAAGCAATTCGAGAGAGAGACTGACGTCCACTGCCACCTTAAAAAAGTAAAATTTTTGTTAAGGGCTTTAAATTCATATTTAAATTTACCAATTCCAACAAGCATCATATTTCCTCTAGGTTCGGAAATTACTCTCTCAATTCTACATATATGTTCTATGGCGTCTCTAAATAATACCAAATCCATTCTAACTACTCCAGGTGATACGTTGTATTCGCCCATCTGATTTACAACAAAGTTTCGTAAAACATTATAATCTGTTAAATCATCATATATTCTAAAAGCGTTAAGAAAGTCTGCAAAAATTGGAATTTCCTTATTTGTACACAAAGAATGAAGTGGTAGATCAAAATGTGCCCCAAGCTGATCATTTATTTGGATGGTAAACCACTCGCGATCTCTACAATAATTTCTTTAAAAAAAGTTAATAACATCTATTTAACTGACTTATCGTCTATGAGTCTATCATAAAACACTCTGAAACTTTCATGTACCCATAACCTAAGAATAGCAGTTTTGGTGCATTGATAGTCTTTGTGACTTCTTAAAAGACCTTGAAATATTTTTGATATATCTCGCAAATTAAATAGGTAGTGCATTTTGGCAGGAGTAGGTAACATCTTCACAATTACGTTATTATACAAATCAAGACTAGTTAGGGTAATTTCTTGACCTACAACTTTTATTTCCTCAGGAAAACTGGATAGATGTTGTGCTAACATTGTTCCAAAAATCCGAATTATTTGAGATTCTGCAGGAAAAGTCATATTGATAACGTTAAATCTGCTTAAAGTTCTTTCGGAAATATTTTGACGTCCTCCACCAGGAGGACCCATGCCGGCCATAAGCAACATGTTCTGAAATAAAACCAAAATGTAATTAATTATTGTATTGACGATTAAGTAATACTTGAACATATTTCCGTGTTTGTTTTAATCTGTCATACCAGAATCCATAATCAATCCACTGACGCAACAATTCAAGTGGAGGTTGAGATCCATAGGTTTCTTTTGCTGGCATGTTGAAATCATCAAAAAATGCGATCATTGTTTTATTTCCAGCTGGTACATATGTGGTTTTTGTTCTTTTTTCTAATCTACTTTCAATTGCATCTTGAACGTTAATGGAAGACGTCTACAATGCATTTTATTTGGAAAAACTAATTTAGTGTATATGCACTTTTTATTTACTTGAGCTGACAGATTGATATTTAAAACGGAAAATCTTAGCGGATCGAGACTGTATAATACCGATTGAGCTGTTGATGTCTTTCCAGTTCCTACAGGGCCTGTGAGTAAAGAAGGGTAGCCGAGTGTAAGTAATGTTGCAACTACGCATTGATATCGGACAGTGTCTACAGTAGGTACAATAATTTTAAAAAAAGGAGATCTGCAAGTTATGAATACAATAATAATAATAAAAAAAAAAATCTACGTTACAACAGTACCCGGGTGGATATCGCCAATTGTCAGACAATTTATCTTCCCAAGACGCAAATCCTTTTTTCTTAACATCAACAAAGTATTCATAAATAGTATCCTTGAGAGGAAACGTTCCTTCCTTTTCGCGTAGAAATACGTCAATTTTTTTTCTGCCGTCTTCGTTTACGGTGCAACAAACGGACCATACTAAACTATAGGAATCGACAATTAAAACGCTAACTAAGGAAAGAAAGTAATACCAAAATAAAAACCAAAACTTAGCCATATCTTCAAATGAATCTTCATGTTTAGGATCAACTCCATTTTCAACAGTTGCAAATACATCTAATAATCTACACAATGATGCTACTAAATGCAGCTCCCCGCAAATCACAGTTTCTTTGCAATTTATTCGTTTAAACTCTAGTATCATTCCTAAATAATAACCGAAAAATGATTTCATCTAAAATCGATCGATTATTTTCCTATATATTTAACTAAGGATAATACAAGGTCTTGAAATGGTTTTCCTCTCTTTTCTTGTTTTTTAATCCATGAAGTAACATAAGGTTGCCAACCCCAATCCTTATAGTCGTTGTAAACCATACCACAACGGCTAACGGTGGCCGGCGAAGCTACAGACAGATCCGCAACTTCAAATAGAAGGGATACTTGTTCTGGCATTGTTATTCGATCACTGTTAATCAGAGTAAGTACTTTATTATCATCCATTACGCTATTCATATTTTCAATCCAAACAGCATCAACGGGACCATCAAATAATATCCATTTTTCATCCGGTGTTTCCTCTAAGTAATTATAAAAAAAAATAATTGGTAAAAGGAACGTACACACCTGAACACGTTATGCGCATGGTCGCACTTATAACACCATCTAACCACTCATTAGTAGCAAGATTATACTCTCCATACAGTTCTCCCTGATTGAGAGCCTTAGGGTTGATAGGATACTGATGTACCATGTTATAGCCCAGTTTACCAAGTTTTTTAAGATGAGATAGTGAAGCTTTTAAACATTTCCACGTCGCGGATTTTGCTGTTCCTGTTTTACCTAATATCATTGTCGAATGACGAGAGTTTTTTGTTTCGTATAATTGTATTACTTTAATCATTCCTTTTTTAATGCTCTGAGCAAGAAAGTTTATTTTGTTAAATACACAATATGTAACTTACTTGTAAACCCATTAAAGTGAATTCTGCGCGAATTGCATTATTCATGTCTTCGTAATCCACAACAGGTATTGATACTCCAGGGAAAATATCAGACATAATTCCGTTAAACAATGGAAGATCGTTTGATGTAAACTTAGCTATATTCATGTCTGCCATTGCTAAGTACATAATTTGATCTTCCGGAAAATCGGTATGTACTCTTCTTTTGCGACCTGCGTAGCGTAGTAATGCTACCATGGATCTTAATCCAAAATCATAATGATCTTGCTTACTTAACTGCCGTTGTGCTAATTGATATAAAGTGAACACCTACAATAGAAGAGTCAGACACGTAATTTTCTTTTGGCAATGGTTAACTTTTTTTGATAATAATTTTGTACTTCGAAATCCATCACCAAATAACGTATTCTCGGCTATTATAAGATTATCTGGAACCATCATAGAAATAGGTCTAAACATTGATTTTAAATTATCTGGTAGTTCAGTACGTCCTGCATAACCCGGATTCATAGTGATGAAAATCCCACACGTGTGTTTTAGTTTAATTTCAATACCTATTTAAGCATAATAAATACCTTTAAAAAATGACTGAATAAAATAAAATACCTTCAAATATAAATAGAGTAAGCTTTTGAGAAATAGCGGACAAAACACAGAGAATTTGTTGAGCAACCACGGATAATACTTCAATATTGATTCTATTGAATTCGTCAAAGCAGCCCCAAGCTCCAGTTTGGGCCAGACCCGAGAAGCATTTTCCCATGCTTTTGTAATCTAAACCCTCCGAACAGTTATTTACTATTACCCAAAACGCCATTGCTTTCCCAAGGTCTTTAACAGTTTCAGTTTTACCAGTTCCAGCCGGACCTTTTGGACTACCACCACGAAATAAATGGAGTGCGGTGGTAAGTGTGATGTAACATCTGCAATTACTTATTATAGTTATTTACTACATTAATGATCCTAATTTCTTACCTGTCAGTTAATGGAGTAATAACCAATCGTCCTGAATTACCATTATACTCGTAGCCGTACATGAAATGCGTATTGGTTTGTCGAATTATGCAATCATCTAAATCTCTATCCCAATAAAATCGCAACTGAGAAAACCATTCGAAATGGCCAACATCTGTACAATCTGGTTATTCAATAAAAAAAATTGTTTTAGAAAGGAACAGATGGTGATGCTACTTTACATTATTAACATGGTAAATATGATTTTACTGCTGAGAAAAGAAATATATTGTCGAGCCGTTAGGTGAACCTGTAATCTCCTTGAGCCAGTGAAAAGCGTTACTTTGCGAAATGAAACACACACACACACACACGCACGCACGCACGCATGCACGCACGCACGCACGCACGAACGCACTCACGCACTCACGCGCGCACGCGCGCACGCAGGCACGCACGCACGCACGGACGCACGCACGGACGCACGCACGGACGCACGCACGCACGCACGCACGCACGCACGCACGCACGCACACACACACACGCACACATGCGAGGTCTTTGACTTTCTAGTATTCTTGTGAGGTCCACCCTTATGGGACCACTCAATTTTTTTTGTTTCTCTATCTTATGTTGATCATACACACACCTAACACTCAAAAATTAAATTCTATAAAATGTTTATAATAGCTGCTGTGAGGTCTTTTAGGTGACTACAATTTTCGCTATTGTTACGAGGTCCAGACAAGATATTCCGTAGTCAAGTGAGGTCCATACAGACACGCATACGTTGAAAAATTATAAGTTGCTAAGACTTGATATAGCGTTTTTAACATAAAGATACAAAATATATAGAAAGAATATCAGTGGCAACAATAAGCGGCGAAATTTTTTCCCTGCCACTTTTAATTAATATTCATATAAACACATCTATTGTAAGAAAACTTTTTTAATTAAATTTAGTAGTCTATTGCAAGTTAAAATAATGTATTAAAAATATAATACAAAGGGTAAGTCCAAATTCTAAAATAATTGATACCTGTATATTACAAAGGTAACTTATTCTTGTTTAAATGTTGGTATAAAGTAAAAATAATTATAATAATATTCAAACCATCTATTCACTATTTTTTTGCAAGTTACTCAAAAAAATCAAATGGAAACCCCTATTTTTTATTACTCAGATCGATTTAACGTCAAAAATTAAGGTAAGTTTGTTTAAAACTTTATTTGCCTAAACGTAACAGTTTCATACTTATTATGAAAAAGTCACAATTTTAAAATTTGTGATAAAAATGAGCTATATATTTAAATCTAGTATTCCTTGTTCATGGTCACCATGGAAACCAAATAATTGAGAATTGAAATAAAGAAAAATATTTGAATGTTACTGCAAAAAATTAAAAAAATTGAAAATTTTGTGATTCAAAACTCATTTTTGCCAAATAGAAGTTTTCTAAATCATTTTTTTTAAATTCGATATAAGTGTAAAAATGTAATACTTTATGAGTAAATCGAAAAAAACTACTTTTTACTGCGGAGGTAGTAACTACATACTTATCAGCGCATCATTACACGATAAAGATGCTTATTTATGTTGTTTTTCTTTTGTAGTCAATAATTTAATGAAATTGTTGACAGTTTGTGTTTTTCTTGATGAAATGGCTCGACTTGAATATTCTAATACAGATTATTTGAATTTAATTTTAATTCACAGAGAATGTCATAGAGTTGTAAAACGAACAGTAAGAACATTTATCGAACGCTATCCTGAGCGCGCTCGACCATCAGCAGATACAATAAGACGTGTGGTTCAAAATTTGGAACAGTTTGGCACATTTAAACACTCTGCGCCTCGCAAAAAAACTGCTATTGATAACGAACAGAATGAAGTTATAACTTTAGGATATTTCCGTGCCTATCCTTGTAATCCCATAAACGACTCGAAAACAGATATCGGCTTAACACCAACAACTATCAGAAGAATTCTTAAGAAACATAAGTTTAGACCGTACTGTGTACAATTAGTTCAACATTTGAAAGAAGTGGATTTCTTGAACCGTATCGAATTTTGTGAAACAATTTTGCTCAAAATACAAGAAATTCCTAATTTTTTGACTAATATCATATGGACGGACCAATCTAAATCTACCAAAAATGGCATATTTAATCGCCGAAACTCGCGTTACTGGAATAACTAAAATAGCAATCCAATTCGCGAATGCCATTTTCAGGAAATTTGGAATTTTAACGTATTTTGTGCTATTCGGAATAACGAAATCTTTGACGTGTATTTTTACAACGAAAATTTGAGAGGTTTAAAATAATCTAGAAAGGGAAAATGTATGGTACTAACAAGACGGTGAGCCCCCTCACAACACCAACGCTGTTTCCATGAAACTTTATAAAAGTTTTGAAGATCGTTGGTTTGCCAATAATGGTCCCTTTCCATGGCCACCTAGGTCACCTGATCTTACACCAATGGATTTTTATCTTTGGGGTCGAATTAAAAATATTGTTTATGCTACACCACTAACGACTAAAGAAGATTGCATTACAAGAGTGCAAAATGCCTTCAATTCTCTTTCTCTACAAGAAATTCAAAGGGCTACAAATGAAGCCGTTATAAGACGGGTTCAACAATGCCTTGCGTCTAACGGGCAACATTTTGAACATTTATTGTAAATTAATTTACATTTGATCACGAGCAAGAAATACTAAATAAGCGACTTTATCGTGTAAGAATGCACTGATAAGTATGTAGTTACTACCTCCGCCGTAAAAAGTAGTTTTTTTCGATTTACTCATAAATTATTACATTTTTACACTTATGTTGTATATCGAATTTGAAAAAAAGACTTAGAAAATTTCTATTTGGCAAAAATGACTTTTGAATCACAAAATTATCAATTTTTATAATTTTTTGCAGTAACTTTTTCAAATATTTTTCTTTATTTCAATTCTCAATTATTTGGTTTCCATGGTGACCACGAACAAGGAATACTAGATTTAAGTAAGTAGCTCATTTTTATCACAAATTTTAAAATTGGGACTGTTTTGATAATAAGTATGAAACTGTTACGTTTAGATAAATAAAGTTTTAAACAAACTCACTTTAATTTTTTACGTTAAATCGATCTGAGTAATAAAAAATAGGGGTTTCCATTTGATTTTTTTGAGTAACTTGCATTTTTTGATAGTCAAGTTTAGACATTCATAATTTTAATTTTATGAGAAATACAAATGTCATTTTTTGCAGACTGTTGCAATAAACCTTTGCCTACAACACCTCAAAGTCTTATTCAAATTGTTTGACAGGAACAGAACAATTAACAAGTTATTACTAAGACCGCATCTGTCAATTTTTTTAGAAAAATGTTTTTTTTTAAACGACTGAAATTTCGTATCTAGTTTATTTAACAAACTTACCTTAAAATTCGTCATAGAATCCAAAAATGTATTAATATACGGGGTGTTCCATTTAAAATAAGCGACTAAGTACCGACTTCCGGTATAACCGGAAGTGGTACGAACGTGAAAATATTTTAGATGAGTTAGCCCTAACATCATTACCCTGTCACCAAATTTTCAAAATTATAGTGTTTGGTTTAGCAGATACTCATAGGATCAGCTCCCAAATGTGGACCCTGTATATATATATATATATATATATATATATATATATATATATATATATATATATATATATAAAACTGGATTTATAAACTTGACGTTGCAGTTAGACCTTCGATGTTAAAACTAGCGAATTATATAGCTCTATTTATAAACGACTTTGACCTTGCCATTGCTGTTTGGAGTACTTCTCCACGGACGTTCGTGCAGTTCGAAACATAACCAACTTTTAGCTTTCGCC
Organism: Vesta saturnalis; assembly: GCA_036346205.1. Taxonomy (NCBI): domain Eukaryota; kingdom Metazoa; phylum Arthropoda; class Insecta; order Coleoptera; family Lampyridae; genus Vesta; species Vesta saturnalis. The sequence continues at coordinate 293,357 of JARFJB010000513.1, forward strand.
GCTGCCGTTCGACATTCGACCAATAGCAGTGCTTACAAAATTGACACCCAATGATCCACTCCTAAGTAAAAAGACAGACGGTTCGCGCATTTCGTGGCTTAGTTTAGTGCCAACTTATGCGGCATAGACTTCAGTTCAATGCGTCTTCATTTTTGTTCTTGAAGGTTAAAAATGATTAAACTATGCATTAAGAACCGAAGAAACTTTTAAGTAATATTTCACATTTAATTTGTACTTTTTACACTGAAAACGATAACGTGCTTAGTTTGCTTATTGACGTAATCCAACAGTATGAGTTTTTGAATGACCTCAGCCACAAAAGTAAAAAATACTAAAAAGAAAGAGCAAGTATGGCTTGAAATTTCAGAAATTACAAACCTAAGTGGTACGTAAATTTTTAAAGTAATTACATTTTCATATTTTGATTGTTTTATTAGATGATTGTATAAGACTATGGTGGAACCTGAGGGATCGGCTTACAAGAGAAAAACGATTACAGCCTTCAGGTTCGGAAGGTGTGAATGCTAACCGGGTGTATTATGATAGGCTAAAGTTTATAATAAATGTACTCGACTGAGAAAGTAAATTCTGTTAAATTTTATTACGGTTAACCTATGTGGTATATTTTTACAGAACACATACATCGACTCAAGTGTCGACTTCCAACGTGAAACATCCCGAAAGAGAATCAATTTCACGCCCCACCTCGTTTTCTTCTTCAGCATGATCCAGAATAGATATCATTCTCTCCCCCAATCAGAGGAGGAGATAATAGACGAAACACACAAATACTGATGTGGAATTGGATGAGACAGTGGTATCTTATTCTCAAACCACCCCACGCAGTACACAAGGTTATTATTGCATGCACATTTAAGTTTATAAGTAATTTATAATTTTAATGGACCGTGAGCACTGCAACCAACAAAAACAGAGAAGTAGCAACTGTACTTGAACCAGCCAAGCAGATTGTGGCTGCTATTGAAAATAAAAATAGTACCGTTCCAGATCAGAACAGAACTTTTGTGGAGTATATATATATATATATATATATATATATATATATATATATATATATATATATATATATATATATATATATTCCCACCTATCAGATATGCCTCTCAATGAGCCAAAGGAGACGATGTAATTTATTAAGAGTTTTAGAAGATTTGTAATTTATGATTAAATACTTAGTTAAAGTTTGTATATATTATTACTAGTTTCTAGCACTGGTTAAATACCTAGTCTTAAGTTGGAACATATTATTACTAGGTTCTAAGTTACGATTAAATATTTACAGTCTACAGCTTAAACATATTAGTAGAGATTACACTTAAGTTAATAAATAATAAAATGGCCAATTGAAAAGCTTTCCCTTATTTATCATTTCATACTTTCTACGTAACTTGGCCATTTTCAAAAAGAAAACAGTCGAATGGAATGTCGCGATTTTTATAGACCGACATACAAGTGGGCGCCAGTTCTTCCTTCCGGAAGAGGTGTTTCACCCTTCAACCTCCATTTTCATTGACCTGTGTATCTGTGTACCTGTGTACCTGAGTTCCTGTTTAACTGTGTACCTCAGTTTCTGTGTACCTATGTACCTATGTACCAATGTATTTGTGTATCTTTGCATCTGTGTATCTGTGTATCTGTGTATCTGTGTATCTGTGTATCTGTGTATCTGTGTATCTGTGTATCTGTGTATCTGTGTATCTGTGTATCTGTGTATCTGTGTATCTGTGTATCTGTGTATCTGTGTATCTGTGTATCTGTATCTGTGTATCTGTATCGTATCTGTGTATCTGTGTATCTGTATCTGTGTATCTGTATCTGTGTATCGTGTATCTGTCTGTGTATCTGTGTATCTGTGTATCTGGATCTGTGTATCTGTATCTGTGTATCTGTATCTGTGTACTGTGATCTGTGTATCTGTGTATCTGTGTATCTGTGTATCGTGACTGTGTACTGTACTGTGTACTGTACCTGTGTACTTATCTGTGTAGTGTACTGTGTATTTCCGTGTATCGTGTATCCGTATCCGTTCCGTGTATCGTGTATCCGTGTATCCGTCCGTGTATCCGTGTATCCGTGTATCGTGTATCCGTATCGTATCCGTATCGTGTATCTGTATCCGTGTATCGTATCCGTGTATCGTATGTATCGTGTATCCGTGTATCCGTGTATCGTGTATCCGTGTATCCGTGTATCCGTGTATCGTGTATCGTGTATCTGGTATCTGTATCTGTGTATCTGTATCTGTGTATCTGTGTATCTGTGTATCTGTGTACTTGTATCTTGTATCTTGTATCTGTATCTTTATCTGTATCTGTGTATCTGTGTATCTGTGTATCTGTATCTGTGTATCTGTGTATCTGTTATCTGTGTATCTGTGTATCTGTATCTGTGTATCTGTGTATCTGTATCTGTATCTTATCTGTATCTGTATCTGTATCTGTGTATCTGTGTATCTGTATCTGTATCTGTGTATCTGTGTATCTGTGTATCTGTGTATCTGTATCTGTGTATCTGTGTACTGTAGTATCTGTGTATCTGTGTATCTGTGTATCTGTGTATCTGTGTATCTGTGTATCTGTGTATCTGTGTATCTGTGTATCCGTGTATCCTGTATCTGTGTATCCGTGTATCCGTGTATCCGTGTATCTGTGTATCTGAGTATCGTGTATCTGTGTATCTGTGTATCTGTGTATCTGTGTATCTTTGTATCTGTATCTGTGTATCTGTGTATCTGTGTATCTGTGTATCTGTGTATCTGTGTATCTGTGTATCTGTGTATCTGTATCTGTGTATCTGTGTATCTGTGTATCTGTGTATCTGTGTATCTGTGTATCTGTTATCTGTGTATCTGTATCTGTGTATCTGTGTATCTGTGTATCTGTGTATCTGTGTATCTGTGTATCTGTGTATCTGTGTATCTGTGTATCTGTGTATCTGTGTATCTGTGTATCTGTGTATCTGTGTATCTGTGTATCTGTGTATCTGTGTATCTGTGATCTGTATCTGTGTATCTGTGTATCTGTGTATCTGTGTACCTGTGTATCTGTGTATCTGTGTATCTGTGTATCTGTGTATCTGTGTACCTGTGTACCTGTCTACCTGTGTACCTGTGTACCTGTGTACCTGTGTATCTGTGTACCTGTGTACATGTGTATCCGTGTATCCGTGTATCCGTGTATCCGTGTATCCGTGTATCCGTGTATCCGTGTATCCGTGTATCCGTGTATCCGTGTATCCGTGTATCCGTGTATCCGTGTATCCGTGTATCCGTGTATCCGTGTATCCGTGTATCCGTGTATCCGTGTATCCGTGTATCCGTGTATCCGTGTATCCGTGTATCCGTGTATCCGTGTATCCGTGTATCCGTGTATCCGTGTATCCGTGTATCCGTGTATCCGTGTATCCGTGTATCTGAGTATCTGTGTATCTGTGTATCTGTGTATCTGTGTATCTGTGTATCTGTGTATCTGTGTATCTTTGTATCTTTGTATCTGTGTATCTGTGTATCTGTGTATCTGTGTATCTGTGTATCTGTGTATCTGTATCTGTGTATCTGTGTATCTGTGTATCTGTTTATCTGTATGTTATCTGTTATCTGTGTATCTGTGTATCTGTGTATCTTGTATCTGTGTATCTGTATCTGTATCTGTGTATCTGTGTATCTGTATCTGTATCTGTGTATCTGTGTATCTGTGAATCTGTGTATCTTGTATCTGTGTATCTGTGTACTGTGTACTGTACCTGTGTACCTGTGTACCTGTGTACCTGTCTGTGTATCTTCTGTTGTGTATCCGTATCCGTATCGTGTATCCGTATCCGTGTATCGTATCCGTATCCGATCCGTATCCGTGTATCCGTGTATCCGTATCCGTGTATCCGGTATCCGTGTATCGTGTATCCGTATCCTGTATCGTATCCGTATCCGTATCGTGTATCCGTGTATCGTGTATCGTATCCGTGTATCGTGTATCGTGTATCGTATCGTGTATCTGTGTATCTGTATCTGTGTATCTGTGTATCTGTATCTGTGTATCTGTGTATCTGTGTATCTGTATCTTGTATCTGTGTATCTGTGTATCTGTATCTGTATCTGTGTATCTGTTATCTGTGTATCTGTGTATCTGTGTATCTGTGTATCTGTATCTGTGTATATGTGTATCTGTGTATCTGTGTATCTGTGTATCTGTGTATCTGTGTATCTGTGTATCTGTGTATCTGTGTATCTGTGTATCTGTGTATCTGTGTATCTGTGTATCTGTGTATCTGTGATCTGTATCTGTGTATCTGTGTATCTGTGTATCTGTGTATCTGTGTATTGTACTGTGTATCTGTGTATCTGTGTATCTGTGTATCTGTGTATCTGTGTATCCGTGTATCCGTGTATCGTGTATCCGTGTATCCGTGTATCCGTGTATCCGTGTATCCGTGTATCCGTGTATCCGTGTATCCGTGTATCCGTGTATCTGTGTATCTGTGTATCTGTGTATCTGTGTATCTTGTATCTGTGTATCTGTGTATCTGATCGTGTATCTGTGTATCTGTGTATCTGTGTATCTGTGTATCTGTGTATCTGTGTATCTGTGTATCTGTGTATCTGTGTATCTGTGTATCTGTGTATCTTGTATCTGTGTATCTGTGTATCTGTGTATCTGTGTATCTGTGTATCTGTGTATCTGTGTATCTGTATCTGTGTATCTGGTATCGTGTATCTGTATCTGTGTATCTGTGTATCTGTGTATCTGTGTATCTGTATCTGTGTATCTGTGTATCTGTGTATCTGTGTATCTGTGTATCTGTATCTGTGTATCTGTATCTGTGTATCTGTGTATCTGTGTATCTGTGTATCTGTGTATCTGTATCTGTGTATCTGTGTATCTGTGTATCTGTATCTGTGTATCTGTGTATCTGTGTATCTGTGTATCTGTGTATCTGTGTATCTGTGTATCTGTGTATCTGTGTATCTGTGTACTGTGTATCTGTGTACTGTGTACTGTGTATCTGTGTATCTGTGTATCTGTGTATCTGTGTATCCGTGTATCGTGTATCTGTGTATCTGTGTATCTGTGTATCCGTGTATCTGTGTATCCGTGTATCCGTGTATCCGTGTATCCGTGTATCCGTGTATCTGTGTATCCTGTGTATCCGTGTATCCGTGTATCGTGTATCCGTGTATCCGTGTATCGTATCCGTGTATCCGTGTATCTGTGTATCGTGTATCTGTGTATCTGTGTATCCGTGTATCTGTGTATCTGTGTATCTGTGTATCTTGTTTGTATCTGTGTATCTGTGTATCTGTGTATCTTTTTGATCTGTGTATCTGTGTATCTTGTATCTTGTATCTTGTATCTGTGTATCTGTGTATCTTTATCTGTGTATCTGTGTATCTGTGTATCTGTATCTTTATCTGTGTATCTGTGTTCTGTGTATCTGTTTTGTATCTGTGTATCTGTATCTGTGTATCTGTTTGTATCTGTGTATCTGTATTTTGTATCTGTGTATCTGTGTATCTGTGTATCTGTGTACCCTTTATCTGTGTATCTGTGTATCTTGTATCTTGTATCTTGTTCTGTGTATCTGTGTATCTGTGATCTGTGTATCTGTGTATTTGTGTATCTGTGTATCTTGTATCTGTGTATCTGTGTATTGTGTATTGTGATCTTGTACTGTGTAATTTGTATCTGTGTATCTGTGTATCTGTGTCCTGTGTTTGTGTATTGTGTATTTCTGTGAAATCTGTGTATCTGTGTATCTTGGTATCTGTGTATCTGTGTATCTGTGTATCTGTGTTCTGTGTATCTTGTATCTGTGAATCTGTGTATCTGTGTATCTTGTATCTGTATCTGTGTATTTACTGTGTACCTGTGTATCTGTGTATCTGTTTGTATCTTGTATCTGTGTATCTTGTATCTGTGTATCTGTGTATCTGTGTATCTGTATCTTGTATCTGTGTATCTGTGTATCTGTGTTATCTGTGTATCTTGTATCTGTATCTGTGGTGTACCTGTACCTGTGTACCCGTGATCTGTGTACTGTGTATCTGTATTTACCGTGTATCTGTATCCGTGTATCCGTGTATCTGTATCGTGTATCGTATCGTGTTCTTGTATCCGTTCGTGTATCCTGTATCGTGTATCCGTATCGTGTATCTGTGTATCCGTGTATCCGTGTATCTGTGTATCCGTGTATCGTGTATCCGTGTATCGGTGTATCCGTGTATCCGCGTATCCGTGTATCTGTGTATCTGTGTATCTGTGTATCTGTGTATCTGTGTATCTGTGTATCTGTGTATCTGTGTATCTTGTATCTGTGTATCTGTGTATCTGTGTATCTGTGTATCTGTATCTGTGTATCTGTGTATCTGTGTATCTGTGTATCTGTGTATCTGTGTATCTGTGTATCTGTGTATCTGTGTATCTGTGTATCTTGTATCTGTGTATCTGTGTATCTGTGTATCTGTATCTGTGTATCTGTGTATCTGTGTATCTGTGTATCTTGTGTATCTGTGTATCTGTGTATCTGTGTACCAGTGTATCTGTGTATCTGGGTACCTGTGTATCTGTGTATCTGTGTACCTGTGTATCTGTGTACCTGTGTATCTGTGTATCTGTGTATCTGTGTATCTGTGTACCGTGTATCTGTGTATCTGTGTATCTGTGTATCTGTATCTGTATCCGTGTATCTGTGTATCCGTGTATCTGTGTATCCGTGTATCTTTCGTGTATCTGTGTATCTGTGTATCCGTGTATCTGTGTATCTGTGTATCTGTGTATCTGTGTATCCGTGTATCCTGTATCTGTTTGTATCTGTGTATCGTGTATCGTGTATCTGTGTATCTGTGTATCGTGTATGTATCTGTGTATCTGTGTATCTGTGTATCTGTGTATCTGTGTATCTGTGTATCGTGTATCTGTGTATCTGTGTATCTGTGTATCTGTGTATCTGTGTATCTTGTATCTGTGTATCTGTGTATCTGTATCTGTGTATCTGTGTATCTGTGTATCTGTGTATCTGTGTATCTGTGTATCTGTGTATCTGTATCTGTGTATCTGTGTATCTGTGTATCTTGTTTGTATCTGTGTATCTGTGTATCTGTGTATCTGTGTATCTGTGTATCTTGTATCTGTGTATCTGTGTATCTGTGTATCTGTGTATCTGTGTATCTGTGTATCTGTGTATCTGGTATCTGTGTATCTGTATCTGTATACTTGTATCTGTGTATCTGTGTATCTGTATTGTGTATCTGTGTATCTGTGTATCTGTGTATCTGTGATCTGTGTATCTGTGTATCTGTGTATCTGTGTATCTGTGTATCTGTGTATCTGTGTATCTGTGTATTGTGTATCTGTGTATCTTGTATCTGTGTATCGTGTATCTGTGTATCTTGTGTATCTGTGTATCTGTGTATCTGTGTATCTGTGTATCTGTGTATCTTGTATCTGTGTATCTGTGTATCTGTGTATCTGTGTATCTGTGATCTGTGTATCTGTGTATCTGTGTATCTGTATCTGTGTATCTGTGTATCTGTGTACCTGTGTATCTGTGTATCTGTGTATCTGTTATCTGTGTATCTGTGTATCGTGTATCTTGTATCTGTGTATCTGTGTATCTGTGTATCTGTGTATCTGTGTATCTGTGTATCTGTGTATCTGTGTATCTGTGTATCTGTGTATCTGTGTATCTGTGTATCTGTGTATCTGTGTATCTGTGTATCTGTGTATCTGTGTATCTGTGTATCTGTGTATCTGTGTATCTGTGTATCTGTGTATCTGTGTATCTGTGTATCTGTGTCTTTTGTATCCGTGTATCTGTGTATCTGTGTATCTGGTATCTGTGTATCTGTGTATCTGTGTATCTGTGTATCTGTGTATCTTGTATCGTGTATCTGTGTATCTGTGTATCTGTGTATCTGTGTATCTGTGTATCTGTGTATCTGTGTATCTGTGTATCTGTGTATCTGTGTATCTGTGTATCTGTGTATCTGTGTATCTGTGTATCTGTGTATCTGTGTATCTGTATCTGTGTATCTGTGTATCTGTGTATCTGTGTATCTGTGTATCTGTGTATCTGTGTATCTGTGTATCTGTGTATCTGTGTATCTGTGTATCTGTGTGTCTGTGTATCTGTGTATCTGTGTATCTGTGTATCTGTGTATCTTGTATCTGTGTATCTGTGTATCTGTGTATCTGTGTATCTGTGTATCTGATCTGTATCTGTATCTGTGTATCTGTGTATCTGTGTATCTGTGTATCTGTGTATCTGTGTACCTTGTTGTATCTGTGTATCTGTGTATCTGTGTATCTGTGTATCGTGTATCGTGTATCCGTGTATCCGTGTATCTGTGTATCCGTGTATCCGTGTATCCGTGTATCCGTGTATCTCGTGTATCTGTATGTATCCGTGTATCGTGTATCCGTGTATCGTGTATCCGTGTATCCGTGTATCTGTGTATCTGTGTATCCGTGTATCTGTATCCGTATCTGTGTATCCTGTGTATCTGTGTATCTGTGTATCTGTGTATCTGTGTATCTGTGTATCTGTATCCGTGTATCCGTGTATCTGTGTATCTGTGTATCTGTGTATCTGTGTATCTGTGTATCTGTGTATCTGTGTATCTGATTGTATCTGTATCTGTGTATCTGTGTATTTGTATCTGTGTATCTGTATCTTTGTATCTGTGTATCTGTATCTGTGTATCTGTGTATCTGTGTATCTGTATCTGTTATCTGTATCTGTATCTGTGTATCTGTATCTGTATCTGTGTATCTGTCTGTATCTGTGTATCTGGTACTGTACTGTGTATCTGTACTGTGTATCTGTATTGTGTATCTGTGTATCTGTGTATCTGTGTATCTGTATCTGTATCTGTGTATCTGTGTATCTGTACGTGTATCGTATCTGTTCGTGATCTTTGTATCGTGTATTGTATCTGTGTATCGTTATCTTGTATCTGTATTGTGTATTGTACTGTATCTGTGTATCTGTGTATCTGTATCTGTATCTGTATCTGTGTATCTGTATCTGTATCTGTGTTTGTATCTGTGTATCTGTGTATCTGTGTATCTGTGATCTTGTATCTGTTATCTGTATCTGTGTATCTGTGTATCTGTGTATCTGTATCTGTGTATCTGTATCTGTGTATCTGTATCTGTGTATCTGTTCTGTGTATCTGTTATCTGTATCTGTGTATCGTTTTTTTTTTTTTTCCTTTTTTTTGTGTTTGTTTTTTTGTTTTTTTCCTTTTTTTTTTTGTTTGTATCTGTGTATCTGTGTATCTGTGTATCTGTGTATCTGTGTATCTGTGTATCTGTGTATCTGTGTATCTGTGTATCTGTGTATCTGTGTATCTGTGTATCTGTGTATCTGTGTATCTGTGTATCTGTGTATCTGTGTATCTGTGTATCTGTGTATCTGTGTATCTGTGTATCTGTGTATCTGTGTATCTGTGTATCTGTGTATCTGTGTATCTGTGTATCTGTGTATCTGTGTATCTGTGTATGTATCTGTGTATCTGTGTATCTGTGTATCTGTGTATCTGTGTATCTGTGTATCTGTGTATCTGTGTATCTGTGTATCTGTGTATCTGTGTATCTGTGTATCTGTATCTGTGTATCTGTGTATCTGTGTATCTGTGTATCTGTGTATCGTGTATCTGTATCGTATCGTGTATCTGTATCGTGTATCTGTGTATCTGTGTATCTGTGTATCTGTGTATCTTGTGTATCTGTGTATCTGTGTATCTGTGTATCTGTGTATCTGTGTATCTGTGTATCTGTGTATCTGTGTATCTGTGTATCTGTGTATCTGTGTATCTGTGTATCTGTGTATCTGTGTATCTGTGTATCTGTGTATCTGTGTATCTGTGTATCTGTGTATCTGTGTATCTGTGTATCTGTGTATCTGTGTATCTGTGTATCTGTGTATCTGTGTATCTGTGTATCTGTGTATCTGTGTATCTGTGTATCTGTGTATCTGTGTATCTGTGTATCTGTGTATCTGTATCTGTGTATCTGTATCTGTGTATCTGTGTATCTGTGTATCTGTGTATCTGTGTATCTGTGTATCTGTGTATCGTGTATCTGTGTATCTTGTATCTGTGTATCTGTGTATCTGTGTATCTGTGTATCTGTGTATCTGTGTATCTGTGTATCTGTGTATCTGTGTATCTGTGTATCTGTGTATCTGTGTATCTGTGTATCTGTGTATTGTATCTGTGTATCTGTGTATCTGTGTATCTGTGTATCTGTGTATCTGTGTATCTGTGTATCTGTGTATCTGTGTATCGTATCTGTGTATCTGTGTATCTGTGTATTGTGTATCTGTGTATCTGTATCTGTGTACTGTGTATTTGTTGTGTATCTGTGTATCTGTGTATCTGTGTATTGTGTATCTGTGTATCTGTGTATCTGTGTATCTGTGTATCTGTGTATCGTATCTGTGTATCTGTGTATCTGTGTATGTATCTGTGTATCTGTGTATCTGTGTATCTGTGTATCTGTGTATCTGTGTATCTGTGTATCTGTGTATCTGTGTATCTGTGTATCTGTTCTGTGTATCTGTTTGTATCTGTGTATCTGTATCTGTGTATCTGTGTATCTGTGTATCTGTGTATTGTATCTGTGTATCTGTGTATCTGTGTATCTGTGTATCTGTGTATCTGTGTATCTGTGTATCTGTGTATCGTGATCTGTGTATCTGTATCTGTGTATCGTGTATCTGTGTATCTGTGTATCTGTGTATCTGTGTATCTGTGTATCTGTATCTGTGTATCTGTGTATCTGTGTATCTGTGTATCTGTGTATCTGTGTATCTGTGTATCTGTATACCTGTGTATCTGTGTATCTGTGTATCTGTTCGTGTATCGTGTATCTGTGTATCTGTGTATCTGTGTATCTGTGTATCTGTGTATCTGTGTATCTGTATCTTGTATCTGTGTATCTGTGTATCTGTGTATCTGTGTATCGTGTATCGTGTATCTGTTATCTGTGTATCGTGTATCTGTGTATCTGTGTATCGTGTATCTGTATCTGTGTATCTGTGTATCTGTATCTGTGTATCTGTGTATCGTGTATCTTATCGTGTATCGTATCGTTATCGTGTATCTGTATCTGTGTATCGTATCTGTATCTGTGTATCGTGTATCTGTGTATCTGTGTATCTGTGTATCTGTGTATCTGTGTGTATCTGTGTATCTGTGTATCTGTATCTGTGTATCTGTATCTGTATCTGATCTGTGTATCTGTGTATCTGTGTATCTGTATCTGTATCTGTGTATCTGTGTATCTGTGTATCTGTATCTGTGTATCTGTGTATCTTGTATCTGTGTATCTGTGTATCTGTGTCTGTATCTGTTCCTGTGTATCTGTGTATCTGTGTATCGTGTATCTGTGTATCTGTGTATCTGTGTATCTGTGTATCTGTGTATCTGTGTATCTGTGTATCTGTGTATCTGTGTATCTGTGTATCTGTGTATCTGTGTATCTGTGTATCTGTGTATCTGTACTGTATCTGTGTATCTGTGTATCTGTGTATCTGTATCTGTGTATCTGTGTATCTGTGTATCTGTGTATCTGTATCGTGTATCTGTGTATCTGTGTATCTGTGTATCTGTGTATCTGTGTATCTGTGTATCTGTGTATCTGTATCTGTGTATCTGTGTATCTGTGTATCTGTGTTGTGTATCTGTTTTGTATCTGTGTATCTGTATCGTGTATCTGTGTATCTGTTTTGTTTGTGTATCTGTGTATCTGTGTATCTGTTATCTGTGTATCTGTGTATTGTTTTGTTTTGTTTTGTATCTGTGTATCTGTGTATCTTGTATCTGTGTATCTGTGTATCGTATCTGTGTATCTGTGTATCTGTGTATCTGTGTATCTGTGTATCTGTTATCTGTGTATCTGTTTTGTTGTATCTGTGTATCTGTGTTATCTGTTATCTGTTTTGTATCTGTGTATCTGTGTATCTGTGTATCTGTGTATCTGTGTATCTGTGTATCTGTTCTGTGTATCTGTGTATCTGTGTGTATCTGTGTATCTGTATCTGTGTATCTGTGTATCTGTGTATCTGTTACTGTGTATCTGTTTTTTTGTTTTTTTTCTGTGTATCTGTGTATCTGTGTATCTGTGTATCTGTGTATCTGTTATCTGTGTATCTGTATCTGTGTATCTGTGATCTGTGTATCTGTGTATGTGTATCTGTGTATCTGTGTATCTGTGTATCTGTGTATTGTTATTGTGTAACTGTGTACTGTGTACTGTGTTATCTGTGTATCTGTGTATCTGGTATCTGTATCTGTGTATCTGTGTATCTGTATCTGTGTATCTGTGTATCTGTGTATCTGTGTATCTGTGTATCTGTGTATCTGTTATCTGTGTATCTGTATCTGTGTATCTGTGTATCTGTATGTATCTGTGTATCTGTGTATCTGTATCTGTGTATCTGTGTATCTGTATCTGTATCTGTATCTGTGTATCTGTGTATCTGTGTATCTGTTATCGTGTATCTGTGTATCTGTGTATCTGTATCTGTGTATCTGTATCGGTGTTCTGTGTATCTGTGTATCTGTATCTGTGTATCTGTATCGTGTATCTGTGTATCTGTGTATCTGTATCTGTGTATCTGTATCTGTGTATCTGTGTATCTGTGTATCTGTGTATCTGTATCTGTGTATCTGTATCTGTACTGTACGTGTGTATCTGTTATCTGTATCTGTATCTGTATCTGTGTATCTGTGTATCTGTGTATCTGTGTATCTGTATCTGTGTATCTGTGGTGTATCTGTGTATCTGTATCTGTGTATCTGTGTATCTGTGTATCTGTGTATCTGTGTATCTGTTATCGTGTATCTGTGTATCTGTGTATCTGTATCTGTGTATCTGTGTATCTGTGTATCTGTGTATCTGTGTATCTGTGTATCTGTGTATCTGTGTATCTGTGTATCTGTGTATCTGTTATCTGTGTATCTGTGTATCTTCGTGTATCTGTGTATCTGTGTATCTGTGTATCTTGTATCTTGTATCTGTGTATCTGTGTATCTGTGTATCTGTGTATCTGTGTATCTGTGTATCTGTGTATCTGTGTATCTGTGATCTGTGTATCTGTATCTGTGTATCTGTGTATCTGTGTATCTGTATCTGTGTATCTGTGTACTGTGTATCTGTGTATCTGTGTATCTGTGTATCTGTGTATCTGTGTATCTGTGTATCTGTATCTGTGTATCTGTGTATCTGTGTATCTGTGTATCTGTATCTGTATCTGTGTATCTGTGTATCTGTGTATCTGTGTATCTGTGTATCTGTGTATCGTATCTGTGTATCTGTGTATCTGTGTATCTGTGTATCTGTGTATCTGTGTATCTGTGTATCTGTGTATCTGTGTATCTGTGTATCTGTGTATCTGTGTATCTGTGTATCTGTGTATCTGTGTATCTGTGTATCTGTGTATCTGTGTATCTGTGTATCTGTGTATCTGTGTATCTGTGTATCTGTGTATCTGTGTATCTGTGTATCTGTATCTGTGTTTGTGTTTTTTGTTTTTTTTTTTCTTTTTGTGTCTTCTTTTTGTTTCTTGTTTTTTCTGTGTATCTGTGTATCTGTGTATCTGTGTATCTGTGTATCTGTTATCTGTGTATCTGTATTGTATCTGTATCTGTTATCTGTATCTGTATCTGTGTATCTGTATCTGTGTATCTGTGTATCTGTGTATCTGTGTATCTGTATCTGTGTATCTGTGTATCTGTTATCTGTGTATCTGTGTATCTGTATCTGTGTATCTGTTATCTGTGTATCTGTGTATCTGTATCTGTGTATCTGTATCTGTATCTGTGTATCGTGTATCTGTGTATCTGTACTGTGTACTGTTATCTGTGTATCTGTGTATCTGTTATCTGTGTATCGTGTACTGTGTATCTGTGTATCTGTATCTGTGTATCTGTGTATCTGTGTATCTGTGTATCTGTGTATCTGTGTCTGTGTATCTGTGTATCTGTTATCTGTGTATCTGTATCTGTTTGTATCTGTATCTGTGTATCTGTGTATCTGTGTATCTGTGTATGTGTATCTGTGTATCTGTGTATCTGTGTATCTGTGTATCTGTGTATCTGTGTATCGTGTATCTGTGTATCTGTATCTGTGTATCTGTGTATCTGTGTATCTGTGTATCTGTATCTGTATCTGTATCTGTATCTGTGTATCTGTGTATCTGTATCTGTGTATCTGTGTATCTGTGTATCTGTGTATCTGTGTATCTGTGTATCTGTGTATCTGTGTATCTGTGTATCTGTGTATCTGTGTATCTGTGTATCTGTGTATTGTTATCTGTGTATCTGTGTATCTGTGTATCTGTGTATCTGTTATCGTGTATCTGTGTATCTGTGTATCTGTATCTGTATCTGTGTATCGTGTATCTGTATCTGTGTATCTGTGTATCTGTATCTGTGTATCTGTATCTGTATCTGTGTATCTGTGTATCTGTGTATCGTGTATCTGTGTATCTGTGTATCTGTGTATCTGTGTATCTGTATCGTGTATCTGTGTATCTGTGTATCTGTATCTGGTATCTGTGTATCTGTGTATCTGTGTATCTGTGTATCTGTGTATCTGTGTATCTGTGTATCTGTGTATCTGTGTATCTGTGTATCTGTATGTGTATCTGTGTATCTGTATCTGTGTATCTGTGTATCTGTGTATCTGTGTATCTGTATCTGTGTATCTGTATCTGTGTACTGTGTATCTGTTCTGTGTGTATCTGTATCTGTGTATCGTTATCTGTATCTGTATCTGTATCTGCTTATCTGTGTATCTGTGTATCTGTGTACTGTATCTGTGTATCTGTGTATCTGTGTATCTGTGTATCTGTGTATCTGTATCTGTGTATCTGTATCTGTATATCTGTGTATCTGTGTACTGTGTATCTGTGTATCTGTATCTGTATCTGTGTTCTGTGTATCTGTGTATCTGTATCTGTATCTGTGTATCTGTGTATCTGTGTATCTGTGTATCTGTGTATCTGTGTATCTGTGTATCTGTGTATCTGTGTATCTGTGTATCTGTGTACTCTGTATCTGTATCTGTGTATCTGTGTATCTGTGTATCTGTGTATCTGTATCGTATCTGTGTATCTGTGTACCTGTGTATCTGTGTATCTGTTGTATCTGTGTATCTGTGTATCTGTATATCTGTGTATCTGTGTATCTGTGTATCTGTGTATCTGTGTATCTGTGTATCTGTGTATCTGTGTATCTGTGTATCTGTGTATCTGTGTATCTGTGTATCTGTGTATCTGTGTATCTGTGTATCTGTGTATCTGTGTATCTGTGTATCTGTGTATCTGTGTATCTGTGTATCTTTGTATCTGTGTATCTGTGTATCTGTGTATCTGTGTATCTGTGTATCTGTGTATCTGTGTATCTGTGTATCTGTGTATCTGTGTATCTGTGTATCTGTGTATCTGTGTAACTGTATCTGTGTATCTGTGTATCTGTGTATCTGTGTATCTGTGTCTGTTATCTGTGTATCTGTGTATCTGTGTATCTGTGTATCTGTGTATCTGTGTATCTGTGTATCTGTGTATCTGTGTATCTGTGTATCTGTGTATCTGTTTCTGTGTATCTGTGTTTGTATCTGTGTATCTGTGTATCTGTGTATCTGTGTATCTGTGTATCTGTGTATCTGTGTATCTGTGTATCTGTGTATCTGTGTATCTGTGTATCTGTGTATCTGTGTATCTGTGTATCTGTGTATCTGTTCTGTTTTGTATCTGTGTATCTGTTTGTGTATCTGTGTATCTGTTATCTGTGTATCTGTTATCTGTATCTGTGTATCTGTGTATCTGTGTATCTGTGTATCTGTATCTTGTATCTGTTTCTGTGTATCTTGTATCTGTGTATCTGTATTGTGTATCTGTGTATCTGTGTATCTGTATCTGTATCTATCTGTATCATCTTTTTTTGTTTTTGTATCTTGTATCTGTATCTGTGTATCTGTGTTGTATCTGTATCTGTGTATCTGTATCTGTGTATCTGTGTATCTGTGTATCTGTGTATCTGTATCTGTATCTGTATCTGTGTATCTGTGTATCTGTATCTGTGTATCTGTGTATCTGTGTATCTGTGTATCTGTGTATCTGTGTATCTGTATCTGTGTATCTGTGTATCTGTGTATCTGTGTATCTGTGTATCTGTGATATCTGTGTATCTGTGTATCGTGTATCTGTGTATCTGTGTATCTGTGTATCTGTGTATCTGTGTATCTGTATCTGTGTATCTGTGTATCTGTGTATCTGTGTATCTGTGTATCTGTGTATCTGTGTATCTGTGTATCTGTGTATCTGTGTATCTGTGTATCTGCTGTATCTGTGTATCTGTGTATCTGTGTATCTGTGTATCTGTGTATCTGTGTATCTGTGTATCTGTGTATCTGTGTATCTGTGTATCTGTGTATCTGTGTATCTGTGTATCTGTCTGTATCTGTGTATCTGTGTATCTGTGTATCTGTGTATCTGTGTATCTGTATCTGTGTATCTGTATCGTGTATCTGTGTATCTGTGTATCTGTGTATCTGTGTATCTGTATCTGTGTATCTGTGTATCTGTGTATCTGTGTATCTGTGTATCTGTGTATCTGTGTATCGTGTATCTGTATCTGTGTATCTGTGTATCTGTGTATCTGTATCTGTGTATCTGTGTATCTGTGTATCTGTGTATCGTGTATCTGTGTATCTGTGTATCTGTGTATCTGTGTATCTGTGTATCTGTGTATCTGTGTATCTGTATCTGTATCTGTGTATCTGTGTATCTGTGTATCTGTGTATCTGTGTATCTGTGTATCTGTGTATCTGTATCTGTGTATCTGTGTATCTGTGTATCTGTGTATCTGTGTATCTGTGTATCTGTGTATCTGTGTATCTGTGTATCTGTGTATCTGTGTATCTGTGTATCTGTGTATCTGTGTATCTGTGTATCTGTATCGTGTATCTGTGTATCTGTGTATCTGTATCTGTATCTGTGTATCTGTGTATCTGTGTATCTGTGTATCTGTGTATCTGTGTATCTGTGTATCTGTGTATCTGTGTATCTGTGTATCTGTGTATCTGTGTATCTGTATCTGTATCTGTATCTGTGTATCTGTGTATCTGTGTATCTGTGTATCTGTGTATCTGTGTATCTGTGTATCTGTGTATCTGTGTATCTGTGTATCTGTGTATCTGTATCTGTGTATCTGTGTATGTATCTGTGTATCTGTGTATCTGTGTATCTGTGTATCTGTGTATCTGTGTATCTGTGTATCTGTGTATCTGTGTATCTGTGTATCTGTGTATCTGTGTATCTGTGTATCTGTGTATCTGTGTATCTGTGTATCTGTGTATCTGTGTATCTGTATCTGTGTATCTGTGTATCTGTGTATCTGTGTATCTGTGTATCTGTGTATCTGTGTATCTGTGTATCTGTGTATCTGTGTATCTGTGTATCTGTGTATCTGTGTATCTGTGTATCTGTGTATCTGTGTATCTGTGTATCGTATCTGTATCTGTGTATCTGTATCGTGTATCTGTGTATCTGTGTATCTGTGTATCTGTGTATCTGTGTATCTGTGTATCTGTGTATCTGTGTATCTGTGTATCTGTGTATCTGTGTATCTGTGTATCTGTGTATCTGTGTATCTGTGTATCTGTGTATCTGTGTATCTGTGTATCTGTGTATCTGTGTATCTGTGTATCTGTGTATCTGTGTATCTGTGTATCTGTGTATCTGTGTATCTGTGTATCTGTGTATCTGTGTATCTGTGTATCTGTGTATCTGTGTATCTGTGTATCTGTGTATCTGTGTATCTGTGTATCTGTGTATCTGTGTATCTGTGTATCTGTGTATCTGTGTATCTGTGTATCTGTGTATCTGTGTATCTGTATCTGTGTATCTGTGTATCTGTGTATCTGTGTATCTGTGTATCTGTATCTGTATCTGTGTATCTGTGTATCTGTGTATCTGTGTATCTGTGTATCGTATGTTGTATCTGTGTATCTGTGTATCTGTGTATCTGTTGTATCTGTGTATCTGTGTATCTGATCTGTATCTGTGTATCTGTGTATCTGTGTATCTGTGTATCTGTGTATCTGTGTATCTGTGTATCTGTGTATCTGTATCTGTGTATCTGTGTATCTGTGTATCTGTGTATCTGTGTATCTGTGTATCTGTGTATCTGTGTATCTGTGTATCTGTGTATCTGTGTATCTGTGTATCTGTGTATCTGTGTATCTGTGTATCTGTGTATCTGTGTATCTGTTATCTGTGTATCTGTGTATCTGTGTATCTGTGTATCTGTATCTGTGTATCTGTGTATCTGTGTATCTGTGTATCTGTATCTGTGTATCTGTGTATCTGTGTATCTGTGTATCTGTGTATCTGTGTATCTGTGTATCTGTGTATCTGTATCTGTGTATCTGTGTATCTGTGTATCTGTGTATCTGTGTATCTTGTATCTGGTATCTGTGTATCTGTATCTGTGTATCTGTGTATCTGTGTATCTGTATCTGTGTATCTGTGTATCTGTATCTTGTATCTGTGTATCTGTGTATCTGTGTATCTGTGTATCTGGTATCTGTGTATCTGTGTATCTGTGTATCTGTGTATCTGTGTATCTGTGTATCTGTGTATCTTGTATCTGTATCTGTGTATCTGTGTATCTGTGTATCTGTGTATCTGTGTATCTGTTTTGTATTCTGTATCTGGTATCTGTGTATCTGTGTATCTGTGTATCTGTGTATCTGTGTATCTGTGTATCTGTATCTGTGTATCTGTGTATCTGTATCTGTTGTGTATCTGTGTATCTGTTATTTTTTTTTTTTTTTTTTTTGTTTTTGTGTATCTGTGTATCTGTGTATTCGTATCTGTATCTGTATCTGTGTATCTGTGTATCTGTGTATCTGTGTATCTGTATCTGTGTATCTGTGTATCTGTATCTGTGTATCTGTGTATCTGTATCTGTGTATCTGTGTATCTGTATCTGTGTATCTGTGTATCTGTGTATCTATCTGTGTATCTGTGTATCTGTGTATCTGTGTATCTGTATCTGTATCTGTGTATCTGTGTATCTGTGTATCTGTGTATGTGTATCTGTGTATCTGTGTATCTGTGTATCTGTGTATCTGTGTATCTGTGTATCTGTATCTGTATCTGTATCTGTGTATGTATCTGTGTATCTGTGTATCTGTATCTGTGTATCTGTGTATCTGTGTATCTGTGTATCTGTGTATCTGTATCTGTTCTGTATCTGTGTATCTGTGTATCTGTATCTGTGTATCTGTTATCGTGTATCTGTGTATCTTGTATCTGTGTATCTGTATCTGTGTATCTGTGTATCTGTGTATCTGTGTTCTGTGTCTGTGTATGTATCTGTGTATCTGTGTATCTGTATCTGTGTATCTGTATCTGTGTATCTGTGTATCTGTGTATCTGTGTATCTGTGTATCTGCATCTGTATCTGTGTATCAGTATCTGTCTGTGTATCTGTTCTGTGTATCTGTGTATCTGTGTATCTGTGTATCTGTGTATCTGTATCTGTGTATCTGTGTATCTGTGTATCTGTATCTGTATCTGTGTATCTGTGTATCTTGTATCTGTGTATCTGTGTATCTGTGTATCTGTATCTGTGTATCTGTGTATCTGTGTATCTGTGTATCTGTGTATCTGTGTATCTGTGTATCTGTGTATCTGTGTATCTGTGTATCTGTGTATCTGTGTATCTGTGTATCTGTATCTGTGTATCTGTGTATCTGTGTATCTGTTATCGTGTATCTGTATCTGTGTATCTGTATCTTGTATCTGTGTATCTGTGTATCTGTGTATCTGTGTATCTGTATCTGTGTATCTGTATCTGTGTATCTGTGTATCTGTGTATCTGTGTATCTGTGTATCTGTGTATCTGTGTATCTGTGTATCTGTATCTGTGTATCTGTGTATCTGTGTATCTGTGATCTGTATCTGTGTATCTGTGTATCTGTGTATCTGTTATCTGTGTATCTGTGTATCTGTGTATCTGTTATCTGTATCTGTGTATCTGTGTATCTGTGTATCTGTGTATCTGTGTATCTGTGTATCTGTGTATCTGTGTATCTGTGTATCTGTGTATCTGTGTATCTGTATCTGTGTATCTGTGTATCTGTGTATCTGTGTATCTGTGTATCTGTGTATCTGTGTATCTGTATCTGTATCTGTGTATCTGTGTATCTGTGTATCTGTGTATCTGTGTATCTGTGTATCTGTGTATCTGTATCTGTATCTGTATCTGTGTATCTGTATCTGTGTATCTGTGTATCTGTGTATCTGTGTATCTGTGTATCTGTGTATCTGTTATCTGTGTATCTGTATCTGTGTATCTTGTATCTGTGTATCTGTGTATCGTGTATCTGTATCTGTGTATCTGTGTATCTGTGTATCTGTATCTGTGTATCTGTGTATCTTGTATCTGTGTATCTGTGTATCTGTGTATCTGTGTATCTGTGTATCTGTGTATCTGTATCTGTGTATCTGTGTATCTGTGTATCTGTGTATCTGTGTATCTGTGTATCTGTGTATCTGTGTATCTGTGTATCTGTGTATCTGTGTATCTGTATATCTGTATCTGTATCTGTGTATCTGTTCTGTGTATCTGTGTATCTATCTGTGTATCTGTGTATCTGTTCTGTATCTGTGTATCTGTTATCGGTGTATCTGTATCTGTGTATCTGTGTATCGTTATCGTGTTCTTGTATCTGTGTATCTGTGTATCTGTGTATCTGTGTATCTGTGTATCTGTGTGTATCTGTATCTGTATCTGTGTATCTGTGTATCTGTGTATCTGTGTATCTGTATCTGTATCTTGTGTATCTGTGTATCTGTGTATCTGTGTATCTGTGTATCTGTGTATCTGTATCTGTGTATCTGTGTATCTGTGTATCTGTGTATCTGTGTATCTGTGTATCTGTGTATCTGTGTATCTGTGTATCTGTGTATCTGTGTATCTGTGTATCTGTGTATCTGTGTATCTGTGTATTGTATCTGTGTATCTGTATCTGTGTATCTGTGTATCTGTGTATCTGTGTATCTGTGTATCTGTGTATCTGTGTATCTGTGTATCTGTGTATCTGTATGTATCTGTGTATCTGTGTATCTGTGTATCTGTGTATCTGTGTATCTGTGTATCTGTGTATCTGTGTATCTGTGTATCTGTGTATCTGTTTCTGTGTATCTGTGTATCTGTATCTGTGTATCTGTGTATCTGTGTATCTGTTCTGTGTTCTGTGTATCTGTGTATCTGTGTATCGTGTATCTGTATCTGTGTATCTGTGTATCTGTGTATCTGTGTATCTGTGTATCTGTGTATCTGTGTATCTGTGTGTATCTGTGTATCTGTGTATCTGTGTATCTGTGTATCTGTGTATCTGTGTATCTGTGTATCTGTGTATCTGTGTATCTGTGTATCTGTGTATCTGTATATCTGTGTATCTGTGTATCTGTATCTGTGTATCTGTGTATCTGTGTATTGTATTGTGTATCTGTGTATCTGTGTATCTGTGTTGTGTATCTGTGTATCTGTTTTTGTGTATCTGTGTATCTGTGTATCTGTATTTGTGTATCTGTGTATCTGTGTATCTGTGTATCTGTGATCTTGTTCTGTGTATCTGTGTATCTGTGTATCTGTGTATCTGTGTATCTGTTTGTTTTTGTGTATCTGTGTATCTGTGTATCTGTGTATCTGTGTATCTGTGTATCTGTGTATCTGTGTATCTGTGTATCTGTGTATCTGTGTATCTGTGTATCTGTGTATCTGTATCTGTGTATCTGTGTATCTGTGTATCTGTGTATCTGTGTATCTGTGTATCTGTATCTGTGTATCTGTGTGTCTGTGTATCTGTGTTGTGTATCTGTGTGTCTGTGTATCTGTGTATCTGTGTATCTGTGTATCTGTGTATCTGTGTATCTGTGTATCTGTGTATCTGTGTATCTGTGTATCTGTGTATCTGTGTATCTGTGTATCTGTGTCTGTGTATCTGTGTATCTGTGTATCTGTGTATCTGTGTATCTGTGTATCTGTGTATCTGTGTATCTGTGTATCTGTGTATCTGTGTATCTGTGTATCTGTATCTTGTATCTGTGTATCTTGTATCTTGTATCTGTGTATCTGTATCTGTGTATCTGTGTATCTGTGTATCTGTATCTGTGTATCTGTGTATCTGTATCTGTATCTGTGTATCTGTGTATCTGTGTATCTGTGTATCTGTGTATCTGTGTATCTGTGTATCTGTGTATCTGTGTATCTGTGTATCTGTGTATCTGTGTATCTGTATCTGTATCTGTATCTGTGTATCTGTATCTGTGTATCTGTGTATCTGTGTATCTGTGTATCTGTGTATCTGTATCTGTTATCTGTGTATCTGTGTATCTGTGTATCTGTGTATCTGTGTATCTGTATCTGTGTATCTGTGTATCTGTGTATCGTTATCTTGTATCTGTATCTAGTGTATCTGATGTATCTGTATCTGTGTATCGTATCTGATCTGTATCTTGTATCTGTGTATCTGTATCTGTGTATCTGTATTGTTATTGTGTATCTGTATCTGTGTATCTTGATCTGTGTATCTGTTATCTGTTATCTGTGTTTGTACTTATCTGTGTATCTGTGTATCTGTTATCTGTTATGATCGTGTATCTGTTATTGGTATCTGTATCTGTGTATCTGTATCGATCTGTGTATCTGTGGGGTGTATCTGTGTATCTGTGTATCTGTGTATCTGTGTATCTTGTATCTGTGTATCTGTGTATCTGTGTATCTGTATCTGTCGTCTGTGTACGGACGTTATTGTTGTTTTGTTTGTTGATCGTGTTCTTGTTTGTGTATCTTATCTGTGTATCTTTATTGTGTATCTGTATTGTTATTTTTGGTTTGTGACTGTGTATTGGTATTTACTGTTCGTGATTATCTGTATCGGTATCTGTGTATCTGTGTATCTGTGTATCTGTGTATCTGTGTATCTGTGTATCTGTATCTGTGTATCTGTATCGTATCGTATCTGTGTATCTGTGTATCTGTGTATCTGTATCTGTGTATGTGTCTGTGTATCTGTGTATCTGTATCTGTATCTGTGTATCTGTAGTGTATCTGTATCTGTGTATCTGTGTATCTGTTGTATCTGTGTATCTGTGTATCTGTATCTGTGTATCTGTGTATCTTGTTCTGTGTATCTGTGTATCTGTATCTGTGTATCTGTATCTGTGTATCTGTATCTTGTATCTGTGTATCTGTGTATCTGTGATCTGTTCTTATCTGTGTATCTGTGTATCTGTGTATCTGTATCTGTGATCTGTGTATCTGTGTATCTGTATCTGTTATCTGTGTATCTGTGTATCTGTATCTGTGTATCTGTGTATTGTGTATCTGTGTATCTGTGTATCTGTGTATCTGTGTATCTGTGTATCTGTGTTCTGTATCTGTATCTGTGTATCTGTTTCTGTGTATCTGTATCTGTGTATCTGTATCTGTATCTGTATCTGTATCTGTATCTGTGTATCTGTGTATCTGTATCTGTGTATCTGTGTATCTGTATCTGTGTATCTGTGTATCTATCGTGTATCTGTATCTGTGTATCTGTGTATCTGTGTATCTGTGTATCTGTGATCTGTGTATCTGTGTATCTGTGTATCTGTGTATTTTTTTTTCCCTGTGTATCTGTGTATCTGTGTATCTGTGTATCTGTGTATCTGTGTATCTGTGTATCTGTGTATCTGTGTATCTGTGTATCTGTGTATCTGTGTATCTGTGTATCTGTGTATCTGTGTATCTGTGTATCTGTGTATCTGTGTATCTGTGTATCTGTGTATCTCCATATCTGTGTATCTGTGTATCTGTGTATCTGTATATCTGGTGTATCTGTGTATCTGTGTATCTGTGTATCTGTGTATCTGTGTATCTGTATCTGTGTATCTGTGTATCTGTGTATCTGTGTATCTGTGTATCTGTGTATCTGTGTATCTGTGTATCTGTGTATCTGTGTATCTGTGTATCTGTGTATCTGTGTATCTGTGTATCTGTGTATCTGTGTATCTGTGTATCTGTGTATCTGTATATCGGTGTATCTGTGTATCTGTGTATCTGTGTATCTGTGTATCTGTGTATCTGTGTATCTGTGTATCTGTGTATCTGTGTATCTGTGTATCTGTTATCTGTATCTGTGTATCTGTGTTTCTGTGTATCTGTGTATCTGTGTATCTGTGTATCTGTGTATCTGTATCTGTGTATCTGTGTATCTGTGTATCTGTGTATCTGTGTATCTGTGTATCTGTGTATCTGTGTATCTGTGTATCTGTGTATCTGTGTATCTGTGTATCTGTGTATCTGTGTATCTGATGTATCTGTGTATCTGTATCTGTGTATCTGTGTATCTGTGTATCTGTGTATCTGTATCTGTGTATCTGTGTATCTGTGTATCTGTGTATCTGTGTATCTGTGTATCTGTGTATCTGTATCTGTGTATCTGTGTATCTGTGTACCTGTGTATCTGTGTATCTGTGTATCTGTGTATCTGTGTATCTGTGTATCTGTGTATCTGTGTATCTGTGTATCTGTGTATCTGTGTAACTGTGTATCTGTGTATCTGTGTATCTGTGTATCTGTGTATCTGTGTATCTGTGTATCTGTGTATCTGTGTATCTGTGTATCTGTGTATCTGTGTATCTGTGTATCTGTATCTGTGTATCTGTGTATCTGTGTATCTGTGTATCTGTGTATCTATGTATCTGTGTATCTGTGTATCTGTGTATCTGTGTATCTGTTATCTGTGTATCTGTGTATCTGTGTATCTGTGTATCTGTGTATCTGTGTATCTGTGTATCTGTGTATCTGTGTATCTGTGTATCTGTGTATCTGTGTATCTGTGTATCTGTGTATCTGTGTATCTGTGTATCTGTGTATCTGTGTATCTGTGTATCTGTGTATCTGTGTATCTGTGTATCTGTGTATCTGTGTATCTGTGTATCTGTGTATCTGTGTATCTGTCTATCTGTGTATCTGTGTATCTGTGTATCTGTGTATCTGTGTATCTGTGTATCTGTGTATCTGTGTATCTGTGTATCTGTGTATCTGTGTATCTGTATCTGTGTATCTGTGTATCTGTGTATCTGTGTATCTGTGTATCTGTGTATCTGTGTATCTGTGTATCTGTGTATCTGTGTATCTGTGTATCTGTGTATCTGTGTATCTGTGTATCTGTGTATCTGTGTATCTGTGTATCTGTGTATCTGTGTATCTGTGTATCTGTGTATCTGTGTATCTGTGTATCTGTGTATCTGTGTATCTGTGTATCTGTGTATCTGTGTATCTGTGTATCTGTGTATCTGTGTATCTGTCGATCTGTGTATCTGTGTATCTGTGTATCTGTGTATCTGTGTATCTGCGTATCTGTGTATCTGTGTATCTGTGTATCTGTGTATCTGTGTATCTGTGTATCTGTGTATCTGTGTATCTGTGTATCTGTGTATCTGTGTATCTGTGTATCTGCGTATCCGTCTGTGGCGTAGTAGCTCCCAAACGGAGGAACCGATATTGATTTAGTTGTTTTTTTGTTTGAAAGGTGAGTTGATCGAGAGTGTTCTTAGCTTTGATTCAAGATAATACGTTCAATCGTCTGAAGATCGTCAGCTCTTTTCTAGTTGATGAAGTAATTTCTGTACTTTTAATTAGATGTTTTGATTTATTTTTTTTTGGTTTGAATAGCACAATGTACCTACTTAATGGTTATAATTAACCACTGTTCAGGAGAAATGGCATCACATCGTATCTCACGTTTTAGATATGGTTTTACAATCCCTAACATAATTTTAAATGATTGTGCTTTTATTCTAGTATACATAAGAAATTGGGGAGCATCGCACTGTTTCATTTTTTCATAATATAGGTAATTTGTTGAATGTCTTCCCCTATTGATGGGTCGTGTTTTAAATCGGCGTGATCGACTATGCTTTAATAATTTCAGCGTGGCATAACACCAACACGGCCGCAAAACCTAAATAATTTGTATCAGTATCATCCATAATTACACGGGGATAATCAACACAACACAGTAAGATAAAAGTCAGATTAGTACGTAGTAGCCAGTAGGTTGTTTTATTGAAACCGTAGTTACAATCGATATATCAACCGGCAACCGAACGTTGAAACGCCAAGTTTACAAAGTGTGTATAATTCAGTGGCGAACGCGAACGGTTAAGCAATAGCAACCACAAATGTAACGTTTTGAAGGTCAAGTTTATACATTCAGCTTTATTATTCGTAAAGTACAGTGTGTCTGATTATATATTGTGACTGTTTTTAAAAGCTTATATCTTCCAAACGGTTCTAGATGCGGTTTTCACAGTTAGGTTTAAAATTACTGTAAGTTTTGTAGTGACAAATTTATTTAAATGGCCTACTTTCGGATTACCCGTTTTAAAAGTGGCGTGATTTCAGAAGACAATAGATGTTATTTTTAAACAGGACACCCTGTATATTTAGAAATATCCTATGGGCCGCATATTTTTACTTTGTAACGGTACCTTAAAGTTTAAAATCGGTACACAGATAGCGAAGCGAGCGAACTTTAACTGGATATATATATATATATATATATATATATATATATATATATATATATATATATATATATATATATATATATATATATATATATATATATATATATATATATATATATATATATATATATATATCAATTCATAATAATCAAGGAGGCGTTAATATGACAAATCACAAAAATACGTATCGCTGCCATTGATAAGACGTCACATTGTGTTTTATATTCAAGCCAACTAAAGTTTTTAATTTTTTTAAGTGCGGTATACAGTTTACGAAAAATCACAAACAATATTTTTATATGCCCAAATTCAGTTCAACAAAAATCCTCCTGCTATAAGTAAATACCATAAAAACATGGTTAACAAATTTAGGAATACTGCTTTTATAACTAGAAAAAGGAGAACTATAAAGGCAAATTTAGAAGAATTTTGATTTGTTTATGAGGTAGTAAACAGAAATCCAAAAATTTTAATTAGAAAAATAGCATTAGATTTCAAAATGGGCAAAACAAAAGTTTTCAGAATTCTAAACGTTCTCTAATTAAAACCATATAAAATTCAAGTTCCACAAAAAATTAACCATCGGGACTTTACTACAAGAGAGTCTGTGTGAAAATTTAACAGATTTGTACAGAATAGATCCAAATGTTAGGATTATCATGTCTGATGAGGATGCATTTCATATAAATGGACGAGTTAATAAACATAACTGTAGGATTTTCCTAAGGTTTGGTGTGCGTTATCGCGTGAAAAATTGTATGGGCCCTTCTTTTTTGTAGAGAATACAGTTCGCGACAATAATTATACCGACATGCTGGAAAACTTGTTCTATCCTCAGTTAGAACAAGATGGTATTTAAAACCAAAATCTATACTATCAATAAGACGGGGCTCCGCCCCGTTATTCCAACATAGCAAAATAATCTGTTAACCAACAGTTTGGAAACAATTGGATTGGTAGAAGTGGACCAATAGAATGGGATCCAAATTCTCCAGATTTTTTGTATGGGGATATGTGAAAGATAGAGTATACAACCCGATGCCTGCAACTATTGAGGAATTAAAAAGTAACATACGGCAAGTAATGGAAAATATTCCTCCTGAAATGTTGGCAGCAACATTTAACAACTTAATGATTCGATTCCACAAATGTATAGACCAAGAAGGCAGACACATCGAACATTTGTTTTAGAGTGTCCTACAAAATGTTCTTAGGTGTTTATGATTTATCACTTTTAGTTACTAGCTAATAAAGTTGTGATGATGGCAATTGCGACTTTATATCTGAATCATTACATTATTCCAGTTAAAGTTCTCTAGCTTCGCTTCCTATGTACCGATTTTAAACTTTAAGGTACCGTTTCATAGTAAAAATATGTGACTCTTAGGATATTTCTAAATATACAGGGTGTCTTATTTCATTCTGTATCTTCTGAAAACACGCCACTTTTAAAGCGGGTAAACCGGAAGTAGGCCACTTATATTAATTTGTCACAATAACAGTAATTCTAAACCTAATGCATACCTTACACGATCAATAATATTGTCAATACTCAACAATATTGACAATATTATTGATCGTGTAAGGTGTAGTATTGATGGATTGATGAAAATATTGAAGTATTTCCGGATATTTTGAAATCAATATTTCAATACTTTGACCACACCCTACGACACGACCACAAGTAGTGGGGATATTGACAATATTACTGATCGTATAAGGTTATTTCGCATCAATACTTCAGTATTCACAAGTGTTCGTCTTGATTGTTAGTCTGTGATTTGTTGTGTTTTTTTGTGCATTTGGTAATAACAATGAGTGAAGAAGAGTTACATGTTTCATCGGATGAAGAAGCTGAGGCTGAGGAAGTAACAAATACGAAAAACATGGTTTTGAAAGAGATGTACGAGACACTACCGGAACTATGGAATTCAGCTAGTGCTAATTACATGAATAAAACCAAACGGAATGCAGCATTGGAAAAACTTCTCGTCATTTACCAAAAGCTGAACGACAAAGTTGACCGTTCTGATGTGCGTAAGAAACTGAATTCGTTGAGGTCGAATTTTCGTAAAGAAATGAAGAAAATAGTGTCATCAAAACGGTCGGGGGTGGGTGCGGGCGACATCTATGTTCCAACGTCCTGGACTTACCACGCCTTGCAGTTTTTAGGGAAAACGGAAACTCCGATGACACAGCAGTCTTTACCAAAGGTGAGTGATAAATAGTAATTTTATATCTCCGTAACAAGTACTGCAAATGAATTAGTATTATCATAGGTAGAAAAATTCACACTAAACGGAAATTCACTTATTTATTTAATTCGTTTCTGGAATTACAGCATCATTATAGTATTTACAAAAGTTATCCAGAACTGTTTTAGCTGTACTAGTGCTATTTCTTGCCAGGGTACTTTCTAAATTAACCAATTTGTCTTGCTGAATTTCGTCTTGTGCACAAAGATAGGTTTGGTGATTTTCTTTCGGAAGAAAATTGTGTAGGAAGCATGCCGCCTGTGTAATTATTGTTGTCTTACTTGGTTCTACATTTATAGCTTTTTGAAAAACTCCAAATCGACTAGCCAAAATCCCGAATGTATTTTCGACAGTTACACGCGCTGCTGATACCCGTTTATTGAAAATTTCTTTATCTGGTGTTAAACCTCGTTGACAATAAGGTTTCATTAGGTGAACATCAAATGCAAATGCTTCATCTGCCACAAAAACGTATGGAAACTGGTTATCTGTTTTGGGCAAAGGAGTTGATTGGGGTAAATTCAACTGGTTTTCTTCCATCAGTTCACTAAATTTAGAATAAAACAAGACATCTCCGTCTGATATTTTTCCGTTGAGGCCAACATCTATCATTATAAACTGTTTATCGGCATTTACTAGAGCTAATAATACAATGCTATAAAAACCCTTATAATTGTAATACATGGAACCTGACAGGGCTGGTTTCCTGATGGCAATGTGTTTTCCGTCAAGAGCTCCCAAAGTGTTGTAAAAGTTACAGCAACGTTCGAACCCAGCAGCTATTTTCATCCACTCCTCCGGACATGTAGGAAACTATAAAAGAAACAAATTAATTAACACAAGGTTTTTGCAGGTTTCTGACGAGACGTATACATTAGTAGACGAACTGGTCAACAAGGAGGTACAAGAACAATCTACATCATCAAACGAAGATCCTCCGTCTCATTCAAGATCTTCAATTAATTCGATTCTGCCGCCTCAACCAAAAAAGAAAATTCGTGTCGTAGGCCCGATGACAAAACAAAATGAGCTCTTACAAAAAGCTTGTTTGTTCCTAGATTCAGCTAAAAAGTCACAGCCTAACATACCAGCTATTGCTGTGGCCTGGGGTGAAACGCTTGGAACCTTGCAACCCCAGCAAAGAATGCTTGCCGAAAAAGCAGTAAATGACATACTGTTCGAAGCTGCCCTAGGTACTTTACACCGGAATTCAGTAAAGATTAATGAGCCTAACACAACCACACCACAACGTCCATATTCTGCTCAATCATCTATTGGCGCATACAGTGAGTTATCAGGTCCAGCATATTCGCCGTCTGCTACATTCACTGATTTACAGAATTCTTCAAGAGAATTTACCATGATTGACAATTCCGAAGAACATTCCTTACAACCGTATTTTTCAACGTTTGAAAACTAAATTCGTTTATAATAATAATAATCGTAATACATCTACTTTTGCACAACATTGTAACAATTCACTTTTATACTTACTATAAATTAGCAATAAACGTGTTTGACAGTATTTTTTAAAATAATTGTATTTACTATACTTGCCTTAATATATTTTTGTAGGACATATATAAGTGCTTCGCAAGTTCCCATTACAGATTCACTTATAACTGCCGGTGAAATAACAGCGGAAAATTTTAAGTCCTCGAAAAATCTTCCGGTAGCCAGATATCTCAAGGTAACTGCTAACCTCTCTTCTGCTGATATACACTTTCTCATATTGGTATATTAATGACAGCTGGCTTTTTACAGGTTAGTAGCTTGTAAAAATGTTTTACAAAGCTTATGTTTAGTTAAGTTCATGCACGTTTACTATTGAATAACAAATAACATATATTAGAACTTACTTGCTTTATACATTCGGTCAATAACGTCACGTGCATGAATTTCTATTGTGATAAGGGAGTTCGTTTTTAGTCTTTGGATTTTGGGCAAATCTCTTCTACTAAGATCTGATAATTTGCTCAGTACTTGATTCTGTTTTCTGCGTAACTTTTTTAAAGGTTTTTTGCTTTCCATTATTTTGCTATGTACTAATGCTCTGGTACAGTCCGTTGTCCATTGTATCTAAACGTTATATAAGTTAATATAATTATTATGTTATAAATAATTAAAATTACTATACTGCAGGCATTACACAGTTGTCCACAATTAGCAAGCAACCAGGTATCTCTTGTTTGTAAATTCTTCTTTAAGCTACTTCGGCACGGCTTGAACTCTGAACGTAATATAGCTCTCATTGCTTTTTCTATTTCACATAACCATAATTCTACAGGTCCGTCTAATATCACAGATACAAGAAAGTCTAGATACTCTCCATCTTCCGAAAACATTCCTACAGATTCCATTTTATGTAAAATAAGGTGCTAAAAGAAGAAAGTAGTAGAGACAACTTAATTCTATTTTTATACCTTTTGTATTTTTATTTTATTAATATTATCAAATAACTTTTTAAAGTGCGGCTGTATCGCTTCAGGTTTTTTAGAATTTCCAAGGATTTCGAGCATATCGTCGTTTGAAATGAAATAAAATCGTGGAAATATGTGCCTTTTTGTTTCTAAATATAGTTCAAGAGCGCGTTGAATTAGTTCTAGCTGGTCATTCATTTTGTTTAATCTATTTAGTAAACCGGGCGGTGGTTCAATGTGTGTCGCCTTTAAAGCAGTTTGGGCTTCAAACATTGATGAAGTGATATTTGCCCACGCTTTAGTTAAATTTTCAAAATCTTCACTTTCTTGTGGTAATTGTTTTCGAATATCCTCTCCTGTAAATATATTCTGCAATATGTAATGCATTAGTTGCAGAAATTGTCGGTTATAGCAAATACCTCGAGATAAAGCCACTGTCTTTGAACACCCAATGCAACTTCTAACGTTTCCGAGATATAAGACAATGTTCTTTCCCAGTAATCAACTTCTTTTATAAATGGTTCAACATAACGGGTGCTTTTCATTGTGGACAACTGAAGCGTATTATCTTCTAACGCTTGAAAACATTCATCTACTGATTTGATTCTATAAAGAAAATAAATACGCATATTTTATCTTTATATA
The DNA here is from genome assembly GCA_036346205.1 of Vesta saturnalis. NCBI lineage: Eukaryota > Metazoa > Arthropoda > Insecta > Coleoptera > Lampyridae > Vesta > Vesta saturnalis. The sequence goes on from JARFJB010000513.1 coordinate 325,293, forward strand.
TTCCTTGAGTTATACCGATAGACACCCCCGTCTTTATGGGGTACGATTTCAAAAATCATAACCCCCCATAAATTGCGAATGTTTTCTAAACCTTTTTCTATTTGCAATTCCATAGTTGCTGCATTCGAGATTTCACTAATATCATCGGCGTATAGTTGCATTTCCATATCTATGATTGCCTCTAATGTGAAATCTGGTGAATTTTCATCAAAATCTCTATGCATTGCTAGTCTAACTCTATCCCAGTGTCTTGAGCGCATTGCCGGATTTTTAAGGTCATTTAATAGTGGCAGAGTTTTCCTAAAAGCGTCGACTCTTGCTTTTGTATGATCTACTATATCCCAACTAAAACAGTGATACTGTTTTAAATAAACACAAAATGTTATTATGTACGTACCCTTTGTCTTTTAGTTCTCTAGAAAGTCGAGTGAGTTTTCTGAAGAGAGTTTGGGCTAGGTCTTCCATATCATCAGTTTTTATGTCCCAAAATATTGCATTTTTCCAACTTTCCCATGCCGTATCCCATTCATCCGTTAATGTCCATACTAACTCTATAGCATCTAGCTCCTACAAAATGTTTAATTTTGCCGTTTTCTTTAAGACAAAGATAATATTACCTCTTCTAACGCTTGCAGTTCTAATGACTCTGGTAGACTTAAACCGAATATCCCCAAATCTTTTCTCAATTGTGCTTCTTTTCGTCTCATTTCTTTTAAATTTTCTCTCATAGCTGCTATACAGGAAAGTGCATCTTTTGCCTTTATATTTGCAGAAAAAGGTCCAGTGGACATAAACGTAGTTAGCATTTCCATGGCTTCTAGTTTTAATTTGTCCGCACTATGTAATAAATTTGATTTAAAATTGTCCTAAAAATAATAGATAATTATGTTTTTAATTGTTTTTTTGTAAAAAAAAAAAAGGTAATAGGATATTTAACAAAAAGAGTTGTAGAAACGTACCTGAGAATAGCTTAGCATATTTTCAGCTTGTTCTAACGTTTCCAAAAATTTTGACCATTTTATCGGTATTTCTTTTTCCATCTTTCGTATTTCATCACTAATTTCAACTTGATATTTATCAAGAATTATAATTTGATCGTTTATAAAAGGAAAACGATTTGGAAACGTTTCAGATTCCGTTACCATTACATCAAGAAAACGTAGGGCTTCTTGCATTTCATCTAAATTTTGAGGTACTCGTAGGAGTCTGAAATAATGAAAATTCATGTGACTAAATTGATGGTATAAAAAGTTTACATTTCAGTGTTTTTGTTGATATAATTGTGCACACAATTTATCTCTTCTTCGGCTAACTTTTTCAATAAAACATACAATTTTCTTTGCCATTCAATGCAATGGTTTATTATGGATTTTTTTAGTTCGACAGAGTTGACCACAATAAAATGCACAGAGCTCACGGATTCTTGAATTTGAACGTTATTTGCTACTTCTGAGTATCGACTGATATTTGAGTCAAATTGATACGCATTGGGATTTTGTTTTTCATATCGTTCCATAAACCGATCCTTATCAACTTCCCACATATCTCTAAAAGGCTCCCAAGTGTCCAAATATCGGCGCATATGACGTACGTTTACACTTACTTCTAAAATATGATTTAGTTATAAAAAGGAATTTAAAAATGTAAAATACCTTCAGATAGTAACTGTTGTAATGATACGCAGTCTTTGTCTTCACTTATTACTATATGAAAAGGTAGAATAGTTTTCAATTGTATGTCAAATTTATCTGCTAACCTAGGTATCGATTTCATTATATTTGTTATGCTAGGTAAAATATCGGATATAGCACATGCAACTTCCGATAGTGATGGTTCAAAATAAATCTGAAAATTAATGTGTATTTTATTTTTGTAAAAACAGTTATAGGGTATAAGTACTCCATTATTTTTTAAATTTGCTTCCAGTTTTAATATAGGAGATGGTTGCGTACTATCATCCCCATGTAGCACAAGGTACATGTTTTCCAATGAATTTTTAACACACGTTCGAAGTGCCTCTTCTAGAAGCATATCGAAGTTGGAAATATATTTAACCCACTGATCAGCCATCTACAATATGAGAAAGGCAACATAAATTTAACTAATTACATATTTATGATTTTAAATACATGCTGTATCTGAGTCTCAAATCCCTCATATACGACTATCACATAGTCAATTAATTCTTTATAGTACTCTATTAACTTATCTAAAGTTTCGTTTCTATATGTCCTCATTTCTTGAATTAATTCTGCTAAAGTGAAAGCGTAATTAGGCCTAAGAGATATTAAAGGAGTATCGCATATTCGTTCACAAATTTTTACTATTTGAAGGTTGCTTGTTTTATAATCATCCAAAAAGTCTTGAAGCTAAAAACAAAGAGTGTTTAAGTTATCGTAGTTACACACATACACCCACCCACTTTTTTTAATGTAATAGATATACATGCGATTGTATCTCGTGAGTATTGAATTGGGTTTTTGAAAAAAACATTTTTTTTGTAATAAATGGTAAGATCATACGTTTTATAACAAAACTATTTTTAGTTTTTTTTCGCTCTAATTCAAAAGTTATATTACATTAAAAATTCATTTTTGAACCCAGTACCGGAAACACGCCGAACAAACCAGAGCGCGTGTGACGTCACAATGTTTATTTTTACTCATCGTAGTATACAGCTGAAATAGTGTTTTGACTTTTAATCGATTAACTTTTGTTATTATCGTCAATATATTGATAAATATATCAAAAATGTCAAACCCTAAAGGTTATCGCGCTTTTCTAATAATATAGTAATTAATAATTATTTATGTAAACTCCAGAATCATAACTTTTAAAAATCAAGCATCAAAAAATTTTTATGAATAATTTAAAACGCTTAAATAATAAATTTGTACACGGTTATTGAATGGTTTCGGTTTAATTTAGTATTTTATATTTTAATTACGCCCTAGGTTATGTACTATACGAAATTGAAATTTTAATGCTGGTTCTTCCGTTGTTATAATGTCATTTAAATAATTCTCATGATTTGATGTTTTTTTAGCTGAAAGAAGACATAGAGAATTATATTTACTATACTACAATGGGAAGTAGAGCAAAAATTAAAGTTGATGCAGTACCGAAAAAGTTTAGTTATCAACCTAACCGTAAACTTTATTACACATGACCAAACAAGCTATTATAAATAATTTTTTGCACTAAATTTCGAATATTTTTAGTCAGGTTACACGTAGAAGCCGTTGACACTGTACTATTGAGAATTAATTTAACATTAATCGTGGCGCCTTTGTAGTCGCGTGATACTTTTTAAAATTTTATGAATTTAAATTGATTATAACCCAAAAAAAAATTTTTTGCATCGACTATTAATATATTATAAGTTTTTTGTTATGAACGAATAAGTTCAAGGTAAATATATAATTAAAAATTATTATTAATTTTATTAAATACATAATAAAGTTTACCTCGGATTCGAACCTACGACCTGTTTTAGTAGTAACTGCAAGGTTCAATCGATGTAAATTTTGTCTTTATGTATGTAGAACGGATGTCAATTCTAAATAAATAAACTTATAATAATTTAATATTAGTCAAGTTGCTTTGGTATGTGCGAATCCTTGCGATATTGCAGGCTCACATTCCATTAATATAAGTAATTTGATTGTAATCTCATTATATTTAGAATTGACATCCGTTCTACATACATAAAGACAAAATTTACATCGATTGGGGCTTGAACCTTGGTGGCGCAGTTGGTAGCGCGGTACTCTAGCATAGTACAGGTCGTAGGTTCGAATCCTACTCGAGGTAAACTTTTTATTTATGTATTTAATAAAATTAATAATAATTTTTGACTATTAATATAATTTATGGTAAAGTTTTAAAATATATAAAAAAACAATGGATACATTTTTTTGTTCAATTACCCAATTGTCCCACACTTCTATTGTGGTACTTAAAAATTTTTTTAAGGTAAGAGGAGATATGAGGATTGTAAATTCACTGTACATTTCGTGAACACTTTTTTATCGTTGCCTATAATATAAGCATTAGGTATTGATACGTTTATAGCACTTGACTTGCCAATCATATTTTTTCGTTTATTTACCATAGCTGTTTCCAAGACAGTAGGATATGTTCACTGGTTGCCGGGCCCAACTCGTTGGTAAGATTTTACTTACCAACGTCTTTTACTACCAACGTAAAATTATATATAGGTACTATATTTCACAACAATAAGAACAAAAAATTTGGACATTTCTATTTAAAACGTCACTTTTGACTGTTCGTTTATTTAGTAGAAATTAAATAACTTCAATTGTGGTAAATTTAATACAATCGTGCAAAAAACAGTATGAGCATCACGAATATTAAGGGTTGTACCAGTCTCCGGCCAAATTGGAGGCTGAGTGATAGCGACATGGCCGTCGACCGGTAAACGTCCCTTAGTGTTCTTGATACTAAATATACTATTTTACTGTAAATGAATTTTGCAAGTATCATAATTTAAAACTTCTTGCACGTTTTAATAGTGTCACACTCCTTATTGGCAATAGATATTTCTTTTATTGTATTATATTTAATAATAAATTAACTGCATGTTCTATCTGTCTATGCGTATAAATTTTGTACCCAACGAAGTAGATAGCCACCTTGTATTAAAACGTTCAACTAACTATCAGGGAATAATAGGGAAGAGCAAGATAAAGTCTTGACAAACGTCTCACATGTCCCATGTTACTCTTACGTACAAATATAAAATGGACAAAACAAATTGATATCGCATATCTTGGTTTCCCATTCTTTTGGTGTCTTGCGTTACTGCACACGTATAGAGAAGGCAAAGTAGTATTATTATGAGAAGTAATGCGTGAAAATAAAGAAAATTAGAAGGTGGGCCCATCTCACGAGGTTGGCGCTTGGGAAAACGTCAGTGAGTGCTCCCAAATTTACTTGAAGTAAAGGTGTTAGTCAAAGACACATGGTATACTGCTTACGTCTCTCTGATGTAATGTCGAGCGCAAAGGACACCTCATGTATAGACTAACAACATCTTCTAGGCAGTGAGCTTAAAATAGCAAAAGGCAAGACAGAAAGGAAATCTGGGGGCTTCAAGTACAGACTCTCTCGCTATTTAAAGAATGTTGATAAGCAATCAAACCCTTCAGATCCTGACGCATCAGAAAGACTGGGAAACATTTCCAAAACGTTTATTGGGATTGCGAGCAAAATCTAGATCCTCGATAGCCATTGCAACTCTATTAATGGGGCACTATCCCCAAAAGGAAAAGGAATTGGGACAATTCAGCTAACGCGATGGAAGCTGATATCATTTGTGAAGGAAGAGTGTCGAAATGTATGGTTTGAAGTATATAAAACTCATTGGTATGTATTTTTGATATTTTATAGATTATGCACTCTAATAATACTATAAATAAGTAAAATCCACATGTCACATATGATGTTATTAACTTATAACGATAATCGAGAAACATACGAAAGAAGCACAGTTTGTTATTATTGTATCATGTTTTGTATTACTTTTTCAGGTGATGGATAAGTAGCCTGATGGATAGCCTGAGAAATCGAACGCACAAATCACATGCCAATTTTTTCAAATAAACTCAAACAACTCACGAAATGCGCATCAATGAGACTGGCGATATACCAGTAAATTACTTGAAAGCAATTTATTTAGTCTGTGCTGTAGATTATACATAGTAATAAAAAAGAGACACGATTTGATTGTAGAGAACGGTGCGTATCGAGTCCATGAAGAATGAGAATCGACGCTGGATATTAAAATTGTCATTATCATGTCTTCAGAGAATATAGATGTGAAGATCGCAGCGTCAAGTGTGAAGATTAGGATGACGGTTTTACTTACTTCAACGACCTAAAACTGTGTGGTATGTGACAGCATGTTGAAAGAAAAATCAACTCCACGGCGCTACACGTTCCGTGCCTAATATATAACATGAATAGTAATCTATCCGAACGCTATAACTCGGTTGTCAAATCATAGTAGGAAAGCAGTGCAATTTCGTCCAACGCGATTCGTACACAGCAAGACGTGAAGCGGCTGCACTATCTTTTAATGGAAAATATAATCCATATATTACTGCAAACAGAAGTCCTGGTCAGTCCGTCAAAGAATTTGTGGAAACAGTTGAAAAAAAACGGAAACCGTCATGGCCTCGTAAATTGCTCAATAACAACCGAATACAAAAAAGGCAATGTGGTACCGATGGAGATTATGGTCGAAATGATGTCATGGACGAACGACAGTTCAACGAGAAAAAGGAACCATTTCCTTTGAAATTACAAAAGACCGAGGAGGAAATCACCATGTTGCAACTAAAAATACAATACCAAAGTGGTTCAAGATTGTGGTGCGAAGAACGAATCAAGCGGCTAACAGTTTCTAATTTCCATCGTATCTGTCGTATGAAGGCGACAACACCACGCGGAAAAGCAATGGAATCGTTGCTTTATAGTAAATTATATGGTTCGGAGAGCACTCAATGGGGTCACGACAAGGAGGAGTCTGCACGCAAACAACTTCAAGATGACTGCCACCTGGAAGTAGCATCATGTGGATCTTTCGTTCATTCTACAATGCAGTTTCTGGGAGATGGCCTGGTTTCAAAATGATGGCATTGTAGAGACCAAGTGTCCGCTGAAATCCACATCTTACTCCTCTAGATGAATGTACAGAAAAACCACTAACCTTCTTCACTATCAATGACAAAGAACTAACTCTAAACAAAATATATCAATACTTATACCAGGTGCAAGGGTACCTGGTAGTTACCGGAAGGTCCTACTGTTTATTTACAGTATGGACCAATAAAGCCATGAGTGTTATGAGAATACAGAGCGACGAGGCTTTCTTCAACAAATACATTAAAAATCCACTCACGCAATTTTATATGGAACACCTGTTACCTAAAATTCTTGACAGTGTGAGCCGAGGTTTGTCTATCAGATAGCACTGTATATTTTGGAGTATCCAAATAAAATGATTTTGAGTTGAATAGTGTTTTTATTGATCGTTTAACACATTGAATAAGCGCAAAATTCACTGTAACCATAATCAGATTCGGAATAATGTAGTAATCATAATATCCAAAATAAGAAACAACGGGCTGTACAGAATCCCCACTTCTGTCCGACCTAGCACTTCATTTAACCACACCAAAATCTCTAGAAATTTGAAAGAAAAACAATAGGAAGTGTAATATTGAGAATTCTCAAAAATAATTGTTCTTTGATTTATTAACAGACAGTGTGTTGTCAGATTGAGTTCCAAAGAGGAAAATAATTTTTATTAATTTTAGAAAAAAGTGCAACGAAAAACTTCGCCTGCTTCAGTTATCAACCCTATTGCAACTGTGTTCATGGAGGTACAACGTAGCAGTTAATTCTAAAGATAGGTAGGTAAGACTAAGTCCTGACGTTTGTCATAGTAATATGATTCACCTTGAAATTATTTATTAAAGTTTTGGCTCCATTACCGGAAACTCGAACGTCTGGGACCGCTCAAAATTCCATAATTAATGACTCTATTGTGAAAAAAAAAGACTCAGTCAAAATTTTTGAGTCTATTTATAGAAATTTCAAGTTGTCACGTTGTACCTCCAGAAATGCAGTTGCAATAAGGCTTATTTTAGTTTTCTTCTTTTGAACCCCACTGGGTATACAGTTTTCAGTTTTTATTACATCAAAATACTCAGAGTCGCATCTCCCGACTTCCGCAATTCGACATCAAATTAATTTATGTTCATCAACTCACAGGAAGAATGAATATGTGTAAAATCTGCTAATGTGATAATACCCTAATGCAGATCAGTGCTGAGCGCGAAAAATATGAGCTGGCGTAACGGCAGATTCGTAATAATTGTCCGCGGACCATTACATCCAATTGTTACCAAATGATATATACCGGATAGAAGAAACATGGTCAACTTTCTTTTATTTCGAGTTTTTTCGGTACGAGGCTTAGAAGCGAATCGATGATCCTTTGAAAATACGCTGTTTTTGACAGTAGTCGAGATTAACCCACATAAAAACCAAACAGAATTTTGAAATTATAAAACCCGTAAGACTAACTAAACTAAGGGAGAAAAATATGAAGTAAAATAGGTCGAATTTCGCTAGGTAAACCCTCGCCTTAAAAGACGCGTAGGTTTGTGTGTGTGCGTGTGCGTGTGCGTGTGCGTGTGCGTGTGTGTATGTACGTGTGCGTGTACGTGTGCGTGTGCGTGTGGGGGTGCGTGTGCGTGAGCGTGTGAGTGAGAGTGGGCATGAGCGTGGGCGTGTGCGTGTGCGTGTGCGTGTACGTGTGCGGGTGTGTGCGTGTGCGTGTACGTGTACATATGCGTGTGCGTGTTCGTGTGCGTGTGCGTGTGCGTGTGCGTGTGCGTGTGCGTGTGCGTGTGCGTGGGCGTGTGCGTGTGCGTGTGCGTGTACGTGTGCGGGTGTGTGTGCGTGTGCGTGTACGTGTACATATGCGTGTACGTGTACATATGCGTGTGCGTGTTCGTGTGCGTGTGCGTGTGCGTGTGCGTGTGCGTGTGCGTGTGCGCGTGCGTGTCTCCGTGTCCGTGTCCGTGTCCGTGTCCGTGTCCGTGTCCGTGTCCGTGTCCGTGTCCGTGTCCGTGTCCGTGTCCGTGTCCGTGTCCGTGTGCGTGTCCGTGTCCGTGTCCGTGTTCGTGTCCGTGTCCGTGTCCGTGTCCGTGTCCGTGTCCGTGTCCGTGTCCGTGTCCGTGTCCGTGTCCGTGTCCGTGTCCGTGTCCGTGTCCGTGTCCGTGTCCGTGTCCGCGCCCGTGTCCGTGTCCGTGTCCGTGCGCGTGTCCGTGTCCGTGTCCGTGTCCGTGCGCGTGTCCGTGTCCGTGTCCGTGTCCGTGTCCGTGTCCGGGTCCGTGTCCGTGTCCGTGTCCGAGTCTGTGTCAGTGTTCGTGTCCGTGTCCGTGTTCGTGTCCGTGTCCGTGTTCGTGTCCGTGTCCCTGTCCGTGTCCGTGTAAAAAATGCATGATTTCATTTCTTTTAAGTTCCAGTTTGTGAGTTTTCCTACGCATATCAGAATTTGTACGGTTTTCCAATAATTGCTTACAGAGCAAATTGCGCTAGTGCGTAAATGTTACTGTTTACTTTTTAATCAAATGAAAATGCCATTAGCTGAAATACTTAGTAGGTACTGTATTTCTAGCTTTAATTGCAAATAATTTGTCAATTTTGATTGTGAATTAAAAAGTACATTTCCATATACTCACCTCATAAGTGTAATAAAGATTTAGTATCCCTGATTAATTTTGCATATTTTTGAGTAACAAGTTAGAATATGGAATGTAGTGCTGGTAGTACTGTATAAATCAACAAACATGAACATAAAGAGTAGATTTTTCATGTTCACTTGACAGTCTTAGTAAGGTAGTCTCGCAATGAAATAAACAGTTTTAATAAATAAGAAAAAAGTATGATAAAATCGTAAAATGTATATAATGCGTTTTTTTTTTATTTTAAAAGTATACGCTTCATTGGAACAATCTATGGTTATTGTGGTAACAGACCAACCTCTCCGCCACAAAAAATTTAAATGAATGACAAGTGTCCACGGCAATTTGTCCATACTGTATTAAATTATTTCTATATCATTGGTTGGAACAAAGTATATCCGTGTATTTCTCCTGGCAGCGCTTCATACGCGGACTCATGTGCGTGTGTACGTGTGTGCGTGTGTGCCAGTGTGCGTGTGTGCGCGTGTACGTGTGTGTTTTCGCGTGTGAGTGCGTGTGTGCGTGTGTGTGTAGTGTGTGTGTTGTGTGTGTGTGTGTGTGTGTGTTGTGTGTGTGTGATCGAGTGTGTGTGTGTGTGCGCGTGGGTGGGTTGGTGGGTGCGTACGCGCGCGTGCTCGTGCGCGTGTGCGAGTGCGAGTGCGTGTTGCAGTGCTCGTGCGAGTGCGAGTGCGAGTGCGTGTGCGTGTGCGTGTGCGTGTACGTGTGCGTGTGCGTGTGCGTGTGCGTGTGCGTGTGCGTGTGCGTGTGCGTGTGCGTGTGCGTATGTGAGTGTGTGTGTATGTGAGTGTGTGTATGTGAGTATGTGTGTATGTGTGTGTGTACGTGTGTGCGTGTGTGCGTGTGCGTTCATGCGTGTGTGCGTGTGTGTGTGTGTGTGTTTTGTTCAGTGTCCAAACATTGTCTTCGATTAGTAAACAACCTTTACCCTGCTTAATACTTAAGATTCTGCTTATTACATTTGCAATTTTATATTCAGAAATTTAAACCTCTTTTCCAATACAATTTAAATATGTAGTCGTAAACATAAACATTTAGGTTTATGATTTGCTTGTATCCTTGATTATAAGCATATCCACTCATACTCTCAATGAATTTAAAATATACTACGTTTCAAATGAAATGCACCACTTAGAATAATGCTACGATCTTGAAATAAAATAATGCTTTATTAACATGTATAAGATCATGAAATTTTGAAGGCAAAATATTAACGGCTAACAAGAAAATGTTAATAATGTGTAGCATCGCCACGCACAGCAATGCAGGCGTTCACTCTCCGAGGCATGCTTTCTCTGAGATGGTCTATATCCTGCTGAGGCATTTCATCCCAGGCTATCCGGAGATGGTGTCGTAATTCATCCAAGTTGTTTGGGGGCCTTGGTAGTTGGCTTAGTCTTCGCCTCATCATGTCCCATACATGTTCAATAGGCGAACGATCTGGCGATCGCGCAGGCCACGGCAATACTGGTAGCTGCACTTGATCCAGAAACCTTCTTGTAACATGTGCGGTATGTGGGGTAGCATTATCTTGTTGCAAAATACCATTTGGCAACATCTGCATTAACGGTACTACCACTGGCTCCAAAACATTATCAATGTAACGCTGAGCACTTAATGTGCCTAAAATAAACACAAGAGAAGATCTTCCACGAACACGTATGGCGCCCAAAACCATGACTCCAGGTGTTAAGCCTGTGGGTCGACTTTCAACAAACTCTAAATTTCGACGTTCTCCTCGAAACCGTCGCACCTTCTGACGACTATCGTTTCGCCACAAACAAAAACCCGAATCGTCGCTGAAGGCAATGTTATTCCATTGAAGGCCCCAGTCCCGCCGCTCTTGACACCATACCAATCTAGCAGCCTTATGCTCTTGAATTAACTGGGGTCGTCGGTACAGACGATACGAATGTAAGCCAAAAGATTTAATTCTCCTGTAGATTGTCGACATTGATAGGTGGCGACCAATAGCTCCTGTTCAGTTCACCGCAGCAGACCTTGTTGACTGAAATCGATCTCTTGTGGCCATCCGCCTAACAAGCCGTTCTTCACGATCATTGGTGCTGCGTGGTGGTCTTCCATTGGGAAGAGGTGTTGAATGCCTTCTTCAGACCAAGAAGACCAAATGCGGGCCACCGTGGTGTGGTCTCGATTAAGTCTTCTGCCGGTTTCTTGAAATAACACACCTGCTTGTTTCATGCCGATAATTCTACCCCTGTCAAAATCTGAAACTTGGGCAAAGTTTCGTCGTCATCTTACTGCGGGCATTTTTTCAGAATAAATGTGAATGTAAATTGACACTAAGCGACTAGATTTTTTAAAATGTATAAATAAAAATTGTTGATAATTGATGTTAACAGTGGTGCAAAGTACATAAGGACTTGTTCTTTTTCATTGAAACTCTCATCGGTTTCTATATAATACTGAAACATTATTTTGCCAAAATTTCAAAATCATAGCATTATTATTTCTAAGTGGTGCATTTCATTTGAAACGTAGTGTATATATACCACAAACACACACAAATCACAATAATAAAATATTAATATTAGTTTTTACCAATTCCACTTCTCTTTGTTGAAATTCAAATCCGTTCTACTTTTTTATGCTTGAAGTAGATACATACATATGTAGTACGTAGACTAAACAGACATAACACATATCAAATAGCGTAAAATTCATATTTGTATCTAACCAGAATATAAAACTTTAGGTACAATAAAATAATATTAAAGATTTAACATTATAACTAATTGAGTTGGTACCTTTCGCAGAACACTTTCTTATTATCATCTATGACAAAAGTTAATATCGGTTTTTAAAAAAAAAATTTACCTCGGATGTAGCAACAAAGCACTCTGCAACATAAGCATCACCAACATCAGCTGCCCATGTAAGTTGGGATAGTCCTGGAATTATTTTTTTTTCAACGTTTGCTATTAGTTGTCTAAACAATGCTCGTTCCTGCCGTGATAAGGAAGAAATAATTTTATTAAAATCAATTACTACAGAAAGAACGCTTTCATAAACTAATTGTAATTGCGGGCCTTTTTCAATTATTTCCAAAAGATGACCGGGCGTTTCCATCTTTAATGCTTGCCAATGCCTAGCTTCTCGTATGATTTCTATCAGAGACCTATAGAAAAAAAATTGTTTAGATTACAAAAAAAGTTACTATTTCAAGGAATTGTACCTGTCTACATTGCATTCTAACAATCCAGGTGTTATAGTACTACGTTTCATAAGGGGTTTATTAAGTTTAGAATTGAAATCAATTCCAACATTAGCTATCCACGATTTATATAATTTTTTTATTATATTGTCAATAGAAAATAAAAGGTGAGCGTATTGGCCAAATACATTATCCGAAATTCTGCACGGCCTCAACCACGCAGCATCTTCTATACAATGTTTGAGGTATTGTAAACGATTTTTTTTTAAATTAGCCAATATCGCTCTACCAGAGTAGTAGGGTAGTTGGGTATGGTATTCGTCTTTTTCTTGCTGTAATTCGTATTTACATTGCTGTATTTCTTCCATAAATAGTGAATACACCTGAAAAACTCTTATTTAATCAATGTATTTGTAGCTAAACTTCTTTTTACATGTAGTGTATTCCTGTCAAATAAATTTTTCATGCTTGGTCTAAGGGAGTAATAGTAAAATGTTGCTAATGCTTCAATGCCTTCATCAACAGTGATAGTATCGTTAAAAATGGAATTAACAACGTTTTCGATAATAGTTTCAACATGCTTTATTCTTCCACGAAATTTCAAAATTTCCGCATTCCATGCCGTATCTTGTATATTAAAAATTATTTCTTGTTTCTAAAAGGACAATTACATTAAATGAAGAACAATACTAAGTATATTATGTATACATAAATTTTTCTACCGGTATGTACACACGTCATAGATATTCTACTTAATTGGCAATGACGTATACGCCCGGCATAAAAAATTTAGTGTAAATGTACCTCTTCGGTATATTTTAATGTTTCTGCAAACATTTCTTCAATACGTCTACACCAGCTTTCAAATTCGTCACCGCGAGTTCCGCCAAATTTCGGAAAAGCAATTACTTCCACTTCATCATATCTTCCAAACGTTATCATTGCTTCACAAATTTCTATCATATCTTTACAACGTTGAATAAATGTATCGATATAATTGAAAATTGGTGCTTTGTCTAAGTTCCATGGTTGATCTCCCATTTCTGAATGTGTGGCGGCAACCTATTATACATAATGAAAACAGCGATTATTTCATTGCAATAATTTTTGTAAGATATGTAGAAGGTTTCTTACCGCAGAATAAATTCTGATGTAATTTGTACAGCAGTCCACACAAGTTTGGAACATCTCGATTGAAGCACGACTGCGTTTTTCTTTGAAAACAACATCAAGGTTTATAAAATTTTTGCATTGGATAATAATTTGATTACTTAATGCTCTGCACAAGTTCGTAATTTGTGATTTTTTATTATAAAATGGGCTGTACATCCAAATGAATCGAAACAAAGTTAAAATACCGATTAATTTATCTGGTATTTCAACTGGAGATTCTAATTGAAATAGTTCAGAACAGGGCTGAATAATTATCTGTAAATATTCTATATTAGATTTAGCTTCTAACAAATCACGATATGTGTCTTCCGCCGTTTGTAAAAATGTACGTACTTGAGTAGATCGCACAAATACTAAAATATCACAAATATGCTTGACGTTTGGGTTTTCTATTTGATGAACTAACCCACTAAGATTATCATCTAAAATTTTAGTGTAGTTAAGTTAAGTGTTTTTATAAATACTTACATCGGTATATCCAGAAATTGTACTCGTCAATTGGGCATAACAAGTCTTCCGCAGTGTTTTGATCTTGGTCTTGTAGACAGACTCTTATTTGACGTGTCCAGTAAACTGAAATACCTTCTAATCTTTTTATCAACTCTTTATCTTTGCTCGCTTGAATTTCCGAAATGTGTTGATACTCTCTAGGTATGTATATCACTGTAAGTCCTTGTAAACGATGTCGTAAATCTGTTATTCGTGCCAAAAAATCGTGCAACGAGCCACAGAAATAATTTTTTACACCTAGTACGTGTGTTTAAGGAAAATCATAAATTAGTCTTACAATATTTTTATGACAATGACTGGCTACGAACAGTTTTTAATAAACTTTAATACTTTCTTACTGTTATACTTAAGAATTAAAGTTTATGAAATTGGAAAGTGGAGAAATTAAGATATAAGGAAATGGTGTAATTATTTAAATATTAAAGGATACTGTCAGGCCAGGTGGTAACATCAAATACTAAAGGAGTACATATGGTTTCCAAAACGTTTAAAATTGTCCCTTCTATATCATCGTGTGCATTTCCAAAAATTATGTGATCATGAAAAGTTTCAAGTGTAAATTTTTCATTTGGCTTCCTAATAAAGTACATTAAATCCATTACGGGAATAGTTGGAAACGCGGTTGAAACGATTAAATCATCATTTTTGAAATATATTACTATCATAGGAATACCGGAATCTAAGAAAAACTCTCGTATTACGTGTTGATTATCTTGCGTCCAATCAGTTTCTCTTAAATCGTATAACAATGTTATATCTTTTATAATTCTCACAAATTGTGCCAATTCTTCTTTACTATATTCTAGTACTATCTCTTCCACGACTTCATTCGTTTCTGTTGCATTAGCCTCTTCTGAAATTGATTTTATTATTATTATTATATTACCTATATTATATTAAAAAAAAAACGATTTACCTTCACGTTTTTTGTCTGAGAAAAGTGAATCAGTTTCGCTTTCATCCATTCAGAACGTATTGAATCTTTTAATTGACTTTATAGTTGTAAAAATTTTATTGTTTTTTGTTTGTTTAAACAACTTTTTTTTCGTTTCATACAAACGCGATTTTGTAAATAGTTTAAATTTTTAGAGTTTATGGCTTTAGTGTCATGTTGGTGTCCTTAGTGCATTGAGTTAGTGTAGGTGGAGAAAACAGTAGCTTTAAATTACTCAAATTATAAGAGTTATACTAGACAGGGTCTCAGGGCCGGATGATGGGTGTATCGAGAAGCAACGCGAGCGGGCGGCCCTCCAAACTCCACGACGGCGGATGAAGCCGATTGTGTGAAATGATCCGCTGGAAAGATGGTTAAATACCGGTTTTGGTTTAATGGTGTTAAAAAAATTGTGGACTTAGTCGTTTTATGAACCATACAGGAATCTATCTGCTCTGGAAGGCTTATTGTTATACACAAATAGTCCTATTTCCAGGTCTACCTTTGGAAATTGAAATAAATAACTGATTCTATTTGATATTTCAAGATATAGAGTACGTATATCTTTTTGATCTTTTTCATTAAATATGCAAAGAATCAAATGAACAATGGGAATAACTATATGCAGGCAATGAGTACGTATTTCAATCTAAATACGTATGTGGGAGGCATGTGTACCCTATGTCTGCCGGGGAAGTAACATGGGCTGCTTAATACTGGCTCTTCTATTTTCTGAGCTCGGTAACGGCTGTCGGTCACACTTTTCCTTCTCCTTAATTTATTCTCATTCTACTCTTCATTTGGCCCTCACTGCCTTCCTATCGGATTAAAAGTTTAAAGTTAAAAAAACGATAACTGTGATGTATAGGGTGATGAGTCCTCGGTATCAGGTCGAACGTTAATGCTGTTCACCAAGATCTTCATCAATTACAACATTACATTTTGTTTCCTATCTGAAACACCTCTGAAAGCTCCGATTCACCCGAATTGCAATTTCCCCAATACAATCTTTACTCTAACTTTCGATACAAAGGGGAAATGTGTGCCTATCTTAAGGACAACATCGCTTTGTAACATTCTACTGTTACATGTATAGGTCTTCTAATGGCAGCAACGTTCAAGGGTTCTTCGATTACCTTACTTTGAAAGTTGACTATCTTCTGTCTTAATTTCTATCTTGCGATATCTCAATTTTGGGAGATTTCAATTTTCGTAACTAATTAGTCCAATATTCCCCTACTACTAATCATGTTGGTCATAGTGTAGAAACATTTGCTATTTTGAGTGATCTTACGCAAATGAGTTCTGAACCCACAAGAATCTCTGAAAACCCTAACCATACCTCACATCCTCTAGATATCTTTCTTACATCAAACCCACTTGTTTATGAAACTTCAGCTCTTTCACCACCAAGTCTATCTGACCATTCTCTAATAGGAATAATTTCTACTGGCTCTAATTCCATTGTTGTTCGCAACACTGATAGAACCTTGTGGAGTTTTAAGTCAGCTAAATGGAGTGATTTACGGATTTCTTTGCAAGTTTTCATGGCGTGAACATTGTTTTAAGTCTTTCTGATCTTTGGACAGTGCTCTTTCAGTATCATGGGCATGAAATTATACCTGGTTCAATAAGGCTTGCGTTGATGCCCTACATTTGACAAATAAATTTTATACTAAATGTAGTAGTAATAAAACGGTCGAGTGTCATGTTGTTGCTAGAAATACCTGTATAAGTTATCACTAAAGATAAAAAGTTGTTTGAACAACAAAAACGTAATGAACTATCAACAACTACTTTGAGCAGTCGTAAAATTTGGTCTTTAGCTAAATCCATCAGTAAAATCTTTGGTACATCTTTATTTCTCCCCATTACATCTTTTGACGGATTTGTAGACAAAGATAATCGTTTTGTGAATGTATTTGCATCAAACCCGTGCCTTAATGATGTGCCCCTAGTCACCTCTTTGTCATACACTATGAAACAAATTCATCTTCGGTACAAGCTCCTAGAATCAATCATCAGTAGGTTCAATACGGCGAATGGCTGAAACGACATGCCAGCTATTGTGTTAAAGAAATACTCCCTCGAACTAGTAACATGTCTTCTGGGGAATCTCCCACTTCATGGAAGTTGTCAAATGTTCAGCCTATTCCCAAAAAAAGGCGATAAGATATTTCCCTCCAACTACCGACGAATAACCATCACTTCCATTTTGCCTAAAATCATGACAAAAGTCATCGATCAGCAACTGCTCTGCTTCTTTGAAACTAACCAACTCCTTAGTATCCACCAATATGGTTTTAGCTAGAATCGTTCAACAAGTGATCTTCTTTCATATGTGACGCAAGTTTGGAACAAAACATTAGAACAATCCGGGGAAAGTTGTAATCGATTTACATATCTCAAAAGAATTTGACCAAGTGTTTACCTGCCAAACTTACCTCGTTTGTGTTAAACAATACACTCATGAATTGGGTTTCTAGTTTCCTTGACAAAAGACAAGTACGTGTCGTAGTTGATGGCTTCTTTTAAAAAAAAATTGGCGTTAACGCGGGCATGTCACAGGAATCAGTTATTATATCACTTACACCTTTTCTACTATATATAAATGATCTTACTTCTTCAACGAATAACCCAGATCATTACTTTGCTGACGATAGCGCTCTTCATTATAGCTTATTTCAGTCTACTCATGATGGTGATCCATTTTCTATCTCAAATCAACACCGTAAACTTGAAATTGTAATTTAAATCAACAAAGATATTCAACGCACCTTAATGGGTAAGTAATAACCTGATTAAATTGCTCATAAAACTCAGTGTTGTCTTGTGTCCGCCAAAAAAGATCGATAATTTCCTGTTGTAAGTATGAAAGGCTCAGATCTTAAGATTCCAGACTGTATTACTACGTTGAGCATGACTGCATCGCAATATCCATCATGGGCTGTCCATTTTCTATCATGTACTAAAGCAGCTACTCGTAAATAATTTTATTCAAAATCAAGATTTCATTAACCGAACATGGCCAGTTTAATTAAATAGACCTAATTAAATTAAACAATTGGAATGATAACTGTCAAAGTTCAATATAAAGTGGCTGTGATCTAATGATTATTAGATAGACACTGATTATATTCAGTATATTTGGCAATTAATAAAAGCGGTTTTTGCATAAAAGAGGTATTATACCAACGTTAAGTTGTTGGGATACGAGAATACTTTAAATAAGATTACACTGTATATTTTTCTTATCCGATTCCATATTAAGCGCTAACTTTTACTTTGGTAATTTCAAACTGCTTAGAACAGAGACATTGTCACTATGACAGCCGTAGTATTTTACTTGTTCGGAATTGCAGCTAACCATTTTAACACACACACACACACACACACACCACACACGCACACGCACACGCACACGCACACGCACACGCACACGCACACGCACACGCACACGCACACGCACACGCACACGCACACGCACACGTGCACGCGCACGCACACGCACACGCACACGCACACGCACACGCACACGCACACGCACACGCACACGCACACGCACACGCACACGCACACGCACACGCACACGCACACGCACACGCACACGCACACGTACCCACACACACGCGCGCGCGCACACACGTGACATGCTTCTTGTGGTAATTAATATGAAACTATTCCCACGTAATATTCCGTGTTTTTTTATAACTTTTAAAAACGGGGGTGAATTTGGGAAGTAAAGACGTCAGTTGCAGTTAGTTTTGATTGAGTAAGATCGATATGATTGTTTAATTAAATACTTTCATTGTAAACAGTCTATCTTTAAATATATTTGCGTGTACATTTTATTAAAACTAACCCACGCGAATTTGTCTTGTTCTTTTTGTGTAGTTTTAAATGTAATTTTTTCCAAAAATTAATCTATAAATAATCACCGTGCGTTGAGTTTAATCCGCGTATCTTAACTCGTCGTGTTTGTGATAATGTTTAACTAAAGGAAATATATTCCAGTGTAAGTAGGTATTTGAATGTAATTAAAGCTCGCAGCAAACAATTCAACAAGCCTACGTAACCTATCAAAAATCAATCATTATCTTGTAGGAAATCTGTTAAAATGAAAGGGCTAGCGTCAGAGAGTACAGGGTTCCCACCCTCATTACTTGAGCGAATTAACATTGTTGGCTGTTAATATTTTCTCCTGTGTAAGTAGTAAGGCGTGGATAAAGCGTGTAAAGATAGATCTCGGTTACAATTCTAAATAGGCTATACAATCTTACTTGAGCTATAAACTATAAAAGGGTGTTCCTATATTCTTTCCTATATTTTATTAACTTTCATACTATATTTTTTATTGAAAAGTCTTTTTACTACTCAAAAACTGTCAAATCTATATTTTATTTTTCAATTATCTAAATCAATCAATCAATGATACAAAATAAAAAAAAAAATCAAAACTGACAACTGACCACAAAAATGTCACAAGCAAAGAATAATCATATTACAGAGTGGTATTCAATTTCTAACATTTCTCCCCACTAAATTCAGTAAGGTTGATTGGGAAAATCTTGGAAATCGGTCTTCTGTAGGTTCCTGTTTTGGTTTCTACGTCCACTATTCGAATTTTTCCATCGCTCCCGGGATATGTTGCTATTATACGTCCAAGAGGCCAATTACTTCTTGGAAGTTGGTTATCCATCAAAATCACAACTTCGCTTACAGCAATATTTCTATTTTGTTCCAACCACTTGGATCTGGTAGCTAAAGTTGGCACGTACTCTTTAATCCACCGCTGCCAATATCTGTCTGCAAGTTGTTGTGAAAACTTCCATTATTTTCAAAGATCAAATTTCATACTAAAAACTCTGGGTGGCTTAACTATACTCGAATTTCATGTCAAAAAATGCTTGGGTGTTAAACTTTCAACATCGTTTTCATCATTTGAGACATAGGTTAATGGTTGACTATTGACTATATGTTAGACTTCTGTCAATAAAGTTTGTAACACTTCTAATTTTGGAGAACTTCCTTTTAGTACTATTTTCAAAGAGTTTATGGCACTGCGGACCATTCGTTCGGTCAAATTTAATCGAGGATGAAGATATAATCTATAATCAACAGTAGTATAGCTATGCCGATCCTGACTCACTTTTGTCACTAGATTTGTCACCAGATCTAGGAAAAAGTCACCAGAAAAGTTACTAGATTTCAAGATCGGTAACATTGCCTATTTCAAGAGGTAGCTGAAGACCACAGGTGTGTAACCCCGCCTCTTCAAGGTCATACTTGCACGAGTCCTTCAAGGTCACTAGAAAAGTTACTAGATTCTTGATTGTCCTGAAGGTCATTGCCGTCGGTCTCAGGCAAGTCTATGCATGTTTCAAGGCCACGCCCTATTCTGAGAAACAAAGGGGGTCCATTGTTTAAAGTCTATGCTTTCAAGGCCACATGAGAGAACAAAGACGATCTATTGTTTTGGCTGAGTCATTCTGAAATTCTAGGAAATCAAGAACAAAGACGATGCATTGTTCAAAGTCTATGCTTTCAAGACCACATGAAAGAACAAAGACTATCTATTGTTCCGTTATTCTAAAAATAGATTGTTATCTCAATTCTAGGAAATCAAGAAACGCTTCAAAGTCTATGCTTACAATTTTCAAGGTAAAAGAACAAAAGCGATTCATGCTTCTGGTCGAGTTATAAAAATAAATTGCTATCTCAATTCTGAGAAATCATGAATAATGTATTGTTCAAAGTCAGTAGTAATACTACTGTACTTCTGATCCACTTTTGTCACTAGATTTGTCACCAGATCTAGAAAAAGTCACCAGAAAAGTCACTAGATTTCTAGGTTGGTAACATTGCCTATTTGAAGGGGTGCTAAGTGAAGGCCAGGTTGTTGGTAACGGTCCCTGCTAAGGCCACGTGTTAGGTTGGTAACCCTGCTAAGTCAAGGTCAAAGGTACAAATAGAAGTTGCAAGGTAATCAAAAATAGTATTCAAGGTCGAAGACTTACGGTGGTGTCATATTTCTTATAGTATGCCGATCCTGGACCAGTTCAAGGTCACCCATGTAAATCTTATGGGGATTTATTTCAAGGTCGAGTGAGTTTTCTCGTTATGCCAGAACGCGCTCCACGCATGTTTTTGGCGGGGGATTTAAATTTCACTCGCCCTCTGGTGGTGAAATCGGAAGCTTTTGGAGCTCAAGGTCGAACTTTAAGCGGGAGATTTAAAATGTAGTTGTTCAAGGTCAAAGCTAAAAATAGAAGTTGCAAGGTAATCATAAATCAAAAATAGTTTTGAAGGTTATTGACTTACGGTGGTGTCATATTTCTTAGAAATATAAGGTCAAGGTGAAAAGCTAAAATAGAAGTTGCAAGGTAATCATTCTTATAAATCTAAAAGTTTTTTGAGTAAGTTAGCAGTTTTGAAAGGATGCATGTTTATAATAAAAAGGCTTCTCCGGGATTGCATTATTCAGTAAACTTTTTATTGCTAGAAATGGTGAAAGTAATAAGAATGATAAGAAGAGAAAAAGAATTATTAAGTATTGACGAGAGGAAGAAAAGACTCGAGGTGTTAATTAAGGAAATAAAAATTGAGGATAGATTTAGAGCTGTATGAGGTAAAAAGAAAATGATGCAACTTCGAGTGAATGTGCCATGAAATAAAGGTGCTTTAGTAAATAAATAATTACAGTAGTGTATGTTATATTGCATAAGGAAAAGGCACTTCATTTGATAAAAGAAAGTGTGTGTAGGCATAGAAGAAAGAAAAAGTGAAATTTAAAATGTTTCCATATGGTTTTAATTGAATTTGTATAATATATATATATATATATATATATATATATATATATATATATATATATATATATATATATATATATATATATATATATATATATATAAACGAGTTTCTTATCATGATTTATTAAATTATACAAATTATGTAGGAAGAAATGACACATAAAGCTTATATATTTATATTTATTTATAAATCACTAGTCCTTTACCCAAAATTCCAATTTTTGGCATGTAGAATAAACAAGTAAGAGCGCAATAGATAGCAATCCAAAAATTCTCAAAACTAAAAGAATGTGAAAAAAAAATTTTCAAGTATTAATGACAAAGTTTGTAGTTTAGTATGTACAGAAAAGTTGAAACTTGTACAAATGAATAAATCATAACACTTTAGTCCTTTACCCAAAAATTTTAATTTTGGTATGTAGAATAAACATGTAACAGCGCAAAAATAGGAGTTTCAAATTCCAAAATGTGGAAAAACTTTGAACTTCCAACTAGCGCTTTAAAATAAGTTTCCATATGGTTTTAATTGAATTTATATAGATATATATATATTAAACGAGTTTCTTATCATGATTTATTAAATTATCCAAATTATGTAGGAAGAAATGACCCCCCATAAAACTTATATTACAAAGAAAGAAAGAAAAGGTCAATAACATTATCCTGTTATATGAAATGTATGTCAGCATTTCTGTATGTGTCTATTTTAAAATAAATAAATACACTCTTTTATATCAGATTAATTTTAACTCAAAAATTTTGAATTTTTGTATATATGCTGAATAAATAACAGCGCAAAGGATAGCATTAAAATAAATTTAGAATATAAAAAATTTCAAAACAGTCTTGTGAAAATAGTACATAAAGGTTGAAACTTGCGTACATTTATATTTATATTTATTTATAAATCAGTAGTCCTTTACCCAAAATTCCAATTTTCGGCATGTAGACTAAACAAGTAAGAGCGCAAAAGATAGCACTCCAAAAATTCTCAAAACTAAAAGAATGTGAAAAAAAAAATTTTTGATTATTAATGACAAAGTTTGTAGTTTTGATACGTAACTGAACGTTGTTAATTGCTTAATAAATCACAACTCGATAATTCTTTACCCAAAAATTCTGAAATTTCGTATACAGATCCAATAAATTAGAGCGCCAATGATAGCAGTTTCAAAAATTTCCCAAAACAAAAAAAAAATGTGATAAAAAAAAATTTGGTTTACGAATTAGAGTAATACGAAATTGAACGTTGTTAGTTGCTTAATAAATCACAACTCGATAATCCTTTACCCAAAAATTCTGAAATTTCGTATACAGGTCCAATAAATAAGAGCGCCAATAATAGCAGTTTCAAAAATTTCCCAAAATGTGATAAAAAAAATTTGTTTTACCAATTAAAGCAATATGAAATTGAAAGTTGTTAATTGCTTAATAAATCACAACTCGATAATCCTTTACCCAAAAATTCTGAAATTTCCTAGAAAAAATGCGCTCTTAAAAATTTAAATTTTTCGTCTAATTCTGAGCAAAAAAAATTTTTTTTTCGGCACAGTTGTGTTTTAGAAGTGGTAATCTATCATTTTACGTATAAATTTTTTCGAAATATGAAAAAATTACACTTAAATTAGCCAATTCCATTTTGAAACAACAAAAAGCACTTAAAACACACCTTTTTGTACTTACGTAAGCTCAGAAGAAACATATGCATGCAATTTATCCATTTAATGTATCTAAATGCTCTTTAAATTACCCCAATTTTTGAAACAACACTTAAAACATGACTTGTAATTTTCGGTGCAGCGTTAATAATAGTTGTAGTATAATGAACGCAGTTATTTTGCTGTGAAAGCATTTAACAAGCATTCTATTTTATATGTCATCAGTTTACATTACAACTTGAAACGGATTTGAAAATGTATGTACATAATAGATACCATGCAATGTATTTTCATTATACTTCAGTGTTATTTAAGTGAAATTATGCTTTTTTCCTAACATTGAAAGTTTTATTCAAAAATCTGTATATATAATATATACCAATCATTTAAGAGCGCACATGGTAGCACTTTCAAATTTAATTTAAGGAACACATAAGAGATTCTATGCAATTTTGAACTCACTTAAATTTTTATGCTGTACTAAAATGATAAATCAACATTAAACTTACTCATTTAAATTTTCTCTGTTTTATAATAAAATAAATCACATTTTATTTGTAAATACAAATATGTAGTAATTTGTTCTATTTATAACATTAAATCATAGCTTCATTTAAAGGGTGAATCAATCTTGTATATATATATATATATATATATATATATATATATATATATATATAAAAAAGTTATGTATGAATGTAATTTTTAATGTAACTATAAATAAAAGAAATGTAGAATGATATGCAAAAGTGCAAGTTGTGTTGCATAAGTAATTGGCGTGCATCTTTTATTAAAAAAATTTGAATGTCCACTATTTACACAAAAATTCGATATATAAAATCATATGTATATTTCCAATGATATACTGCAATTGAATATCTTATTTTTTATGCATTAAATTAATATTTTTAGAGGTTGTTTCAAATGAAAATTTTAACACTTCATCTTCTGTTCACTTATAACATCGGCTTAACTTTCTTTATATATGTGTTAATGAAAAATAATAAAGTATAAAAAAATTTTTATTGAAAAAAAAAAATCACAACACTACTTAGTACCTAATTATAAACTAACTTAAATGTCTAAACTATCCAATATTCTTAACGCATTTTGTGTATTTTTAATGTTCTGTCGTGCAACTTGTAAGTTGTTGTTCGCTGCAGCCAACTCATTATTTAATCGCTCCACTTTTGACACTTCCGATTTTTCAGAATTAATGTATGTTGATAAAATGTTCTGCAACCACCTAACACTTTTATTTTAAATTGCTGCAAGTCTGTAGGATCCTGAGATATTGCTTGTGATGGCGGTGGTGAACACACTGGTCGTATTAATTCTAAATTTTTCCTCCGTATTGGAGGAGTGTAGTTGGCTGCGGTGGTGGTGGTAGTGAAGCTTCAATTCCTCCATATTGGAGGAGTGTAGGTGGCTGCAGTGGTGGTGGTGAAGCTACAACTGTGGTTGCGGGCGTGATGCTAGAAAATAATTGGTTTGGTTAATAATATATTTATTAAGGAAATCACCACACAAAAACAATACATTAAGCAAGGAATACTTACTTTTCAAAAAACCTTGCAAAGTCGTCGTCCTCTACATCACTGTCGCGTATAGAGATGATTGGTATCTCATTTTCACTTACAAGTGTCTCAACAACTTGTTTTGACCCCACACTAATACATTTTGCAGTATGTTGGCTTTCTTCTTTTTGTAGTGACAGTTTTGAGCGTTTGCTGTTTGATGCCATTTTGTCTGTATAGTATGTATGTATGTAACTACTGAATATTGAAATAAAATTATTATGATTATATACATGTAAATTTGTTAACGTACAAAAAAGTGGAAGTGGTTACTATTGAGCTGTGCAAGCAAAGGTGATGAATGCATCATAATCTACACATGAAAAGGTATTTCATGCCATGTCAGCAATGTTAGGTTATTAGATATTACCAGTAAACGTCCACTAAAGATAATACTAAAGAAAGTGCAATATCTGCATCTTTCTGAACTGAAGCTCTTGGGAATACGCAATCTAAAGGCAATGAACTAAAGAGTGTGAAAGTATCAAATTTCATTTTCATATAAGTCGAGTTTTTGTATGCTGCATAAGGTCAAATACAAGTTATAACAAGTTTATGATATTTAACCTTGAATTGGGGGAATTGGGGGAAGCGTTTTTTAGTCATCTTAATAATGACGGAATCAATGATGTTAGTTTTGCACATGCGGTTAATGTTTGGAACAAATTTCATATTAGATCGTTAGGGGAGTACTCAGATTTGTATTTAAAAACGGACGTTCTACTTTTAGCTGATATTTTCGAAAATTTTCGGCAAACTTGTTTAAGTACTTACAAACTTGATCCTCTGCACTATTGTACAGCCCCCGGTTTAGCATTCGATGCTATGCTTAAAATTACACAAGTAAAGTTAGAACTATTTACTGATATTGATATGCTAATGTTTATTGAAAGAGGAATTAGGGGTGGTGTGGCTCAATGTTCTAATCGGTATGCTAAAGCTAACAATAAGTACATGGGAGGAAAAATTTGATCCCACTTCCAAAAGTGTGTATTTAATGTACTACGACGTAAATAATTTATACTGAGCCACCATGTCAGAATTTCTACCATTTGGTGATTTTTCTTTTGTTGATAATTTTGAAGCTTTAGATTCAATAAACCATCCCGATGATTCGGAAATTGGCTATATACTCGAGTGTGATTTAGACTATCCCATAGAATTACATGAGAGTCACAGTGATCTACCATTGGCACCCGAACATATGGTTCCACCGTACCTGATTCAAATTCTAAAATAAAAAATTATTACTTACATTGTATCCAAAACGTAATTACGTAATTCATTACAGAAATTTGAAAGTATATTTAAAATATGGATTAAAGTTGGTAAAAGTGCATCGTATATTACGTTTTCAGCAATCACCATAGTTAAAAAATATATCGATTTAAATACAACCATGCGTCAGCAATCTCAAAATGAATTTGACAAAATTTTATAAGTTAATGATTAATAGTGTTTTGGGGAGCTGATGGAGAATGTATGTAAATATAAGGATATACGTTTAATAACAAAATGGGATGGTCACTATGGTATTCATGCTTACATATCAAAACCAAATTTTCATAGTTGTACAATATTTAGCAATGATATGCTCATCATTCAAATGAACAAGCTGGAAGTATATCTAAATAAACCCATATATGCAGGCTTCAGTGTTTTAGACGTTTCAAAAACTTTTTATACAATTTTCATTATGGTTACATCCTACCTAAGTTTCCAAATAATTCCAAGCTCTTGTACACAGATACAGATAGCCTTATATACACATTTTCGGTTCCTGATATCTACGAGTACATTAAAGAAGACATTGATAAATTCGATACATCTGACTATAGTCCTGAAAATATCTTCGGAATTTGTAGGACTTCGTGCAAAAATGTATGCTTACACTGTTGATAAAAAAGTTGTAAAAAAAATCAAAGGGTTCTACCCATGCAAGCATCAAACAGATCACGATAAATGATTATAAACATATTTTGTTTGATGGTAACGTAATAAGGCGATATAAATATTTGATAAGGTCAAAGAGACATAATGTGTTTACAATAAAACAGAATAAAGTAATACTTAGTCCTTGCGATGATAAACGATTGGTAAATTTCAATTTCACAGATACTAAACCTTGGGGATTTAACTTTACTTTAACTTCTGTTTCAGAAAAACAATAATTATGAGCAGTCTCGAAAATAAACTGCATGATGAACTATGGTACGGTAGTGATCAAATCTACAGAAAGTACCTGAAGCGTTCTTTGATGGGGGAGTGTTCCTCTGAAAGCTTTGTATTGCATATACTACAACATATTATTATTCCTGATGAGTGTTTTAACTGGTGTGCTATAAATTCAAAGTGTGCAAATGAAGTTATTATTAAGACATTATTTGATAAAAAATTAAATTGGACAATAGCATTAAAAGTTTTACAAAATTGTGCATTAATAAAGGTTACAATTCATTAACTTTTAATGAAGTTGATAAAATCTTAGATGGTATGAATTTACTTGGTAACGTACCGCTTAAAATGTATGTATACAATTTATTATGGTGGTGATGATGATTCAACAAATGTTAAATCTAGCTTAGAGAATATTAATTCTGCTTATAAAGATACATTATTTATTATAACTGAATGTATTGAGAAAGCAGCATATTATGCTAATTACAAATGTCCCAATATTTTGATTGAAATATTATTAGAACAAAACATTAACTATAAGTTTCAACCATGGGAAAACGAGGAACATCACAAAATTTATTACTGGATACTAGACAACATCAATAAAGGTGAAACAAATTTAAATTCCTGCTTGGGATGGAGGTGTGGGCCAGATTCGGGTATATGGCCATCCAGTAATTTTAGTGATTATATAAGTACTTTAGGTTCACTTTATAAGATAATGAAATTTTAAAATAAATGTAATATTTAAAAATAAAATACTATTATTTTAGTGTGTGTTTTATTTCATCTAAGAGCTACATCCTTTTCTACAAACTATATATAACTAATATAAGTAATTTGTTTCACAAAGTACAGGTTAAATGTTATAAAACAATATCATCCTTATTGATCCATGATCTTTCATCCAATCCCCACCATTTTACGAATAACTTATTATTCTTGGAGCGAAGCACTTTTTCTACTAGATATACATCGGGATACTTTGTTTTTTTGTAATTCATGTTCATAAAACCCTCCCAGTACAGGATTTCCCCTTCATGTCTTCCAGCATGTACGTAGTGGGGTTAGTAATGCGAACTTTCACAATCTTAAATAGTTCACTAGACCAATTGGGTGTGTATCCTTTCGCGAAAATATTTTTAAATTTACTGATTCGTACTATGTCACCCACAGAATATCGATTCCTATCGATTATTTTTATGTTAGTGTAAGCCTCTAGCTTTGTATGATTACCAACATCTTTGGGCTTCATTCTAATAGTTCTATGCTTACGATTGTTATAATCCATAGTTATGGTATCAATTGTATCAATCCATTTGTATTTACCTTGCAGGCTGAATGACTTATATAGAGCACCTTTAATGGTTCTGATAACACGTTCAGCAATTGCAGCCTTATTTGTGCTATAGGTAGAGTAATGATTGACTCCATAACGATGCATTAGTTTAGTAAAATGCTCATTGTAGAATTCTTTTCCAGCATCTGTCTGCAAATTGGTAGGTTTCCGACCTTTTTCGAAGATTGCTTGCATGGCCTTGGTAACTTCTTGACCTGTTTTCGTTTTTAATCCTTTAGTCCATAAGTATTTCGAAAAACTGTCGATGACCACTAATATATACTTATAACCCTTATTTTGTTTGGCATATGTGTTAAATTCAGCTAAATCTGCTTGCCAAAGATCATCAAAACCTCTAATTATTGTTCGCCTTCGTTTAAAATTTTTCGTGCAGGTTTGTGCAATTCGTTGACGAGTTGTAATTTGGACATGGTGCCAATTTATCTACAATTTCTTTAAGTTGATGTAGTTTTCCTCCAGCGCTAGATAAGCGTTGGCGTTTCCTTTGAAAGTGTTCCGAACTGCTTGTAAACAGAAATCCAGGTATCCTTTATTTATAGCATCACCATCTTCTTCAGGGTCAGCCAACTGTGTCAAACGATTTCCATCCAAATCAAACCTTGTTGATACATAATATTGCCTAGTGATGACATCTTGAGGATCTATGGGATTGGCCACATTGCTGAGTCTCTTATTCTCAATATCAAATTGATTAGCATCAATCTGTTTAAACTGAGGAGCTAGTTTCTTTAATTGATACTGGACATATGAACGTCCAAATTTGTCAAGGGCATTTTAGTTGTGATATGTCGACATCAATGCATTCTCATTTATATTGTTTAAAAAGCGGTTGTTCGGTTTTCAATGTATCCATCTTCATATAGTTCTTCTACAATTGATATTATGTCATTTACAACACCTGTGTTTCCCGCTAATTTTTCTGCCCACAATACTTCCAGATCACGAATTAGTTCATGTATATCATTCCAATATTTATATTCAATGGGTCTGTTTGTTAATTCCTTAAAAAACATAGCTCCACCTCCTCCCTTGGTTGTGGTGGGTGATGATGACAGCAAGGGTTTGATTATTTGTGTATACTTTTTGCTGCGGCTTCCTCGAATCTGTGCACTTACGTCATAATCACGCCTTACTACATTCGTAGCCTCTAAAATAGTTCTATATTTTTTTCTATCTGTTGACTTTACTAGACTTAAGTCGGGTTCATTCATAATAAGCAGATCATATAATCCAGGAGTCCCTTTATACGTGACACCTTTAATAATTATATCGTCTCCTTTAATTGCGATGGGTGTATTACCAATTGTCCATTTATCAGTTTTGGTATCATAGTGGACTCCATACGTATGATCAATATCACCTTCAGCATTCTTTAAAATACGTTCAACATATATACGTGGCAATTCATTGTACTGCTCGAGAAATTCTTCTGAGATGGGTTCATTATGGGAATCATCTGCGATACTAGACAGTTCTTCTTCTTCCTCCCAGTATTAATCTCTCCCATGACGGATGTTTCTAAGAAAGATGGAAGACTTGGGGAGGATTTCTTTGAAAAACGGAAGCTGAGCTAGTGGACTAGTAGCACCCTTACTTGAATCACCTAATGGAGTGAGACCTGGGGTCCGTTGAACTTGAGCTAGCGGCTAGTGGGGATAGTAGCATGCTTCCTTGGAAATATGAATACGGGTAGTTTTTAGGTTTAACATCAATGACCTCCTCCTTTTATGTGTTTTTTATCGATTTTATTTACTATTTCAGTTAGAGGTTCTATTAAAGGCTTATAAGTATTTTCCAATGTTCTTTCATTATCAATGCGAGCAGTCTTAATACTGTTATACTTCTGCCGTATTATTTTACGAGCCTGAATAATTTTTTCTTTAATATCCTCTCCTTGTTGTCCATTGCGACAAACAGGTACCGGTTCACCTTGAACAGGTAGCTGTTTACACTAAACAGATAGCTGTTAATACCTAAACAGATCAGTTACTACTAAACTGCTGAATGCGGTTTAAGGTATTATATATATATATATATATATATATATATATATATATATATATATATATATATATATTCGCCATACATACCAAAACGGATTTAATGAACAGGTACCCGTTTACCATGAACAGGTAGCTGTTGTGACAAACGGTACCGGTTCACCTTGAACAGGTAGCTGTTTACACTAAACAGATAGCTGTTAATACCTAAACAGATCAGTTACTGCTAAACTGCTGAATGCGGTTTAAGGTATTATATATATATATATATATATATATATATATATATATATATATATATATATATATATATATATATATACCCTATATACCAAAACGGATTTAATGAACAGGTACCCGTTTACCATGAACAGGTAGCTGTTGCGACAAACAGGTACCGGTTCACCTTGAACAGGTAGCTGTTTACACTAAACAGATAGCTGTTAATACCTAAACAGATCAGTTACTACTGAAACCAGTTTAAGGTATTATATATTCATCAAATCCTTTCCTATAGCGACCATTATTAACTTCAGCATCCTTGTTTATGACCATGAAACCAAATGGATCTACCCAACACTTTGAACACATGTCCCGAAACAATTTCATGCTTATGGTGGGACTTATATGATCCTCATACGCATGTTTTAAGTTTAATTCATCTTGCTCAAATAATATAATTAGATTCGCATTATCACGAATTAATTGCTTTGGAATTTTACTGTAAGTTTGACTCAAGTAGAAACAGTCAATATCGTTATGCCTACCCATAGAAAAATATGCCCTTATATTATTTTGCTTTTCACAAGCGATATCATCGAAGATAAAAATAGAGTTTGATTTTGCACAATTAGGTTCAATCACATCTTGATTGTCGCTGAAGGTAAAGTAACCTATGTCCTTCATTGGAAGTAAGATTTCCTGTAAAAGTTTGTACTTGTTTTGATTCAATGACTTAGAGTATACGTATACATGTTTAAATTTCAAACCATTTTTTTTCAGTAAGCAGACTGATCATTGCGTTTGTTTTACCGCAATTGGAGGGACCACATATAATACCACGTATACTATTAGGAAGTAAATCACCATGTTTTGAAGTAATAGACTTTTCGTCGTCAACGTCATGATTTTGAATTGGGAGTTTTTGTTTCTGAGCAACTACTTTCATCTTTGATGGATGAAATAAAACTAAACGAATAATTACAAGATCTTTATTTATATATTAGACTATATTACAATAATAATTATAATTTTTTCACTTCTCCGGTGAGTGGACTGTACTGTACAATAGCATCATGGAGAATAAGACCATATACAACGATTCCATTATCGAAAGGTGTTAGAGATTCCATTTCCAATTTGATGTCCACTGTTGAGTTTTTAAGGATTCATTTTGTTTAGAGCAGTCCATTACAAATACTGGACATGATTTGAATTCGGAATAGTTGAATAATGCATCTTTATCATCTTCACCATAGTAATCACATCGAAATTTCAAAAATTGCGATAGGCAGGTATATATTGGTTAGCACTGAAGTTCAAATGCATTGCTTCATATGGATAATACTCAGAATTCAGATGTACTTTAAGATTTCTGATGTTAATGTGATCAAAATTTCCGGCCCTTGCTGACCTTGTATACCTTTTACCTTGTTGGAATGCAACAATTATCCAACGTGGTTTTTCCAGTTGCGTTGATGTTTTTATTGGCCATATGTCTGAGGTTGCTTGTTTTAAAGCAGGCAATTCATACAACTCCCATTGTCGAAATGGAACAGTAATAATAGAATTTTTATTGATTCCTTGAAACAAGTTAAGTTTCGCAGCATCACTAAGTGTTAAGTGCGGTACTTTCCATTGAATTTTTTTAAGGTTATTGCGGCATCAACTTCACCATAGTAACAGTTTGTATCGCTTCTAGATCGAATTAAAACCAACTCTTGGCGCATATTCACGATTACCTGACGATAATCCTCCATTATTCCAAATATGTGGTTCAATGGTATGCATACTGTAAAAGATTTTTCTCCATTTTGCTCATCGAATTCTACTTGTAATGGTTCTTCATTCTTTGGTGACCATCCTAAATGACTTAGTGCTTTGCTTTTGCTTGCCGTATAAGAAATATATCCCTTAAGCGTAGATGTTATTCCTGGTTTCTACAAACATCCACTCTCTGACCACCTAACTCATAACGAATTTCTTCGAAAAGAAAGTTCGGGAAATTGTTGGTTAAGCTGCATGCTTTTCTTTCATCTTCTTTTTGAGCTCAAGTTTACCTTCTATGTACAGAAAACTATCATAAGTAGCCGTAATTAGATCTTGACTTTGAATTAAGATTCGTATTTCTTCGGAAGGTCCATATTTAGAAGATCCATATGGAAGATAAGTGTGAATATCTGATTTAATTATAGTATCATCAAAATGTACGTTTTGAAAGACGTTTAACGATTCTGCCATTGTGGTTGAGAACTTTTAAACCAATTGACGTTAAAAAGTATTTCTCTGCAGATGTTAACCGCAATGAAGGTTGATGACTAATTAATGACTTACTGTAGGGATGATGTCTTTATATGAGTTTTGAAAGATGGAATTGGTCCTGGATTAATTCTCAGACCCATGTTTTTAGTTCTAAGCGTACAGTGAATGGTTCACTTTCACCAAAGTCTATTAATTCACCCTTTGATTAGTCAAATTAATTGTTATATTACTAATAATGTTAGTGTTTACTTCTAAATATTGAGTATTGCTTGAGTTTTATCTAGACGATAACCTGGAGGAACTGAAACATCAATCTCATATAATACTTTAGCAGGTTTCCGTTTCGATAAGAGCCCTTTATAATGTTGCACTCTACGTGTAGATTAGTGTGTCTAAGTATTTGGATGTCTAACGCAGATGTATGTAAAATATTTGGTTCTAATATTTTAGACTCAAACCCTAGCATGCGCCCAATACAATTTTCTTTAGTAAAATCAATCTCAAATGAACTGTTTATCTCACATTTAAGTGTATTGTTGTTTGCTCTAATGCTAAACTTTTCTGTGGATATTTTAGATTTTAGATAATCGTTAATTTCATCTAACTCATATGCACCGTGTGGAATATTAATCACTTGCAAATGAGATGGATTTGTTCTAAAATAAAATCTATCGTTGCCTGCATAAATGTTTCTAATGCTGTTGCAGCCGTAAAATCCAACCAATCCAATAACGTATTTCTTCCTCAAATCTAGCTCTATCGGTGGATAGAAGTTGTAGCTAGCTGTGTTACCAACACCTTCTAAACTGAATGTTATTGACATAACTGAGAAAATTTAATGTTGTGCTGATTATTTATATAAAAATTGTAGGCATAGGTGTCCGCAAATAATTGTATTAAACTCTTGATCTTGGTTGTAATTATAATATATTTTACATCCCCGAAAGTAGTTAATCACTTCGTTTGGTGGTCGAATATTACCGAAACTATCGTAATACCATACCTTTTACCACGCTTTTGTAGCAAACCCAATGGGTACCTGGTCCTCTTTGGCTATCTAAGTTAATAATTCCAGATTCATCTTTTCCGTGGCAATTTAGGTATGCTATCTCTCATAAAAATATCCCTAAAGTACGGTACGTTTTTGGTGTATTTCTTTAAATCAGTATCCGTTAACGGTCTTTCGGGTAATCTATTCAGTTTTTGGAAACGGTTTTAAGTATAATGCACCACCACCAGATTTGTTTGGTTTTAGATATAGTACACCGCCTTTCTTATTCATGGAGCCTATAGCGACCGATTCCATCATGCGATTATGGCGCGATGTCTCTTCCTGCAATTTTTTAGCATTTTTAGCATCATTGACTGCTTTAGCAATTCCTGATGCACCGCCAGCTAAAGCACTGATTGCTGATAATCCTGCGAATAACGGAATAAGAAATGGTAAAACCCTCCTTGTTTAGGTAGGGAATTACTCTAGGAACTTTAATGTTTCTCTTCCTCCTAAATTTTTCACCACACGTTTTGCCGTTGAAAGCGCTGACTTTATTGTGTCTGTGAAATTTCCGTTAGGTTTAATTTTTTAGCTATTGTCTTTCGTAAATGCAATAAATTTCCACCATTGCATTTCTTCTTCTTCATATTAGATCGACGTTTACACCCCATTCCCAATTTTCTCTTTGCTTTCATGATGGTACTGACTGCTAAAGCTGCAGTTCGTTCACCTAGCGTTGCGTCTAATGATTTAAAGCGCTCCCAAGCTTTTTTTGCAAAATTTTATCTGCTTTATGTCTACTTTCTAAATCTCGGTAATCTCTGTAACTGATATCATGAAGTTTGCACTGAGCATCTAATGGATTAATACCGAGGTCACCGCGTGCGAGTCGTTTTTCTAACTTTGTACCAGGACCGCAATACTGGTAACCGGGTAAATGCAATTCAAACGGAAGTTTATTGATTAGACCATTCACCAAACCACCACCACCTACACTCTTTCGCTTCTTAACTAGCATTGTTTACATGGATGGATAGAAGGGGTATTTATACCTAAATTGAGAAAAACAAATCATAGTTATTTTCTTTTATTCAGTAAATGCTATACATTGGATAAGCAGGACGATAATACAAAATTTCCATTAAACATTCAGTGTTATGTGAATTAATATTATACTTAGCATTTATAACATCATCAATATCTTTATAAATTTCACCACCACTGAATTCTCTCTCATTTTACATATGGTGGGGGTGCTACTATTAAAAAGAAAATGTTATGTTTGTTGTTTTGCCAACTGCACCCAAACTACTTATAAACACATCCTTCGTGTTTAGGAGTGTTTTAAATTCTTCAATTCGTGTTTCTCCTTTTTTGAAATACACATAAAAGCGTTCCGGCAATACACATTTAAAATCACCCGTTTCTATCACTATACGTTCACCATCCATACTTAGTATTAATTATATCCATATTCGTTACTTTATACTTTCTCGATATATCGAGCTCGCACGCATTTTTAAAGGGTTTGCAATAGGTGCTTTGATTTAACCCTGTTAATTCCATATTTAACAATTACGTGCTGCAGACTGATCTCAACATACAGCTCGCTGCAATTTATATAAGAAATATGCGTCCTACATATTACAACATGCTTAAACTTGTTAAATACCTACTTTTGACCTTGACTAGAAATATAATATGATGATGATCAGCTCCAAAAGTTTATATTTCCCGCTAAAAAGTTTGACCTTGAAAATTATATTCTTAGATTTATGATTACCTTGCAATTTCTATTTTTAGCTTTTCACCTTTTATATTTCTAAGAAATATGACACCAGCGTAGGTCAATAACCTTTGACCTTGAAAACTATTTTAGATTTATGATTACCTTGCAACTTCTATTTTTAGCTTACTTACCTTATATTTCTAAGAAATATGACACCACCGTAAGTCAATAACCTTCAAAACTATTTTTGATTTATGATTACCTTGCAACTTCTATTTTTAGCTTTGACCTTGAACAACTACATTTTAAATCTCCCGCTTAAAGTTCGACCTTGAGCTCCAAAAGCTTCCGATTTCACCACCAGAGGGCGAGTGAAATTTAAATCCCCCGCCAAAAACATGCGTGGAGCGCGTTCTGGCATAACGAGAAAACTCACTCGACCTTGAAATAAATCCCATAAGATTTACATGGGTGACCTTGAACTGGTCCAGGATCGGCATACTATAAGAAATATGACACCACCGTAAGTCTTCGACCTTGAATACTATTTTTGATTACCTTGCAACTTCTATTTTTACCTTTGACCTTGACTTAGCAGGGTTACCAACCTAACACGTGGCCTTAGCAGGAACCGTTACCAACAACGTGGCCTTCACTTAGCACCCCTTCAAATAGGCAATGTTACCAACCTAGAAATCTAGTGACTTTTCTGGTGACTTTTTCTAGATCTGGTGACAAATCTAGTGACAAAAGTGGATCAGAAGTACAGTAGTATTACTACTGACTTTGAACAATACATTATTCATGATTTCTCAGAATTGAGATAGCAATTTATTTTTATAACTCGACCAGAAGCATGAATCGCTTTTGTTCTTTTACCTTGAAAATTGTAAGCATAGACTTTGAAGCGTTTCTTGATTTCCTAGAATTGAGATAACAATCTATTTTTAGAATAACGGAACAATAGATAGTCTTTGTTCTTTCATGTGGTCTTGAAAGCATAGACTTTGAACAATGCATCGTCTTTGTTCTTGATTTCCTAGAATTTCAGAATGACTCAGCCAAAACAATAGATCGTCTTTGTTCTCTCATGTGGCCTTGAAAGCATAGACTTTAAACAATGGACCCCCTTTGTTTCTCAGAATAGGGCGTGGCCTTGAAACATGCATAGACTTGCCTGAGACCGACGGCAATGACCTTCAGGACAATCAAGAATCTAGTAACTTTTCTAGTGACCTTGAAGGACTCGTGCAAGTATGACCTTGAAGAGGCGGGGTTACACACCTGTGGTCTTCAGCTACCTCTTGAAATAGGCAATGTTACCGATCTTGAAATCTAGTAACTTTTCTGGTGACTTTTTCCTAGATCTGGTGACAAATCTAGTGACAAAAGTGAGTCAGGATCGGCATAGCTATACTACTATCAACATTATGAATCTCTATCTAACAATCTTGGCATTTATTACATTTGGGAATTGATTAAAGGATATGACAGAATTTTGAAGACTGTCATGATAGAAAACTACAACTGCTGTTCTTGCACATTCAATTCACATAGTATAGAAGAACTATTCAATTTAAAGGATATAATAAGCTATAGATTGGAATTCCTTGAATCTTACAATCTGGTGTGTTTTTATGAAAAGTTCATACAACAAGTTGTTGACTACCGTCGTTTTCGGAAGAAAGAATTCCGATGATGACACATTGATGATAAATGCTAAGTATAATATTAATTCACATAACACCGTATGTTTAATGGAAATATTGTATTATCGTCCTGCTTATCTAATGTATAGCATTTACTGAAACGCAATGATCAGTCTGATTACCGAGAAAAATGGCTTGAAATTTATACATGTATACGAATACTCACTCTAAGTCATTGAATCAAAACAAGTACAAACTTTTACAGGAAATCTTACTTCCAATGAGGGATATAGGTTACTTTACCTTCAGTGATAATCAAGATGTGATTTAGCCTAATTGCAAAATCAACACTATTTTTATCTTCGATGATATCGCTTGTGAAAAGCAAAATAACATAAGGGCATATTTTCCTATGGGTAGGCATAACGATATTGACTGTTTCTATTTGGGTCAAACTTACAGTAAAATTCCAAAGCAATTAATTCGTGACAATGCGAATCTAATTATATTATTTGAGCAAGATGAATTAAACCTAAAACATGTATATGAGGATCATATAAGTCCCACCATAAGCATGAAATTATTTCGGGACATGTGTTCAAAGTGCTGGGTAGATCCGTTTGGTTTCATGG
The DNA here is from genome assembly GCA_036346205.1 of Vesta saturnalis. Classification (NCBI taxonomy): domain Eukaryota; kingdom Metazoa; phylum Arthropoda; class Insecta; order Coleoptera; family Lampyridae; genus Vesta; species Vesta saturnalis. Next base: position 363,454 of record JARFJB010000513.1, read on the forward strand.
TCATAAACAAGGATGCTGAAGTTAATAATGGCCGCTATAGGAAAAGATTTGATGAATATATAATACCTTAAACTGCTTACAGTAGTTTAGTAGGTAATGATCCGTTTAGGTATTAACAGCTATCTGTTCATGTAAACAGCTATCTGTTCGAGGTAAACCGGTATCTATTCAGTAAACCCGCTTTGCTATAATGGATAACAAGGAAATGATATTAAAGAAAAAAATTATTCAGGCTCGTAAAATAATACAGCAAAAGTATAACAGTATTAAAACTGCTCGCATTGATAATGAAAGAACATTTGAAAGTACTTATAAACCCCTAATAAAACCTCTAACTGAAATAGTAAATAAAATCAATCCAGATAAAAAAAAGACCTAGAAAGGAGCCCATTGGCGTTAAACCCAAAAAACCACCCTTATTCGTATTTCCGAGAAAGCACGCTACTGCCGCCACTATTCCCCTAGCTCAAGTTCAACGGACTCCAGGCTTCACTCTATTAGGTGATTCAAGAAAGGGTGTTACTAGCCCACTAGGTCAGCCTCCGTTTTTTTCAAACAAATCCTCCTCCAGGTCTTCTACACCATCTTTCTTAGGTACATCTGTTGTAGGAGAGATTAATACTGAGGAAGAAAAAGAACCTCTTAGTGTTACAGATGATTCTACTACCCGTAATGAACCCATCTCAGAAGAATTTCTCGAGCAGTATCATGAATTACCTCGTATATACGTTAAACGTATTATGAGCGATCCTGAAGGTGCTATTGATCATACTTACGCAGTCCACTATGATACCAAAACTGACAAATGGACAATTGGTAATACTCCCGTTACAATTAAAGCAAACGATATGGATATTAAAGGTGTCACGTATAAAGGGACTCCAGGTATATATGATTTGCTTATTATGAATGAACCCAATTTAAATCTAGTAAATTCAAAAGATAGAAAAGATTATAGAAGTATTTTAGAAGTTACTAATGTTGCAAGGCGAGATTATGACGTAAGTCGGCAAATTCGAGGGAGCCGCAGCAAAAAGTATACACAAATAATCAAACCCTGCCTATCATCATCACCACCACCCACAACCAAGAAAGGTGGAGCTATGTTTTATAAGGAATTAACAAACAGGCCGATTGAATATAAATATTGGAATGATGTACATGAACTAATTCGTGATCTAGAGGTATTGTGGGCAGAAAAATTGGCAGGGAATACAGGTGTCGTGAATGACATAATATCAATTGTAGAAGAACTGCATGAGGATGGGTACATTGAAAAACCAAACAGCCGTTTTTTAAACAGTATAAATATATCATAACTAAAATGACCCTTAACAAATTTGGACGTTCACATGTCCAGTATCAATTCAAGAAATTAACCCCTCAGTTTAAACTGATTGATGATAATCAATTTGATATCTAGAATAGGAGACTCAGCAATGTTACCAGCCCCATAGATCCTCAAGATGCCATTACTAAGCAATACTATTTATCAACAAGATTCAATTTGGATGGAAAGCGTTTGACACAGTTGGCGGACCCGGAAGAAGATGGTGATGCTATAAGTAAAGGATATCTTGATTTTTGTCTACAAGCAGTTCAGAAAGCTTTTAAAGGAAACTCTAACGCTTATCTAGTGTTGGAGCAAAAACTATATCAACTTAAAGAAATTGTGGATAAATTAGTACCATGTCCAAATTACAACTCGTCAACGAATTGCAGAAACCTGCACGAAAAAATTTTAAACGAAGGCGCAGTATAATTAGAGGTTTTGATGACCTTTGGCAAGTAGATTTGGCTGAATTTAACACATATGCCAAACAAAATAAGGGCTATAAGTATATAATCAGTGGTTATCGACTGTTTTTCGAAATACTTATGGACTAAAGGATTAAAAACGAAAACAGGTCAAGAAGTTACCAAGGCCATGCAAACAATCTTCAAAAAATGGCGGAAACCTACCAACTTGCAGACAGATGCAGGAAAAAATTCTACAATGAGCATTTTACTAAACTAATGCGGCGTTAAGGAGTCAATCATTACTCCACCTATAGCATAAAGAAGGCTGCAATTGCGGAACGTGTTATCAGAACCATTAAGGGTGCTCTATATAAGTCATTCAGCCTACAAGGTAAATACAAATGGATTGATGCAATTGATACCATGACCATGGATTATAACAATCGTAAGCAAAGAACTATCGGAATGAAGCCCAAAGGTGTCGGTAATCATACAAAGGTAGAGACTTACACTCACATAAAAATATTATTATACACACCCAATTGGTCTACTGAACTATTTAAACTATTTAATATTGTGAAAGTTCGCATTACTAACCCTACTACGTACATGCTGGAAGACATGAAGGGAAAACCTGTACTGGGAGAGTTTTATGAGCATGAATTACAGAAAAAGTATCCTGATGTGTATCTAGTAGAAAAAGTGCTTCGCTCCAAGAATAATAAGTTATTCGTAAAGTGGTGGAGATTGGATGAAAGATCATGGATCAATAAGGATAATATTGTTTTATAACATTTAACTTGTAATTTGTGAAATAAATTACTTATATTAGTTATATAGTTTGTATAAAAGGATGTAGCTCTTAGATGGAATAAAACGCACAAAAAAATAACAGTATCTTATTTTTTTAAATATAAATATTACATTTGTTTTTAAAATTTCATTATCTTATAAAGCAAACCTAAAGTACTTCTATAATCACTTAAATTACTGGATGGCCATATCCCCGAATCAGGAATTTGACTTTGTTTCACCTTTATTGATGTTGTCTAGTATCCAGTAATAAATTTGTGGTGCTCATCGTTTTCCCACGGTTGAAACTTATAGTTGATATTTTGTTCTAATAATATTTCAATCAAAATATCGAGCACTTGTAGTTAGCATAATATGCCGCTTTCTCAATACATTCAGTTATAATAAATAAAGTGTCTTTGTAAGCAATATTTTCTAAGGTAGATTTAGCATTTGTTGAATCATCAACCCATAATAAATTGTATAGATACATTTTAAGCGGTATGTCACCAAGTACATTCATATCGTCTAAGATCCTATGTACTTGATCAAAATCTAATGAATTGTAGCCTTTATCGGTACACAATTTCATAAAACTTTTAAAGGTATTGTCTAATTTAATTTTTTTAATGTCTTAATAATAACTTCATTTGCACACTTTGAGTTTATAGCACACCAGTAATAACACTTATCACTAATAACAATATATTGTAATATACTCAGTACAAATAAATAGCTTTCGGGAGAGGACTTTCCCATCAAAGAACGCTTCAGGTATTTTGTGTAGATTTTATCACTACTGTACCATAGCGCTTCCTGCAATTTGTTTTCAAGACTGTTCATAATGATAAAATTGTTTTCTGAAACAGAAGACGAATAAAATGCTATGTAGAGTTAAATCCCCAAGGTCTAGTATCAGTGAAATTGCAATTTACTAATCGTTTATCATCATAAGGATTAAGTACTACTTTATTCTATTTGATTGTAAACACATCATGTTTCTTTGATCTTTCAGATGCTGATAACGTCTTATTACGTCACCATCAAACAAACCATGTTTATAATTATTTATCGTGATCTGTTTGACGCTTGCGCGGGTAGAACATTGAGCCACACCACCTCTAATTCCTTTCCCAATAAACATTAGCATACCAATGTCTGTAAATAGTTCTAACCGTACTTGTGTAATTTTAAGCATAGCATTGAATGCCAAACCGGGGGCTGTATAATAGTGCAGAGGATCAAGTTTGTAAGTACTTAAACAAGTTTGTCGAAGGTTTTCGAAAATGTCTGCTAACAGTAGAACGTCCGTTTTTAGATACAAATCCGAGTAATTCCTTAACAATTTAATATTAAATCTGTTCCAAACATTAACTGCGTGTGCAAAACTCGCATCATTGATTCCCTCATTAGTGAGATGACTGAAGAAACGCTTCCTTGGGAGGGAGTCTGGTCTCGCTTAATTTATGCCAAGTATCGACATATTCATAGGGAAACACACCTTTGCGAACCAGTAGCGAAAATTCTTCGGCATTGTTACAATTAGCGTGGGTAATCATTTTTTTACTATTCATAAATCTGAAAGAGCCAATAAATCTAAACCTAATTTTAGTGCCTTGTATTACTTTCGTGAAAGAAATATATCTTTCTTTGTTTATGGGTAGCAGTGAAATAGCACCCGGAACAGTAGCCAATTCTCTAATGAGGAAATGATAATCATAACCTGACAAATTATGGAACACGACTGGTAGAATGGTGTCTTTATGGTTTATGTTGCAATTCCGATGTGATGCTACCCGAAATGCACCAGTAAAATGGTAATGATCCCTAACTTTGATATTATAATCAGTAAATGGTTTTCCGCAAATGTAGCAAATCGTGGTGCTTTCAAAGTGCTCAACTTGATTGGGAGTATCTATAGGAATTATTTTATTGATTATTTCGGTAGTGGAATGTGCAATACTTTGAAGCTCTTTAACAAACCATTGAATGCAATCGTTTCCTCTATAAAGTCTAAATCGTGATAAAGAATGATTGTATGAACACTTCAAGTAGTAGGTAATGCTGAAGGGTATATGTTTGGAGTGAAATATAGTATTATTATCGATGTCCGTTAAATTTGTACATTTTTCCAAAGTACTTTCTAAATCTGCATAAATTACAACCGGCACTTTTTCCTGGAATGTGAAATTTTTGAACTGCAGAAACTTTTCTGCTTCAGTAGGTAGCTTGACAGAGTATCGATTAAGTTGATGACAGTGAGTGATGTGTTTTTGTAGAACGTGATCTGAAGAAAAATGGTTCAAACATCGATAACAAATGTATTTCTTGTGCTCCTTAGTCGATAGTTGTTTAGAAAAAAGAGCAGACATATTTTTAATTCACATGAAATGATAAACAGTTATTTTTTGTATTAACATCACTCGCAGCTTGATAATTAGCAGAAAGTACTAAAAGTTTCCCTCACACTATTTTGATTTTCACTTAATACAAATGGTAATATAACTTTCCCCTGAATACAAAACAAATTAATAGAGAGGTTGTTTAACTGTTAAAATTTTTTTACATTCTCTAGTTTAATGGGGAAGGGAATTAAATCATAATTCAAAACATCCTTAAAATGAGGATAACTCTATCTGAATGATGTTGCACGGGATATAGTGCCGAAACAACGGCCCACAGGAAGCAATACTCATAGTCATTTTTAACATTCTCAACCGCATGCTTTACTGCTATGAAGCAGGAAACTTTAACGTAAGTTGAAAGGCCACTTCTAAATGGGACATAGCTATTAATATGCACCTTTAAACGTAACAGTTCATGTAATGCCCAACCGGAATCCCTTTCGGAAAACTCCTCTCTTTTTTGTGAATTATAATAAACGTTTTCATTATACCACTTACGTAAATTGGTCGCAATATTGATGGCATAATTTTTTATACTAAGTCTTCAACTCGATAACGTGATTTACAAGATGGATAAAATTGCAGGCTAAAAGTACATTCACCTTTAGCATCGATTTCCTGAGCATTAATTTAACCTTTCGTGCAAAACTATTATATACATTTTGTAAAAAAATAAGAGGGTCCTTGATGCTTGCTATATTGACTATAATTCCCGTAAGTAACCTACCATTAAAACATGAAACTAGAGAGTACCAACTTAAGCTGCGTGTACGCTTTTTAGCGACATTGACAATTCCATTAACTGTTTTCTTTAAAGCGTCTTTAACTGTTTAATTCTTATAAGATAACACTTTAACAATGATAAATTACTTTCGAGTTTAAGCAAATTTTCGCATGTCTCTAAATAAATGTTATTTTGAATTATATCTTGCGATAGCTTCATATTAGTGTTAATTATACGGATGTGCTTTACAAATTCATTTTTGGTTTTCAACAATGGAATAATACTTCTTGTTAAATTAACAATTTCACTACTACTGGGTATACCATTACTCATAGTTACCTTCAAAACTGTATCCGAGTGCGCGTGCGCATGCGCGTAACACTGCAAGAAAATATGAAGTACACGCGCTGTCGATTATGTAGTACAGGAAACAAATATTATATTTATTATAACTGATATGTAAAAATTAATAATTTAAGTAACTATAGAAATACTTTATGTATACAATTGCAATTCTAGTGGGGAGTGCAATATACTGACCGGTATAAAACTGCCCTTTACCTGCTTATATAGTAATATAAACTCAGCATTTAAGGTCAAAACTGGTTATAACTTGTTGCAAGAGCTTCAGTGTTCATAGACAGCTGCATAGATTGCACTTTGTAGCGTTTACTGGGAATATCTATTAACTTTGACATCAATACTGTTCTCATGACTTATGCTGCATCACCTTTGCTTGCAGAGGTCATACATTGCACTTTGTGGCGTTTACTAAGAATATGCATTAACTTATCCTTGCTGACAGCATGCGAAATGCCTTCTGATGTCTAGATTATGCTGCATTCATTAGAGTTTGTCACCTTTGCTTGCTCAGGTCAGTTCATTGTACTAATCACTTCCACTTGTTATCAATTTTGATAACCTTAACAAATTTACATGTATATAGTGTTACAGATTTATGTGAATACTCATTCATTACCTAGTAGTCACGATGGCTTCAACAAGCAAGAAAAGTAAACTAGCAATGAAATAAAAGACAAATATTCTGCAAGATATCTTGGTGCAACCATGTTTTAGTTACCAGTCTGCAGAACCACTCCCGACACCTTCAAATGAAAATATTCCTGTCATATTTATCAGAGACAGTGATGTGGAGGAGGATTTTTCACGATATTTTACGTTACTTAAATGAGTTTTCATTTACTGATTGACTGTATTGTATTGTATTGTATTGACTAACACATTACTAATGTAATTTATTGTTTTTTTAGTATTACACTGGCAACAACAGTTGTTGCCACACCGCAACAAGCTCTACTACCACCGTCACTTCGTCAAATCCAATATGGAGGGAAGAATCTATCCCTCATACAACGGGATGATGACCAGGAGGGCCTTGCAACATCTCCACCAACACATCTTACGCAAGGCCCTTCGACATTGCAAGAATTTAGGGCGAAGAGCGTGATATGGTTACATCAAATTTTGGTAGAATACACAAACAGTGAGGTGTAGGGAGTCGCTCGCGTTGAGCAACTAACTGTGGAGTTAGCTGAGGCTAACCAGCAATTAGACAAAATTAGAATAAGCAGAGCAAAAACAGAAAACGTGCTGCGTACGTTAGAGGACTTGATGTAAATATTTAAATTAGTGTGTATAGTGTAGTTTAGACAATTTGTTTTAGATGTGTGAATAGTTTTAAATTAGTACATGTAAGTAAGAAGTTTTTTCATAATTTGTTTAGTATAGTATTTTTTTTTGTAGAATTTATTGCAGTTATAAGTATTTTTTTTGTTTTAATAAATAAATAAATGTTAAACTTTTTGGTTTATTATTTATCCTAAAAATTTTACTACAGCTAAAAAAACATCCTTGTACTATTATTATTGAAAATATACATACATATAATTCATATTTCGAGTTTTCATAAAAACAGTGCATAGGTACATCCAAATTTTACTACAGCTAAAAAAAATGTGTTCAATTTGTGCTAGACAAGTGAAATGATCTAAGTTGAAAACATCTGGAAAGCTGACTTACCCATGTACTCATGTATAAATTTCTATATCAGAGTAAAGCAGTAATTTTTTGTAAATTTTAAGTGCATGTTGCGTTACAAATTAATTTATTGTAAAATATCATGCATATAAAGAAAGTGTGAAAATATAGTACAGTTAAACGTGAAAAAAAGCTTGCGTTAAATAAAAGTCAAAACAGTTCCCAAAAGCATGTAAATCTGTAAACTTTACGCCATGTATTTATGCAATACAAATGACACAATTGCATTCATACATTTGCAAATCCCGTTTCAAAATTGTAATGTGAATTGGTGAATAACATAAATATAGAATGTTCGCATTGACACCTGCATAAAATGCTTTCAAAGCAAAACAACTGCGTTCATTATCCTACAATTCTTGAAGCAGTAATATCCACGCTCCATCGAAAATTGTAAATTTCAAGTCCTAATCAAACTAAATTAAAAAACAAGTCATGTTTTAAGTGCTGTTTGTTGTTTCAAAATTGAATTGGTTAACCATTTTGATACATTTATACATGAAATGGATAAATTGCATGCATGTGTTTCTTCTGCGCTTACGTAAGTACAAAAAGTTGTTTTAAGTGCTCTTTGTTGTTTCAAAATGGAATTGGTTAATTTAAGAGTCATTTTTTCATGTTTTGATAAATTTATACATGAAATGATAAATTGCCACTTATACAACACAACTGCGTTGAAAAAATTTTTTTTTATGAGAATTAGGTGCAAATTTTAAATTTTCAGGAAAGCATCTTTTGTAGGATTTTATATATATGCCCTCCCCCACATCTCCTCCTACACCCTGAGAAAACGGACGTTCACATCGAGTCGTCTTTTATCTCTTTCCATTGATGTGCACATATAGCTTTACTTACATCACACACCTTCAAACATACATCACTTTTATAGTTCAAGCACACGTTTTTCGTTTACACAACAATAATTGCAATTATACATTCCATTCTAGAACTTGTATTTCAAGTTAAATATAATATTACAAATCATACCGATAATACTATGTGGGCAATGCGTTTTATAATTGCAAGCTTTTTACTCATTACGAGTACAATCCATTTAAAATTGTTGTAGTTGCATATATAAATGTAAAATGTCCAAAGATACATTGTGAGAGTTAGTATTACTTTATTTCATAAAAAAATATTAAACATTTATTATAATTACGTCACATTTCCTATTTATACTCAATTAATTTGGAAAATATTAAAAATGTAAAGATACGTTTTATATCAAATTGTGATCTATAATATTTTACACTTAAGGAAGACTTTCTTTAATTAAAAAAACGTTAGAATTTTTTAGATGAACAACATATTACAAATATTTCCGAAATAAATAAAGGATTTTGTTTTACATCAGTATTTATCTTAAAAACTTATTGATTTTGTACAGTTTTAAAATGTGAATATAAATTTATCCAAAATATCACGAGAGTATTGTTAGTTGCATAACATTTCAGGGTTAAAATTTTATTATTATGCTCTTCTTATCTGCTTAAAAAATATTTCTGTCACCTACTAGGGGTAGCTTTTACATTAGGGGTAGCTGCCTCAATTCGATGTATGTGTTAGATACGTTTAAAAGTCGACGGGGGCTGTTGGCGGTTTTTTTTAAATTTATTTTTGTCAAATTCTGGCCCGTTTTTGAGAAAAATTGATTTTTTTGTTTGAAAAGGCTGGACTATCGCCTACTAGGGATAACATTTGCATTAGGGGTACCTGGCAGTTTGATATATATATATATATATATATATATATATATATATATATATATATATATATATATATATATATATATATATATATATATATATATATGTGCTAGATACGTTGAAAAGTCCACTGGGCGAGATGGGAGGGTTTGTAAATTTATTTTTGGCAAATTCTGCCCCGCTTTCGAGAAAAATTGATTGTTTTGTTTGAAAAGGCTGCTTAAAATATATTTCTATCACCTACTAGGGGTAGTTTTTACATTAGGGGTAGCTGTTTCATGCATTACTTTCGTCATGTTTGCCTATAAAAAGTTTACTGAATCATGCACACGCAAAGAAAGCCTTTTATTATAAACTAATAAATGTCATACGATACCCCTATAGGTCAATAATCTTTGTCCTTGACCACTCTATTTTTAGACTTCTAAGAATGATGCGATTGCAATTTTTATTTTTAGCTTTTGACCTTGACATACAAATTTTCCACCAAAACGTTTGACCGCAGTGACCTTGTAATATGACGATTATGATATTGCAATTTCTATTTTTAGCGAACTCCAAAAATTTAAATTTCCCGCTGAAAGTTTGACCTTGAAGAGATCCAAAAGCTTACATTTCTCACCACCAGAGGGCGAGTGACCTTGAATTGTCCAGCCCCTAATTACTACTAACGTCTTAACAGAAGTTATTATATTATAATGTGTCAATTTTGACAAAATAAATCGAACTATATGTGATGGGTTAATTTTGGGGTTAAGAAAATTTGTTGAGTCTCTTCCCGATGAAAATCAATGCCTAATTTCTTTTGCTTCTATGATATTCCGCATATTATGCAACCAATCACACCAATTTTTTTTTCGCTTTATGACCCAAATATCTATACTCCATTTACCAACCAGAAATAGTTAAGCTACTCCCCAAAAATTCCCGCAATATTTAAATGCAGCTTTATTATTGGTCGCATTTTTAAAACCCGGAATACAAGCAATTACTTGATTTCAACTGTTGTAGTTGACGTACCTAACAGAACAGACATCTCTAATTCAGTTTTATTCAATATCATACAGTTTAACTATTTTATGTTCCCTGTGTTTTAGAATAAAGTAAAGTATGTTTTGCAACAGTGTCTTATTTTAAACGTAGTAATATAACCCTATCGTCCTTATATTTTGACCTAATCCAAAACTTCAAATATTTTTAAGCTATGTTTGTTACTTCATTTTATATAATTACAAACAATTTGAAAAAATTAGTGTGTGACGAATCTTTGTTTATATCCAAATCCACCTGTAATTTCCAAACTTTACTTTACTGTAGTGATAGTATTATCGGGCTCAAAAAATACTAGTATAGCAACATTTTGGCTGTGTGCATTTGGTTTGACGACACATAATCAATTGCGTTAGCAGGCTATGACCATGAAATATCAAAGTGACAGTTTCTAACAGTCTTTAATCTATCAACTTGCCAGTTTGACAAATGCTTAACCCCTACTTAAAAATCGTGAGATGTCCCATTTACATACAACAAATGTGTTTACATCAAAACTTAATTTTGGAAGTGTCTACAGTAAGAAGCTATACTAGAATTTTTTGAGCGCGATCTTTAATATGTTCTTACGTCGTATTTTTACAAGTAATAAATAATTAGAAAATTCTGCTGTCTTAAAGTGCTAATACAAAAATATGACGCTTTGTAATTTAGTCTTCACAAAGTGACATTTCAATTTGTGGTTTTTATAATTTTGTTGGTGTTAAACTGGTCGTTGCTTACATTGGCCAAAATTTAGTGGGAGGAGCTTAACTATTTCTGTTGGGTAAACAGAGTAGTTTGAAAACACCCCCAAAAGTCCACGTAAAACAGCGCCTTTCGTCACACATATCGTTTTAGTGATGTTCTCTCCGGCTGCATTTGCTCGTAGAAAATTACACAATATATATTCACTATCGCCAAAGAGCTCTGATCGGTAAGTGGAAAAACTAAAGTTGCCTACAAAATTGGGTTGACAATTTTGAAACCGTTGCCATTCTAAACTATAACTGTTCTATGATTTATTTGTGTTTCCAAGGATTTATTTTTTTTCTATTAAACAATCTTTTTTTTAAGTTTTATATTCAGGTAAAAATGGCAATATATGTAAAATGTAAATATAAAAATATAAACAAAATAAAAATGCAATACATATAAAAAACCTCAGTTTGCCAAACTGAGCAATAGTGCAGTGCCCCTTTTAACCCAAAAATCTGAACTTTCTGCGCCAGATTTTAGGTCCACCGCAACGACGAAAGCGGGCCATCCCTGTATACCAGTCCTAATCGGGTAATAATATGCAGGACATTGATAAAGGCCTATTAAAAGGTAAGTTATCAACATTGAAATATTATGACAAATATTACCTCGGGTTCTCTTTTTTAGTTGCTCTACTGGTTTGAAATGGATTATGGGCATTGCACAGACCAATTGCATGGGTTGAGGTTCAATTAGGATAGCGTTTTTCTTATCCCAACCAGCCCCTTCCAAATATAACCCCTTTACGTAGACACCAAATGGAGGATTTTCAGCAATCATATGTTCATCTACTGTTAGAACTGAAAACTCCCATCCTAACGTGTCTATGGGCACTTCCAATGATCGAGCTGCTGTCTGTTAAACATTTATCAATAAAACATTACATACTCTTATAATCCATTACTTGTAAACATGCGGTTAAAAATCCTGTAGGGAAGGTATAACCTGATAACCAAAAGAAGAGGGGAGGCTTTGTTGTTTCTGCCCATTTTAAAAAATGATCTATTCGTGCAATCAAGTCACGGGTCCATGATCCCAAAAGTTTTAATGACGGATATGCTGTTTACTTTAATTAATGGAATAACTTCGTTTATCTTTTGCACTTACCTTTTAACCACGGTGAAGGTACCCTTCCTTCGTCAATACATGTGAAAATATCTTCTAATTCTGAGGACATCACAACCAAACCTTTTATTCCTTTTTGAAGTTCAATTAGGGAGGTACGTATATTAATTAATAGAACGTTATACCTACAAAATATTAACTTTACGATAAAACGTTTAACCATTATACGTACCTTTGTATTTCTTGCAGTAATACAACATCTAATGGAGTTTTAATAGCTCCAATTAATTTATCGGTAGCTTCATAATTTATAGGTGGAGGTATTTTTATTAAAACATCCGCAGCCATTTGAGAAACCTAAATATATTTCAAATGTGTCGCGATTACGATCTTTTGAAATGAAGCTACAGAAACTTACTTTGTCCTCTTTAGATTCGCCACCTGCGCTGGTTGCTTGAATTTGCAAAGACATTAATGTTTCGCACATTAAGCGTGTTTCTGTATTAAGCGATGCAATATCTGCGTTAGGGTGCTGCCCAAATGCTTCAGGACGATCGGTGGGAGGTAACACGTTAATGTAATCGACATAAGATTGTAGGGAACCATCTCTTGGTATGTAATACGTTGGAAGCGCTGATAACCTAAACAAGGATTGTTAATCTACATTTAACATTTTACATGAAATATTTACCTATGGAAAGGTATTGTTAACGCATTTTCGGAGAAATATTGGTCAATATAAGTAAGAAGTAGTCTTCTATCCCAATCATCTGTGACGTGCCCACCATAATTTACACCAGCAATTAAATATTTTAGAGCATCCCAAGGCGTTACCGGGTATTCATCTAGGTAGATTGACAATAAATTTTCTGATACCTATAACAAAAGTTAGACATTAAGTGTTCATAATTTCAATTTTGTACCTCGAAATCAGCGTCATTAAAACTGTAAACAACATTCCAACCTAATTGTTGAAATTTTTTTCGTTCTAATAGAATTGCATGGAAATAGCAGAGAGCAAATAATAATTTCTTATACTTTTCACGCGCTTGACATGCGTTAAATTGGTCTTCTGACATGATTTGATACATTCGCTTTAAATTGGCTTTAATTCCCTACATTTAACAAAAAGTGTAATGATTTAATAATAAAAATAATTTTTGTTACTTTAGGTGGTTCCGTAGTCATTTTTATACCAGCTTGCAAAATAGAAAGGGGAAAATCAGGGTGAGGGCTGGAACTAAGCCAAAGTCTAAAATCGGGATTCACTTTGGTTGCTTGGAATGTTTCTACTATTTTATCTAATTTCGGCATCCAGCTTAAGGATAAGTGGCAATTTGCCAAAAACACCCAGTTGCCTTCTTTAAGCCCAACAGAAATCATCCTGAATATAAAAAAATTATAAAACATAGTAAGACAGTTGTGGATATTATTTTATAGAGAAGCTATTATATTTTCAAAAACAAAGAATAACGTTTTGATACCAATTTACTTTCTGGAAGCGACTGAAAATTGTTCAATTTTTATTATTATAGTTAAAATACTTAGATTTTTTGGTTTCAAATGGTGTAATATTCTGTAAAAATCTATACGTTTTGATAACGTTTACTGTTATCGTCCTCAGTAGTAGTAGGGGAAAGTGGGGCAAAGTGGAAGGCCTAAGACAAAATTGAAAAAACAGTTTAATGAAAATCAAAACCAAATGCTACACTAGAATGTATATTTGTTTATTATAAGTAATGTAAATAAACGCAAAATTAGAAACACCAAAAGAATAATTACTATTTTTAAAAATCTTGAAAATTTTCCACTTTACCCCAGGTATGGGGCAAAATAGAAAATATCAGCGAGCAATATAATAAAAAAATACATTACAAAAATCTTATTTTCCATGCCTAAGCTTCTCATGCTTGGTAAGGCGACCAACAATTTCCTTCATATAGACGGCGCTGTTATCAGGAACTTCGGGAAACACATAAATATTATAATTTTGTATGTATTGGCGCATAAAAGAAACTTGAACTCCTTCTTCATCCATAGACTGAACTTCTGCCACAAATTTTTTCTTTTGTTTACCATTTGGATTTTCAAGTTCCACAAGTAGAAAATCATTTTGTTTAACGTGTTGGCATGTTACTTTTTCAATACATAATTTTTCCACAGAATTAATCACTTTGTCCCCATCGTTGCCTAACGAATCGTTGAAAATTTCATCAGAAGATGAAAAATCGTCGCAAAGTTCCTCAGAAGATGATTCAGATGTTGATTGAATGTTTTCAGGCTTTCTTCGTTTGTTTTTTTCTTTCTTAACATTTGGAACCATTTTTCGCTTTACAGTTTTGGCCTTTGTTTTACCAATAGAGTTCAGAGATGCCTTTAGTTCGTCTAGGTTTGGAGTAGCTGTTAATACCAAATTTTTTCCACGTCTATGTGGTTTTCGTTGTTTTTGGCAAGCTTTCGGAATTGGCTTTATGTCGCTTGGAGAATAGTAAATATTATCAGATGACTCTTGTACAAAAGAACAACTAGGCTGTGGTGATACATTTTCTCTGTTTTCCAGTTTCTTGTTTGCGGAAGGAATTCCACTGGCAACTTTTTTGGATTTAGGTATGATATCATTATCCCGAACAGGCAAATTGGTAGAAGACGTTAATGGTAAAGGTGTTCTGTGTTCTATTTCCTGATTTTCGGCAGGCAAAATAGTATCGTTTTGATCCTGATCAGTTGTTTTTGCTGGTAGTTGTTTCTGCTGGTTTATATAACTCTTCAGGGAATATTTTAGGATTGTAAGGCCATATGCCTGTATTTTTAAATCCATTAATCGCATTTTGTGCTGTTGCAGCCCGTTGAAAAGCTCCACCAAACAGTTCACAAAGTGGAAAATTTTTCACTTTACGCCAGCTAACGATTTCCACTATGCCCCATGTTTACAGTAATTATAAAATCCAATGTACGAAAATTTATTGTACTAATATTAAAGATTGTGTACGCTCACTGTTTACAAATATGTTGCATTATTTACTAAACGTTAAAAAGTCAGTTTACAATTACAAGCAGTACAATAAGTGGCTTATTTCTTAACTTGTGATATTACAATTTGCAATTGAGGAATTTATTTCACTTTATTAACTAAACACGTGCACTAATACAGGCAACTAAATACTTCCCAAGTAGCAAACTAGTGAAATTAAGCCAAGTTACAACATATAAACCTAGATGCCGCCAGTTATTCTAAAAATAAAATTTAAATTCCACTATGCCCCACTTTCCCCTACAACGTTTTAGAATTGTTTAAGATGTTGTTGTAGATTATTATATTAGGGGTAGCAGTTTGAAATTTTTGAGCGTATATGATTTGGCTCGAAGATGAGCGAAAAAATGTCAAACTTCTGCACCGAATGTAATATACTATTTTTTCTTCAATCATAATTTGCATTTTCCATTCGAAATATTGCGTACTCTGTGAATTTCTGCAACAACTCAAAGTGACTGATTAATTACATTAGACAGTGAGAAATGCCGAAATCAAATCATATGTTAGTAAATGACAAATCTCAAAATACAATGGAAACAACCAAAAGATTTGAATGTAATTTATATCTATATAATGGTGCAATTATTAAAACCTCATTTGCGATGAAGAAGGAGTCGTCGAAGAAATTCTGCAATTCCAGAAAGTTACTAACATTCTTTCAATCAAAGCGAACCCACTAATCAACAGTGCTGCGCATTTTTTCCTAGGAAAAATTACTTTTACAATTGACCTCCGGTCAAAAATTTGGCATTTCTACGTCAGCTTGAAGAAAAGCAAATTTTTGAAATATGAATAATGAAAACGGAAACATAAGACTGCTATTAACACAATAGTTTGATAAACGTATAAAGCCAACTATGAAACACAATTTTAGTAAAGAATAACTAGATCCTTAATAAATTAAATATTGTCAAAGCGCCCTGAAAATGACAAATCAGAATACCCTCTAACGGTCGAAGGCTAACAGTTAAAAATGTCACAAGCACTGTTAGCCTTCGACCATTAGAGGGTGTTCTGATTTGTCATCTTTAGGGTAATTTAAGAATATTTAATATATTAAGGATCTAGTCATTCTCTACTAAAATTGCATTTCGTAGTTGGCTTTATACGTTTATCAAACTGTTGTGTTAATTGCAGGTTTCTGTTTTTACTTCTTCATATTTCATAAATTTGTTCCACCTTATACTATTTTAAAAGATTTATTACTGCAGAGGACGATAAATACAATAATTTACCCTTAAACAGTTTTCATTTTCATATTATAATCTAATTGTACTCCGTAAATTAATATTTGGTAATTGTAAACATTAGATTATAAACCATAATTACGACGTGTTTGCCGCAAGCTAAGTCATGGAAAATTCTTTTTATGTTTGTAGGGCTAAATGATATGTTACTAATAAAAAAAGTTAGTTTAGGAAAGATTAAGGAAGTTCATGATTGCCATTTTATTAAAAGGGCGCGTTCAACGGTGTGGGCGAACGACACAGAAAATGGTTTAAAAATTGTGTTGTTATTGAGCCTAACTTAACATAACCTATACCTATTTTATTTACGATTGCAAATATTTGTTTAAGTAGCATAATCTTGTGTTTAGTACCACCACAATTGTTTCTGGTAAAATAACCTTTATTAATTAAAAAAAAGTTTCCACTACTCATTAGGAACGAATTTTCAGGGTGTTGGAACCTCCTAGAGCATTACATTTCTCTTTGGAACGAACAAAATAACTCCATTCTCTTGAACCCCTTAGCATCAGATGGAGAGCTTCAAAAACAGATGGACCGTTTTTAGCTAATTCCTTGTCCAACTAATACTCGATTTACTCAACGCTAGTCCTGTTGAGCCAAATATCTATATTACCATCCCCACCGATAAATTGAAAATTGAATCTGAATCATAATAGTCAAAACCTATTCTGAATCCGATTCAGGCTCACCGGACGAAATGATTACATAGGTTTGATATTTTCAATCGAAAGTGTGTCCATACCAACGTTTCGTCCAACCTTTTGAGATTAATTTTCCATAATGCAAACAAAAATTTTGTCATGTCTGAGGTGCATTTTGATAAATCCTGTAGCCATAAATTAGGAACCTTATCTTTTGATGCGGTCTGCAAATTTAGGTGATTATTGTAGCTCTTGCAAGAGTTTCAAGCTGTTTCAAAAGAATTTTATTGGAAAACGGTTTTGTTTCCAATTAGGATTGTACGACTGATCGCAATAAAATACTATCTGAAACTTGCCATGTTGTATAATTTTGGGCTGACAAGCAAAGCACTAATTAAATAACCTATATCAAGAATACGGTTGAAGTATGTACAAATATAATTGTGCCAGTTTCAGATTCTTAGCATCCGGGAGGCACGGGGTTCCATCACCCTTACCGCCTACCTTGTATGATGGTTTTTCAGGAGGTTTTCCTTATACACACATACGGGCATGATCACTGAACATACATACATCATATGCGGCTATTTAGGCGACTGCTGGGGTAGTATCTTCTCCCTCAGAACCCTAATTCCATTCTTTCCGATCCTATCCGAACCACAACCATCCTTAATCCTACCATGCATATGTATGCGTAATGCATATATATATATATATATAGTGTGATCCAAAGTAGAGGGACCATTCAATAACTTCTTTATTTTACGATATATAAAAAAAAGTTAAATTATTTTTTGTTTACGGCCATGTGCTACATTTAATAGCGCTATCAAATATTTTTTTGACACTATTGTTGTTTAAATAACACCTTGTATATTTTTTTAGACTATCTGATTCCTCATTATTTTTTCTTTCTGTAAATATAAAATTTTATGGGTATTATATCAGAAAATTTTGTTGTAAATCGTAAAAAAACTGTTTGAAGGAGTACAAGATCACTATTTAAAAAAAATAGTTATTGCCATGGAAAACGGAAACAACTGCTTTGTGAAGTTGTTTCAGATTGTTTCACATCTTTCAAAATTAGTTTTTATATGTAATTACTTAAGCTGTGACGGCATTTATAATTACAACGCTATTGTATGCAATTATTAGGCAACTACATAATGATACATACATAATAGTGAAAAGGTCGATTTAATGTTAATATTTGGCGATTGTAATCGCAACGCACGAAGATCAGTCGCACTCTATGCAGAAAGATTTTCTGACAGGTATCACCCTACACATACTTACTTGCACAAAACTAAAAATTCATTAAGGCAACATGGAGCATTTCCTGGAGTAAAAATCCAAAATAGAGAACCCCAGAGAAATAACGAGATAAACGAAGAACGAGAATTGCAGAGTTTAGCGTATGTTCGACTACATCCACGTTCGTCTATTAGGCATGTAGCTCAAGAAGTAGGAACATCATTTGGATATGTTCAGAGGACATTAAAAAAACACAAGCTGTACCCTTATAAACCAAATTTAGTGCAACACCTACGTCCAGCAGATCCCGAACGCCGATTAACATTTATTGCGTGGTTAGTGGAACAACTGGAAGATGACCGAGACATTTTAGACAGAATTTTGTGGACCGACGAAGCAAAATTCACCAATAATGGTGTTATCAACAAACAAAATAATCGTTTCTGGTCGGACGAAAATCCACATTGAACATTAAATACAAACCATCAAACCATTTGGGGTACTAACGTTTGGTGCGGTTTAATAGGAGACAGATTATTGGGACCTTTTTTTTATGACGCAACTCTCACTGCAAGATTTCTTCATTTTTTAAATACTGAGCTTTTGACCATGTTAGAAGATTTTCCACTAGCATTGCAACGAAATATGTACTTTCAGTTGGACGGAGCGCCAGCTCAAACTAGTAACATTGTTAGTGAATACCTAAACGAAACCTTTAATGGACTATTTCTTATAGGGCTATCTCAAGACACTAGTCTATGCAGATCCGCCACAAAATGTAGAGGATTTAAAAAACAAAATCCGGTTGGCTTGTATTCAGTTAACACCCGATGTGATACATAGAACAACACATCATGAACTTCTAAAGCGGCTAGAGGCATGTGTTGCACAAAATGGTGGTAATTTTGAACAATTTATAAAATAATTTTCCTGCATACAATCTTTGTAGTTAAAAAATACGTGCTTATTACTTGATGAATTTTGTATTTTGTTTATGTATCCGTTTCCAGATTTCTTACTATTCTAATAAATACTAATAATAAAAGCAGTTGTTTGTTTTCCATGGCAATAGCTATTTTGTTTTTTAAATAGTGGTCTTGTACGCCTTCAAACAGTTTTTTGCGATTTACAACAAAATTTTAATACCCATAAAATTTTATATTTACAGGAAGAAATTATAATGAGGAATCAGTCTAAAAAAATATACAGGGTGTCATTTAAAAAACAATAGTTGTGTTCGTTGAAATGAAAAAAAATATTTGATAGCCCTATTAAATGTAGCACATGGCCGTAAACAAAAAATAATTTAACTTTTTTTTTATATATCGTAAAATAAAGAAGTTATTGAATGGTCCCTCTACTTTGGATCACACTGTATATATATATATATATATATATATATATATATATATATATACAGGGCACCACTAGATTCCTTGCAAGTAAATAAGTCGATTGAAGCCAACATAATTGAGTCCAAAAGTTGATATTTACTGAGATATTTGATATTTGTTAGTTGTAATGAAAAACAATGAAAAATTATGATTATTATTAAAACATTATAACTTTAAATTTCAAGAAAAACTACTAAAACAAATTCTCAACATGGCCTCTATTTACATCATTACAGTTTGTTAAGCGTTTACTGAGTGATTGTCTTATATTAAAAAATATTTCTTCTTTCGTGTTAAAAACATTTGCAACGTTTACGATCTTTTGCCATAGTTAAATCATAAATGTCACCAGTATTTACGATTTTGTTTCATAAAACAGCATGCTACTATGTTTTTTTTTACGTTGTTCTATTCATTGTGTTTTTTACTATAACCAACAAACATCCCGTATCTCAGTAAATATCAACTTTTGGACTAAAGAATGTTGGGTTCAATCGACTTATTTTCTTGTAAGGAATTTACTGGTGCTTTATGTCCCATTAATTTTAATTAATTTGTACTTTATTCCATTGATTATGTTGTTCATTAGAACTAACAAACACCGCATATCTCAGTAAATATCAACTTTTGGACTAAAACATTTTGGGTTCAATCGACTTATTTTCTTGTAAGGAATCTACTGGTGCTCTGTGTTCCATTAATTTTTGGGCACCTTATATATATATATATTGTAATGTTAATTATCTAATAATATCAATATGGGCTTTATTATTAGATTATGATTAATCTCAAATGAAAGGGTTCAATTTAATGTTGTATGTAATAATGAAAGAAGTTATTTATTTTATTTTAAATGTTATTATTACCAAACTAGCTCAGGGATCTCAATGGAAAGGGTTCTAGGATTTAGTTGAAGATAATAAATTTTGTATAAGAAATATCCTATACTAAATTGAATTTGACGTATAAAATTTGGTCTGAATAAGTTTTGCTTTCTAACGCATGCGTTACTGACTTTAAGTGTAAAATAATTAAAACTGTCAAAATTGTCAAATAATTAAGAAATTTTAATGTTTGGATCAAAATGTGAAAATTTAGAAAAGAAAAGGAAAGATTTGCTTCACAGGTGTTTACACAGGTAAATAATTGAAATTCTTAATTATTAACATAAAACAAATATAGATTGCAGGGAAATACCAATGACAGGGTTATAAAAAAATTTTAAAACTCACAGATACAATCCTTCCTGTCGATTGAAAGATGTCTTCAAACTTCAGCTGGAGGCAGGCAATGTTCACTCGGATGTTGTTGTTACGAATATCCAACTGCTATCTCGGTTCTCGAAGACACCAACTTCCAATCTTCAAGATGTTTTCTTTTCCAAAAACGGCAACCTCCAAACACTTATTTACTATGGTAACTTTTATTAAAAATGGTTTTAAATCTTTATGACTGATTTCGTTTAAAATGTATTATTAGTATCCAAGATTTTTGTTAACACAATTTTATTTTAGTTACCGAAAATATAATATTTATTAAAGAGGAATTGTCCGGATAAATAAAACAACTTTTCACCAAATAAAATGGAATTTAATTTGGTATATCGGAATTATTTTAAATCGGAAAACATGAAAACAAATTTTACAAAATCGTGACATCAATTAATCGTAAGCAATGATTTATTAACAACGACAGGTATCGGTGACCGAACTATTTAAATTTTGACGAAGTTATAAAACAAGTGCTCTCGAAATTATTCGTACCGTAAACTTTCTGACAAAATAAATTAGGTTATGTAAACACAATTTAGCAACACTGTTTTAATCTTTTCACTTTTGAACAAAAACTGAGAGAGAATGACTTCCTGAGCTCTTGCTTTTATAGGTTTCTGTATCCTTATAAAACTTATTTATATTGTGAAAGAACATCTATTATTTGCTTTAAGAGCAAAACTAAATCTAATAATATGGAAAAGTATAAAATTATGTGAAAATCTAAAATTTACAACGTAACCATACTTAAATTTTAAATATGAAATAAATTCATATTAAAAATGTTTTAGCACATAAAATGTTATGTTTAAGGTTTGTACAACTTGTCTTTATTTTCACACTACTTATTTGCAATGCATAAAGTTATTTAGTCTTGCATTGAAAATGTCTCATCGTCTAACACTGTTTTGAGATTTTGCACTATAAATTGTACGGCACTATAAATGTTTGTATGCCAAAATGTTCTAAATGTCTTTCTTCTTGTGAATCATTTATTATAAGTTTTGTCACTAATTCACTAACAAAAATGTGGAAAATTGTCTATACTATCCATATTATAACCCTTTTAACTAAATTTTGTATTTCCTGCTTTTAAAAACTAAACATACCTTATCCCTAACATAATCCTAACTACATAGTCCATGTTTAAACACCTGTGAAATGTCTACTTGCCAAATTAACTTTGAAAAATTGAATTTTATTGTAAAAATTGCACTACTAAAATGACTCTACGAAAACGGTGATATTTAACATCTTTGACAATTTTGGTAGCAACAAATTGCTTTTATGATGAAACCAAACTTAGCAAAAGATATTCAGATCAATTTATACCAAATAAATTTATT
The DNA here is from genome assembly GCA_036346205.1 of Vesta saturnalis. Taxonomy (NCBI): domain Eukaryota; kingdom Metazoa; phylum Arthropoda; class Insecta; order Coleoptera; family Lampyridae; genus Vesta; species Vesta saturnalis. The sequence continues at coordinate 385,925 of JARFJB010000513.1, forward strand.
TTAAAACAGATCGTGAACCATATTTATGTAAAATTGTGTCTGCACTTGTTCGAGCCAGAAATTACCCTTTTTATGACCCAAATGTCATGTAAGCTGTCCGATACTTCTATTACCTCTTTCTAAACATCTCAAATTCAATTTAAGAATGAAGATATTTTTGTACAAGAAAATATTAAGTTCTTTAATTGACCTACCTATTAAAATTAAATTTTGAAATATGGATAAATCATGGAGATATGAAATTTACCTCTACTACTACCATCCTTTATATTGACTAATTCATATGTAGTACCAAAACATTTTTTACCCTATACGGACCTTCATATGGTAGTAAGAGTTTTGCACACATTTTCGTGCTCTATCTGCAACTGTTAAACGTATGATTACTAAATCTCCTTCCTTAAATGTAACCTTCTTTTAATTTTGGCAGAATGTTTCTTTCATAATTATCTAAAATCTTCCACAACCTTTCTTTGACTTCTTGGAGCAAATCTTCAACTTCAATTTCTTCTTCTTGTTGCCTCCAGGGTCTTTCTGGTATAATCTTTTTATTAATGTTATCGGAGCTACCTGTGTTCTAACATTCGGTACTTCATTGATGCACTTCTATGACCTTAAGATACTTCACCCAAGCATTATGTTTCTCATACGTGAATATTCTTAAAATTTAATCACTTCTTTGATATATCTCGGCTGGGTTGCCTTGAGGATGTCTGATCGAACAGAAATATATCTTTATTCCCATCTCTTCGAACTTCTTTACAAATTTGGCAGTTCTGAAATAAGTGGCATTGTGGCTAATATAGCTTTTGGCTTTCCTGTTTCTTCCATAAATTTCTCGATAGAAATCGTAGCTTGTTTTGCTGTGCATTCCTGCTAGGGTATAATTTTATAAATTTAGAAAAATATCGACGATTACTAATATATTTTATATCCGTTTTGACCAGGTACTAAATTTCCAATATAGTCAATTGCTATTATTTCTAATGGTTTACTCACTTTTATACTTTTGACAAGGTTGAAATTAGTGTGGTTCTTCTCTTTAGCTAATATGCAAAGCTCACATTTATTTATAATATTCTTGACATATGTTAAATCCTTCTTTGCATAGAAATTTTCTAAAAATTAACCAAGTTTTCCTAATTCCTAGATGTCCGTACGTTTTGTGTAAATCCATTATGATAAATTTTTATATCTTCATTTACTACAACTAACTTTCCTGTATTAAAAACTTTAATAATTCTATCATTCAAAATACAGTAATCCTTATATATTTCTTCTTTAGATTCCAAAATCTTCTTTTAAGTTCTAAAAATTGGTTGAATTTTGTAAATTTCTTAATTCTTGTGCCAAAAATGTAGGTTTAATTTGTTCAAATGCATAAAACTCTATTTTCCTTAATGTCTATATTATCCTTCCTGCTTAACGCATCTGCTACCACATTATCCTTGCCTGGTCTATGAGATATGTCGAAATCATACTCCTGCAGAAGTAACGACCAATGGTACATCCTATGATTCTTAAAATTAGTTGTTTTCATAAATGTTATTACAGAGTTGTCAGTTTCAATTTTGAATTTGTTGCCTAATAGATAAATTTTAATTTGTTTACTGCGTAAACAATGGCCAGTAGTTCCTTTTCTGCTGTAGTGTATTTGATCTCATGCACTTTTAAAATTCTCGAAAGAAAACAAATGGGTACTTCTTCGTCTCCTTGTTTTTGACATAATTCTGCTGCGATTGCATAGAAAGATGCATCCGTCCTGAGTATAAATGGTAACTTAAAATTAGGGTGTCTTAAAATCATATTTGTAAACAAACTTTCCTTAATACTAATAAATGCTTCTTCTTTCTTCTATCCCAACTCCAACGTACGTTTTTCTTAACAAGTCTACCAAAGGAATAGATAATTCAGCATATCCGAAATGAACTTACGATAGTAATTAACTACCCTAAAAAGCCTCTCAACGTTCTTAAATTTTAGGACGAGGATATTCTTTTATTTCGCCAATCTACTATCATTTAGTTTTACTCCCGTCTGCCCTATTTCATAACCCAAGTACATGACTTCTCTCATAAAAAAGTAACATTTTTCTAAATTTAATTTTAAACCATTTGTGGCTAAAGCTTCCATGATTGTTTTGATGTGTAGACAGTGTTCTTCTTCGTTCTTACTAAATATTAGAATATCGTCTATGTAGTGCATACAGAAATGTTCGAATCTATTTAAAATTTCTTGCATAGCTCTTACTAATGCAGCAGACGAAGAACTAAGTCCGAAAGGTACCACTTTAAATTGGTATATTTCTCCTTCGATACTAAACCCTGTGTACTTCCTACACGACTTTTCCAAAGGTATTAGCCAAAATGAATTCTTAAGGTCTAATTTAGTAAAGATCTTTTCTCCCAAATTTTACTAAGGAGCACGTCCATATTTTGTGGCGTTTCATATTGAGGTTTAGATCTGAATTGAGCTTCCTTGCATCAAGGCACAGTCTAATGCTGTCATCCTTTTCTTTACAACAACCAACGGATTTAGATAACTGGTCTTTGATCTTTCTATGATACCGTTTTCTAGCATTTCATTAATTTCTCTTTAACCTGCTCTCTTCTGGCGTAGGAATAGGATATATTTTGTTATGGAACGGAGAATCGTCTGTCACTTCAATTTTATGACATATTTACTTGCTACGCTAGGTTCTCCATTTATCAACACCAAATTTTCTTGTATAATGTTTATAACTTCTTGCTTGTAACCAATGTGATTGATATCGAATTGCTCATCCTTTATAATTCTTTCCACCTTCAAATACTGGATATGCGGTTTATATAAATTTAATCTTTTATTGTAGGGCTGTACCCAGTTTAATTCATCTTTACCAATTCTTATCTTCATATGTTGCGCATCGATAATCAATTTTAATTGCTTAATCAAATCCATTCGATTATTAACTCCATTTTTAAATTGTTAGTTATAAACCATTGTGTTTTAAAAATCTGTTCCCTACCTTAGCTTCAGTATGTAGCATCCTATTTATAGTGCTAAGCTTCTTATCCGTTGCTGCCATAACTTCTATTTTGTTTATTCTAATGATCTCATCTTTAAATAAATCGTTATTCTCTACGATGATCTTTTCCTGTATTAATGAAATTTCTGATCCGGTATCAACTAATCCTAATAAATTTAAATTCTTAATTCTAATGTTAACGAAAGGTAATAAAATGTTTGTAGTTTCTGGTTCTGAATTTTGTTCAATTTCTAAAAATTCCGTAGGATGTTGGTAGTTTGTCTTTACATTGTTGACAAGGAAGCTCGTATTTAAAAATTTTGAACGGTGATCTTGTCAAAGTCCTTTTGTGTGTTCTTTTCTTCGTCTTGGGATGCATGTACGATAGCATTGACAACTAATCCTTCCACAACTCGGTTCCTCCTTCTCTTCTCGTACCTGGATGTTATTCACCTCCTATTCTGATCATCCACGATCTCTTGGTATGGCCTTCTATTTTCTTTTTGCATATCATTTCTACGATGATCCTTTCCTTCATTCTCTCTATTATTCTGATGCTCCGTTCATTATCCTTGGCTTGATTGTTGTAATTAAATCTGTTCCTGTCGTAGCCATTATTATATCCTCCTCGTCTTTGTTGGAAGTTGTTCCTCTTCCCGATCTATAATTGCTTTCTCTATTGTTGCCATTTTGGAAATACTCTCTACGATTATCAGCACGATGATATTGATTTTGATAATCTCTCCTGTCATTTCCATAATTCCTATTATAATTGTCTCTCTATTTTCCTCTCTTTCGTGCCTGTAATTATATTCCTTCTGTCATTTCCATAATTCCTAGGGTTAAATTCTCTTTTCGTAACTGTTCTGATGCTGTTCGTATGCATCGTATCTTCTTAAAAATTGCAGTAGTGATGTTATATTATCTATATTTTGCAGAATAATGTTTTCTGCCACATTATTCTCCAGTTGCCTTGCTAAATATTGAACTATTTCTTGTTCATTCATCGGTGGTGTGAAGTATCTTGCTATTTGGTACTTCTTCATTACATAAATCTCCTCGAAGTGCCATAGTTTTTGTCATACTTCGCCCTTGAAAATTCTTCCCTTATTACATTTTGTTGGACATCACTCCAATATTGTTTGGTAAATAATTCCTTGAAGTGCTTATAATCGGTACATTGCTCTTGTACTAAATTGTACCATAGTTCGGCATTCCCTTTAAGCATCTTTCTCACCAAACGCATTCTTTGTTTATTGTCCTTAATGTCATTAAAATATTCTTCTATATTTTTCAAAAATAGCATTGGCGATTCTTGCTTCTTTCCTTCAAATTTATATGGCATCTCTTGATTCCACATGCAATTTTCCCAGCCGATTTGAAAATTTCGAGGTGTTTCACGTTCTTTCAACTCTTCTAGGTCATGATCGTGTATTCTTAGTTTATTGCAAATTTCCCCATCTGTTTCTTGTTCTCATCCTATTCTTATCCACCTGAAACATATTTGTTCGTGGATGTCATGTATCCTTCCTACTCTATCATTTATTTCGTTAGAAGCCTCTTCTCTTAGACGGGTTTCAGTTCTAATATTCTTGTCCAACTTTCCTATCTTGTCATCTGCCTCTTCCTTATTGTCGATAATCGTTCCCATAACTTATCATTTTCTCGGTGCATGCTGTTACTTAATTCTTCCTTCGTTTTGTCCATTCTATGCACTAACTTCTCCTTATCGTCCTCCCACTTACTCACTTGTCTATCGATACTTTCTACCAACTTGTTAAATTTCATTTCCATCTTCTCATCTGCTCTACGTATCTCCTCTTTTCTATTCTCTTCTGCTTTATTCTATTTTCTTCAAGCTTGTTAAATTTACTGTCGATATTTTCTTCTGCTTCTTTCTTGTCTTGCTTTCTACTTTCTTCGCTCTCATTAGCATGGCGATTATCATGTCCACGTCTAAGCTCTTGCTTTCTCTCACTGGACTTCCCTTCTTGTTGTGTTTCAACATTCTTTCCACTTCCATCTTTGTAACTAGATCCTGTTTTTCTCTTTTACTTCAATATCTTTAGGTCCGTAAACTTTTCCTGATCTAGTTACCCTACGATCTTGCATTCACTAGTTGTACTAACTAAATTTACCCTTTTGTAAAAATCCTAACACTAATGAACACAATAAACAATAAACAATAACTAATAACAAATAATAATGAATGAAAAATGAAAACTAAATATCTATAAAATTTTTTGTGCTTTTATATCCAAAATCTTCAAACTAAATCGTGCCCACGTTGCGGTGCCAATAAATTGTAATGTTAATTATCTAATAATATCAATATGGGCTTTATTATTAGATTATGATTAATCTCAAATGGGGATAGGGTTCAAGTTTAATGTTGTATGTAATAATGAAAGAAGTTATTTATTTTTATTTTAAATGTTATTATTGCACCAAACTAGCTCAGGGATCTCAATGGGGAAAGGGTTCTAGGATTTAGTTGAAGATAATAAATTTTTGTATAAGAAATATCCTATACTAAATTGAATTTGACGTATAAAATTTGGTCTGAATAAGTTTTGCTTTCTAACGCATGCGTTACTGACTTTAAGTGTAAAATAATTAAAACTGTCAAAAATTGTCAAATAATTAAGAAATTTTAATGTTTGGATCAAAATGTGAAAATTTAGAAAAGAAAAGGAAAAGATTTGCTTCACAGGTGTTTACACAGGTAAATAATTGAAATTCTTAATTAATAACATAAAACAAATATAGATTGCAGGGAAATACCAATGACAGGGTTATAAAATTTTAAAACTCACAGATACAATCCTTCCTGTCGATTGAATGATGTCTTCAAACTTCAGCTGGAGGCAGGCAATGTTCACTCGGATGTTGTTGTTACGAATATCCAACTGCTATCTCGGTTCTCGAAGACACCAACTTCCAATCTTCAAGATGTTTTCTTCCAAAACGGCAACCTCCAAACACTTATTTACTATGGTAACTTTTATTAAAATGGTTTTAAATCTTTATGACTGATATCGTTTAAAATGTATTATTAGTATCCAAGATTTTTGTTAACACAATTTTATTTTAGTTACCGAAAATATAATATTTATTAAAGAGGAGTTGTCCGGATAAATAAAACAACTTTTCACCAAATAAAATGGAATTTAATTTGGTATATCGGAATTATTTTAAATCGGAAAACATGAAAACAAATTTTACACAAAATCGTGACATCAATTAATCGTACAGCAATGATTTATTTACAACGACAGGTATCGGTGACCGAACTATTTAAATTTTGACCGAAGTTATAAAAACAAGTGCTCTCGGAATTATTCGTACCGTAAACTTTCTCGACGAAAATAAATTAGGTTATGTAAACACAAATTTAGCAACACTGTTTTAATCTTTTCACTTTTGAACAAAAACTGAGAGAGAATGACTTCCTGAGCTCTTGCTTTTATAGGTTTCTGGTTGCTACAGAAATTTCAATTTTTTCAGCCATATTGCAAAATTTACAATGAATGTGATTGGCTAATCAAAATTAAGAATTGTACAAAATGGAATTTTGGCCGTAACTTTCTTATACATGGTCGGAAATGAAATTTAAAACAGAAATGAAAACTATGTGAAATTTCGAATAAAAGGACACCGAATAAGCAATAAATCCTACCACTAATAAACGAAACAACTTAATCTAATCAAAATAAGCTACTAACTATACACTTACAAGCTACACTAAAATTACTTGCAAAATGGAATTCTGAGGACAATTTACATAAGAAAACATATCTTTTAAATTCGAAACATTTACTTTAATGAAAATTTTAAGTTTTGTAAATTTGTCTAGAATTCAACTTAGATTTAGCAAATTTTGCGGATAAAACGCTGTATCCTTATAAAAACTTATTTATATTGTGAAAGAACATCTATTATTTGCTTTAAGAGCAAAACTAAATCTAATAATATGGAAAAAGTATAAAATTATGTGAAAAATCTAAAATTTACAACGTAACCATACTTAAATTTTAAATATGAAATAAATTCATATTAAAAATGTTTTAACACATAAAATGTTATGTTTAAGGTTTGTACAACTTGTCTTTATTGTTCACACTACTTATTTGCAATGCATAATGTTATTTAGTCTTGCATTGAAAATGTCTCATCGTCTAACACTGTTTTGAGATTTTGCACTATAAATTGTACGGCACTATAAATGTTTGTATGCCAAAATGTTCTAAATGTCTTTCTTCTTGTGAATCATTTATTATAAGTTTTGTCACTAATTCACTAACAAAATGTGTCGAAAATTGTCTATACTATCCATATTATAACCCTTTTAACTAAATTTTTGTATTTCCTGCTTTTAAAAACTAAACATACCTTATCCCTAACATAATCCTAACTACATAGTCCATGTTTAAACACCTGTGAAATGTCTACTTGCCAAATTAACTTTGAAAAATTGAATTTTATTGTAAAATTGCACTACTAAAATGACTCTACGAAAACGGTGATATTTAACATCTTTGACAATTTTGGTAGCAACAAATTGCTTTTATGATGAAACCAAACTTAGCAAATGATATTCAGATCAATTTATACCAAATAAATTTATTTTAAACACATCGTGAACCATATTTATGTAAAATTGTGTCTCGCACTTGTCTCGAGCCAGAAATTACCCTTTTATGACCCAAATGTCATGTAAGCTGTCCGATACTTCTATTACCTCTTTCTAAACATCTCAATATATATATATATATATATATATATATATATATATATATATATATATATATATATATATATATATATATATTAGAATGCAGCTGCTGTGAAGGAGCGTGGAAACTTTAAGCAGCTGTCATTTCCTTTTCCTTTTTTCCAATTGAAGGTACTAAACACATACATAAATTTATTGAGCTTGCTAGCATAAAGACAACCTCATATCATAGGAGGGTTGCAACGGGTGTAAACATGGGCCGCTTCCTTTTGTTTGTTTACACTCGCCACAAAAGAATGTAATCTAGGGTTCTTTTGCTATTTTTAATAATTCCAAATCTTTTAATTGAAATTCGTGAGAACTTAAAATGCTTATCTTTCGATTTACTCTAAGTAGACTCAATTCGCAAGGATAACATTCAGTAATTTATTTTTTTAATAGCTTGCTATAAAGTTTACTTAATAATTTCCTTTCTTATCTTGCTGCGCCGGCTGGCTTACTTATACGAAATGATTATTGTTTATCAATTATTAAAAATACCTTCAATTAATTTTATCAAATATATATGGAATTTTTAACTTTCCGCGAGATACTTCATTTAGCATTAAATCTTTTAATGTTGATACTGGTCAATAATAAAATTAAATCAAACGTTACGCTTATTTAATTCAACTAAACTCAAAAATGCACAAATGCTTTGTTTACAATGACAAACAAAAATCCCTTATACTAACCCCTACTCGTTATAATGATTTTTCATATTTTTTATCATTATATAAATTCTATATAAGCAATGAATGAAAATTGATTCGTTCAGTGCTGATTGCTAAACTATTTAAGGAATTATAGAACACAAACTTTTTCGATAACGCGGAGTGGATTGTTTCGCTGATATGCTTCTGACTCTGGAGCTGCAGTTTTTTTGTTCACCAAATATATTTTTTGGACGTCCGACACTTTCTGCACAATTTCATTCCAATATTCGGCAATTTACCCGATTACCCATTATCTAATTGTATTGATAAGTTTTAATTTTCGCAACAAAATACACGCAATAACAAAGGTAGTTTCCGCGATGTGGCCTGTTCAGCTAGGCAATCTTTAGGTTACAATGATTTACTTCAATTAAACATTAATCTTTATGGTTATTGTCCCTCATTTACTAATTTATTACACTGGTTCGATTATCGTATTTTATATCGTTCATTCACTATTTAGATACAATCGTGTATGACCTCCAATATGCACAAATACGTAATTGTAGATTATTGCGTCACCTTCCTTTTTATAACTGATTTAACGATTTTCGCTCTCTTATTTATTTTAATAGTCACCTGATGCTCTCTTTACCAACTCCCAATATCAACTCATTAACATCAACTAAAAACTCATTCAAACCGCATTTTCCCCTTCCTTCTACAACTCATTTAAACGTGTTTTAGTCAATACGTACTGTGATGCAATTACGAAACACATTCAATTTCATTTCCATTTCAGTAGAATAAGTAAAACACATTTAAAAGTTAAACTAGTTAAATCACTTAGTATGCAAATATGCAATACCAATTATTTCAATATAAATAGACCAATGTACTAAAGGAATGTAAAGTCATGCATTCTTATCAACACACTTTTTAATATTATAAATAGAAGTAACCAGGTAAAACTAGAAGAATATACTCTTGTCGTTAAAGACATCATTGTTAATGTGTGCAATAAATAATCTGTATAAAACATGTGAGAATAAATACTAACGCCACTCTAACCTTAACAAACACCAATTGGGGTTAAATACTACATGGCGACCCTGCCAAAGCAGAATACACCGAGATCCGAAGATTACAAGACTAACGAATAATACCAAAAGTTATGGGACAGTCCGCCACAAAAGAAGAGGTGATCATCGCACAAGCAGGTAACAGCGGTGGTCAGTCCTCAGTGCTGGTTCTTTTAATAATTTTGTGGATGGTATGGACAAAATGCAAGAAAGTTATAGCTGGAACAATACGGGAAGAAGCCGCAAGAAGCAATGCCAGGTTAGATGCAGTTTAGAAGAAAGAGTGCATTCACAACTTTAAATCAACCCTGACGACGCAACAGTACGATCAACAAGTGCGGTGCATAAACAGCGCAAGGAACATGAGTAAGTGACAGTGTTTAATTTTAAGATAATAATTGTATAGGCTAGATAATTTAAGAAAAAAATTTTTTTTATGTCAATCACTTGGGATCAATATTTGCAAGACATTATAATCATAAAAGAACAAATTATTAAGCAGTCAAAGCGGGCTATAAAAAAGGAGGTACCCAAAAGTGAAAAAATTAGAAAAGAAATAGGCGAACAGTTAGTACAGTTATTTAATCATTTTACTAAAAGCGTACGAAGTCAATTTGAAAAGTTAAACGATAATCAAAGGGTGGTAGTTAAAGAATTATTCTGGATCATTAGAGATAAAGTAATAAGGTCATTTCAAGCGTTACAAATAAATTATAAAATCCCTAATAGCTGCGTTAAACAAATAAATCCATTAGTACTAGAAGACATTAATTATAGTGACGAGGATTCAACCATTGACAACAAGACTTTAACTAATATTGAATTTTTTAACTTAGCTAGCAGAATACTCCCGCAGGAATTTGACGGAAATCCGACAAAATTACGCGCATTCGTACACGCACTTATATTATTAAATCAAAATTCAGCGGATCATGACAATAATGCGGTAGCTTACGTTAAAACACGCTTAATAGGTAAAGCACGCGATTTAGTGACGAATGAAAATTCAATACAAGCAATTGTAGATGTTTTAAAAAATGGAATTAAGGGCGAAAATTCACAGCTTTTAACCGCGAAACTTTTAAATTGCAAACAAAATCACAAAGATGCTACATCATACACAACGGAAATAGAATCTCTAGCAGAAAACTTAAAACAAGCATTTATCTCAGAAGGCGAGCCAATAGCAGTAGCAGGTAAATATGCCACTGACAATGTCATTAGGTCACTCTCGCAAAATGCTAATTCAGATAGAACCCAGTTGATAATGGAAGCTGGAAATTTCTCAAATGTACAGGAAGCATTAACTAAATTTGCAAACATAACATCTTCCATGTCGACAGTTACTAATAACCCGAACGTTTTTTACACAAACCGGAACACCAATTACTATAGGACAAATAACTCAAATCGCGGACATAGGCCGTTAAACAGGTGGAATAACAACCGAGGCAGAAACAATAATTTCCAACCTCATATTAGATCACCACATACGCAACAAAGTCGTGGACGAAATTTTAGATTTAACAATTATTTTAGACCGAAATTTCACGCGAACCGTAAGACCATTAGCATTAGAATCGGGAAACGAACAGTTCCCCCAGCAGGAACAACTGGGGGACGCTGCGTAAATATTTTTAATTGCCAATTATCTTTCACTAATTTTGTAACACTACATTTCTTTTAGATACAGGAGCGGATATTTCAATTTTTAAATGTACAAAAATTAATAACTATCAAATAATTAACACCTCTAATATTAGCAATATCAAAGGCGTTACTGAAGGCATCATCCAATCATTAGGTATTACTGAAACAGATATTTTTGTTGACAATTACAAAATTTCACATACTTTCTATATTGCAGACGAAAATTTTTCTATACCAACAGATGCAATTTTAGGTAGAGACTTCATTTCTAAATACAAATGCACATTAAATTATTCAAACTGGACTATGACAATGAAAATTCTACATAATCAATATGTTGTTGTTCCCATTTATAATAGCCCAGAGGCAAATAATGTAATGATAGTGCCAGCACGTTCTGAAGTTATACGATATTACCAAAAATTCGAAGAGCTGAAAGAAGACGCTGTAGTGGTAAACAAAGAATTATATCCAGGAGTTTTTGTAGCACGTACAATTGTGTCAAGTAATTCTCCTCTAGTAAAAATTATTAACACAAATTCTGATACAATCACATTAAGAAATATTCACATTGAGACACTCAGTCTAGATGATTTCCATGTATATCATATTACCAACGATCAAGACGATAGATTAAGTAAATTAGATAAACAATTAAACCTAGACACTGTTCCAATTATCGTAAAAGATAAAGTAATTAAAATTTGTCAAAAATTTGCAGATATTTTCGCATTAAAATCGGATAAAATATCAATCAACAATTTCTATAAACAAGAATTAAAATTAGTAGATAAGAAACCGGTGTACATAAAAAATTATCGTAGTCCACATTCGCATAAACAGGAAATAAATCAACAAATAAATTAAATGCTAGAACATGAAATAATAGAACCCTCTAGATTTCAGTACAACAGTCCAATCTTACTAGTTCCCAAAAAATCAGAAAATGGAATTAAAGAATGGCGTTTAGTAATCGACTACAGACAACTAAATAAAAAATTAATCGCCGAAAAATTTCCATTACCTCGTATAGACGACATTTTAGATCAGTTAGGTCAAGCCAAATGGTTCTTTGTAATTGACTTAATATCAGGTTTTCATCAAATACCGCTGGAAGAAAATTCACGCGATATGACGTCTTTTAGTGTAGATGCTGGATCCTTCCGATTTACTAGATTACCCTTCAGACTTTCAGTGAGTCCCAATAGTTTTCAAAGAATGATGTCAATTGCATTTGCAGGAATCACCCCTGAAAAAGCATTTTTATATATGGACGATTTAATCGTTATTGGTTGCTCTGAAAAACATCATTTATCAAATTTACAGAAAGTATTTGAAACGTGTAGAAAATTTAATTTAAAATTAAATCCGGAAAAATGTAAATTTTTCAGAAACGAAGTTACGTATTTAGGTCACAAAATTACAGATAAAGGGATTCTCCCAGATGATTCAAAATTTCAAATTATTAAACAATATCCAATCCCGAAAAACGCGGATGAAGTAAAAAGACTGGTTGCATTTACAAATTATTTTCGCAGATTTATACCACAATTCGCAAAAATAACATTGCCATTAAACAAATTAACGAGAAAACACGCAAAATTTATATGGACAGATGAATGTCAAAATTCTTTCAATTTACTAAAAAATTCCTTATTATCCCCTCCAATTCTTCAGTATCCAGATTTTTCTAAACCATTTATAATTACAACAGACGCTTCACAAAGTGCTTGCGGGGCTGTTCTCTCTCAAAATTTTAACGGACACGAACTTCCAATAGCATACGCTTCACGCTCATTCACAAAAAGCGAAATTAATAAAGCTATCATTTTAAAAGAACTACTCGCAATACATTGGGAGATCAAATATTTTCGTTGCTACATTTATGGGACAAAATTTCTCATTAAAACTGATCATCGTCCTTTAATTTATTTATTTTCAATGAAAGGCCCAACTTCTAAATTAACGAGAGTTCGTCTTGAACTTGAAGAGTACAATTTTGAAATCCAATATGTTAAAGGTAAAGACAATGTTTGCGCTGACGCATTGTCTAGGATTAGTATAGACGATTTAAAAAATATGCACAACAATGCGACACAAATACTCGCTATAACTAGGTCAAATGCGAAACCAAACACAACTACCTCAACGAATCAACTAACGCAAAGTAAGGGTAATTCGAATAAAAACAATAAAAATGACGTTTATATAAAACCTAAAGTTTACGAAGTTATAGACTATTCTGACACTTAAATTGCCATTAGTAAAATTCGAAGTTAACGATGCATCATTAAAAATGACAATCATAAGTAAAAGAAAATTATGCGCACAAAATGAAATCTCAATTACTAAGGATGATAATGCACTAGAGCAATTATTATTTAAGCTAGACAGTATGGCTGGTGATTGTAAATTTCAAAAAGTTAAAATAAACCTAGGTGATAATATATTTAAAAAAATACTCTATTAATACATTTAAGGATGTAGGAGAAAAGTGCCTTAGAAAAACAACTATTGTTTTACGTAATAAAAGAAAACTTATAACAAATAAAAATGAGAAATTGAAACTTATAGAATAATTTCACGATAATTCACTACTAGGAGGTCATTGCGGTCAAAAACGGTTACTGAAAAAACTAAAGTCCTGTTATTTTTGGAAACAAATGTCTCGTGACGTAGCGCGTTTTGTTAAAAAATGTCACAAATGCCAAATTAATAAAATCAAATTAAAACAACCAGAACCAATGACTATAACACCGACTCCTCAAAAGCCATTCGATATCGTATGTATTGATACGATTGGGAAACTACCAACATCAAATGATGGGAATCAATTCGCTATAACAATACAGTGTGAACTAACAAAATACATAGTGATAATACCAATCCCTAATAAAGAGGCAGTAACGGTAGCAAACTATTTAGTAAAGAATTTCATTCTTATTTATGGACCTATGAAAGAAGTTCGAACAGACATGGGCACAGAATATAAGAATCAGGTATTCGACAATGTAACTAAACTACTCGATCGAACATCGCATATACACCGCATATCATAGTCAATCTATAGGGGGTTGTGAAAGAAACCACCGTGTTCTGAATGAATATTTACGTATGTATGTAAATGATTCAAAATCAGATTGGTCCACTTGGACACAATATTATGCATTTTGTTATAACACAACACCGAATACGTACCATAATTATACTCCATTCGAGCTGGTATTTGGCAGAAATGCCATTATCCCAGAGTCACTAAACGGATCACGTGTAGACCCTCTTTATAATATAGACGCTTATGATAAGGAATTACGGTATAGGTTGCAATACGCTCATAAGCGAGCGAAAGAGCACTTAGAAAAGGCTAAAATAGACCGTGCGACTGCTCATAATGCCAATGCTTGTCGACAAAATTTGCAACCAGGTGATCTTGTTATACTAACCAATGAGGAACGACACAAATTTGATCCTTGGTACCAGGGTCCGTATACAGTGGTTAGTGTTCAAGAACCGAATTGTACAATTAAAAATGTAGACGGAAGACAATTGACAGTACACAAAAATCGAATAATAAAATATATGTCAAAGTAGTATGTTAGAATATAAGTATAGTCTTAAGAGTGTGAGTAGACATAGACAATGTACCTTAATAATGTTAATGTTAATGTTAATAATGTCCTATTCTCCTTAAGAAGGGATGGATACTGGTAGTTAGTTGTTTTATACCTTAGACATGTACTTGTAATTATTTTATGTATTTAACTACATAATCTTCTTAATTCAAATCAAATCTTTTCCTTTATTCGAGAATGCCCTCGCAAGTGGCCATAGCAAGGATCATTCTCCTAAAAGGGGAAGGTGTGATGCAATTACGAAACATTCAATTTCATTCCATTTCGATAGAATAAGTAAAACACATCTAAGAGTTAAACTAGTTAAATTACTTTGTATGCAAATATGCAATAACAATTATTTCAATATAAATAGACCAATGTACTAAAGGAATGTAAAGTCATGCATTCTTATCAACACACTTTTTAATATTATAAATAGAAGTAACCAGGTAAAACTAGAACAATATACTCTTGTCGTTAAAGACATCATTGTTAATGTGTGCAATAAATAATCTGTATAAAACATGTGAGAATAAATACTAACACCACTCTAACCTTAACAAACACCAATTGGGGTTAAATACTACAGTACATAACATATTGAAGTAAATTTAAGATTTTCATATTAGTATTAATTACACTTATAAAATAAACAACAAGTAATCATTTATCTATAAAATACCACATAACCTAGCGCGAAATTTGAAAATTCTCAGCAAAAAGTTCAGGGAGGATTGATAATATTTTGGACTTGTGTTTGCAAAAAGTGCTTAACGCAAACAAAAGGGGGAACGCCAAAATGATATTCGCAAAAAATAATGAAGCATAAAAAATACAAATTTGCTGCAACACAAGGTAAATTAACCCGCTACCCGTTGTTACGTTGTAAAAATAATAACTATCTGAGGAAAAGTTAGTCAAATGGTAGAATGCATTCAAATGAGCAATTATTTTAACTTTTGAAAATTAATTATTTACATACTTCCCGTTAAGGAAGAACAAAAATAAAACAAAACAAACAATAAATCGAATAGTTCAATGATTGGTATCTTACTTATATGGATCGTTAGTGGAATTCACTAAATACATTTTCAAAAATGTCAGAAGTAAGCTTCATTTGCAGTAAAGACTTTAATAGATGTTAATGTAGAACGAAACGATGGAAACGTTCAATACTTGAAAGACAAAACTTTTATAACAGTTCATGTTCAGCACTCTATATCGTAGGTGGTAAGAAAGATATTAACATAAAATTTTTAAAATCCTGACATCTCATAACCAATAATTTATAGGAAATAAAGCAGAAGCATCTTTCTTGTAGGAAAATGTCATTTCCAAAATTTATACAATAAAACGTACTCATCACAAAACGTTTTCAAGAGAATCAACAGCAAAAGCATAGTAAGGGAGAGCTTGAAGGAGAAGGTCTTTTTGTTTCTCGTATAATATGTTGAATTTGTTCCTCTGTTTTTCAAAAATTTGATAGAAACATAAATACTAGCTATCATCAGTCTCACGGAAGACTTCTTGAAGAACTAGCAATATAAACAAGGGGAAGAAGCACCGATTGATATCATCAGTCGTCGCCAATTTATTGATGACAAACTTGGAAAAATAACCTTTAAAACAGTCAAAGACAAACTAAGTTTATGGCTAAGATAAGTACATTCATGTTATGAACGCATTCAGAAAGGAAATTGAATGAACATTTACGATGGAGATAGAAAGTCAAAACCAATAACTACTTCTATTTAGTATATTTAGTCTTAGGTTGATCGTATATTTAGTATATTTAGTAATGCAATATTTTGTTTCTTTATTATGTATATTTGTACACTGCTTGAGTTATGTTTTTCATATTTGTCCAATAATTGTAATTAATTATTCTGTTGGACAATAAACGCTATTTATCTGTTTATCTATTTATTTATTTATTTATTTATTCTATGTATTAGTGCAAACGGGAAACGTAAGTTTGGGGCACACGTTCTTCCGAGAAGCAACACATAACAATAAATACCTAAATGAACAATCACACCAGCATTCGGCACAACTACAGTAGCTCGTCAAAACACTATTAACCGAATCTCAGCGACCAACGAAAGAAGCATCAGAAATGGATAAACTAAAATCGACACTACAAGAAAATAGATTTTGTGAAAACGACATAAAGAAAGCCGAGACAGAAAGAAGAAGGAGAAGGAGAGGATGCCGAAAAAATACTACACACTTATGTATAAAAATAATAATTAAGGAACGTAGAATCAAAGCTATATTTATGACTGACGAAAAACCAATACAGCCCCTTTCAAATCCAAAAATTAAAATTAATTTGGCAGACCAAGGAATTTATGAAATTCCATGCAAGAGCTGTGATTGAACCTACACAGATCAAACTGAAGAATCAACGCAAGACGAGAAGACACATCAGTTACATCACATACTGTAGGTTTTTAATAAGCCAAGAAGACAGCATCGGTCAACCATCTGACTCAAAGAGTAATACAAGAGGTCACCGAGATAGAAGAACTACCGCTCAGTTTCAACACAAGGACGATACGCAGAGGCCTCTAAACATATCGAAATTAACGGTAATTAAAACCAAACATCGACAAACCATCGAAGAAGGTAAAGAAAACAGAAAACCAGAAAAGCAAAAACAAAGAAAGATAACACGGTATATAAGCACGCTGCAACATTATAAATCAGTTCAGTGCCAATTACGAGAAGCAGGGACATGGCAGACCGTGATGCTTAATATAAAAAGTTAGGAAACACCATACCAAAGGAAATGTATACATATTAAGTTTAAATCAGGGCTTATCCAATTTTTTTTTTGTGAAACTAGCTTTTTATACTTATAGGCGTTGTTATGAGATGAATTTTCTATCACAGTTAATTATTGATGGATTGAATGAGTGATGTTACATTTTAAAGATAAAATTAAAACTTTGCCATAATTGCAACCTGTGCTTACATTGATACATTTTTTCTATCCTGGGACAGATACACAAATTTGTTAGGGTTGAACTATACTTTGTAGCCTCATAACAGCGAACTGCTAAAATAGCACCGATATGGTACAATCTCAACAAAATTAACTATGATGACGCCTCGACGACGATGGCCCAAATTAACAACAATTCGTAACTTACATCTTAATTGATTTATACTTTAACTTTCAAGATCTATACTTCCATTTAAACTGAACTAAAAAAGAGAAGCAATCATCTGCCCGCTCTACAAATGTACTTAGATTCGGTAAATAACAACTCATCATTTTACATGAAAACAACGATAAAAAACAAGAGAAGGCATTTCCGGGAAGCACGAAATATGATAACACTACCAAGGACTGTAAATTGAGTTAAATAAGTTCTCAACAAGATTTACAAAATCCAGATTAAGTGACCATTCCATATGATCGATTTTATGCAAACAACTTAATCGATTTATACCAAGAACTCCAGACCATAATTATGATAGAACGCCACAGTGTGTGAAAATGGCCGTGATTAAGTTCAGCAAATTAAACGATCTATGTATTTATACATTTGAACTAAACAATTTAAATTTCTGCGTAATTTCTTCATTAAAAAAATATCTTTTCTCTAGCGATCATAATAGATATTTATGTTATAAGGATCATAATAACAATCATTATGGTACTAACCGTGAATATTATCAAGAGATGCGTCAGCAGAGTCTGATAACACGGCGTTCATACAAAATTTTATATTCCGGCGATTTTTGTTTAATCAAATTTCTTGTTGCATTTGAGTTTACAAAATGACAAGTTTTAGTGACGGCAAGCAGATTTCCGCCAAGTGTAAACGTAGCTTAATTTAAATATTTCTGCTTACTATACCTATACATTTTTTTTATTATAGTACTTAGTACTAAAATGAATTCATTACAGTACTCAGTCCAATAAAGTGTGTCATTTTGACACTTAAAATGAAATCCATCAATATACTGAATTAATTAATTCCTATATTACGCAAACAAAAAAAACTATATTACTTAATTTTCACGCAATGTGACATACCGTGTATGCATGGTGGCTTTGTGCACGTCACTAGAAATTTGAAATAAAAAAAAAACTTCTCAAAGACAATTTTTTATGCAAAAGAATTTTTTTTCCGTTGAACAGTTTATATGTGTAACCCATAGACTTAAAAATTTTAAAGAAAGTTATTCTACCGCCTTTGTAACCGTAACTATTGCGAGTGTTTGTTAAAATCTTGTCTGACGAAAAATTTCCATTTTTAAAATTATATTTCCATATGTCTTTGCAAATCCTTTCTAATTAAAAAATCAAGTCAAATCAAGTAGTTACGCATTAAAAATTTTTTTTATACTTTTATCGTTCATCTACAAAACCTATAAAAACTTTAATGAATTCATTGACAGATTTGAGGTTTACCCCAAAAATAAATTTATTTTTTTTAATAATTCTCTATTACTGTGGTAATCTTTTTGAAACAGAGCGAATTCCTTTTTAATTTGCATCTGCAATCAAGTTTGAGTCGCAGCAATATTGAGAATTACAACATAAAGAATAAGAATGGTAAATTCCTAGTATACAGCATTATATAGAAGAGGATACATCTAGAATAAAATGTAAGTTTCCATCTTTGTTTTTTGTATTTAATCCCTATTTAACGTTGATGCTCGCTACCCTCATCAAATTAAATACATTTTTCGTTTGTGAATACAATATTGAGTAGTGTAAATACAGTTAGTTTAAAAGATATTTTCAGTATCTCTAATTCACAAATAGAAAACTAAATATATACGGTCTACTGATTATAGATCGAAAAATCATTGCCTTGTAATTAATGAATCAGCAAACTTGTTCGCATGTTTTGATAAAAACAAACATACGAAACGATAGTCATCAATCAGAAATACATAAAACAACTATATTACTTTTTGATACACCTTTCATGACGATTTTCTGACAAATAAACCACTGGTTTGAGAGAATATTAGTATAAGCATTCGGACAAAGTTTACGATATTTCATGTTATTAAAAATAAGTTACTTTTATAAGAGAATTAAAAACCATACAAAAAATTGTCGTTGTACAGGAACAAAACGAGTCCTCCCACTTGTGTATACTTTCTTAAATTTCAATAAATGTTGTTTCTACGTTAATTTTGAACCAACTTAAATGGTAGCGGGTGTTCAATAAAGCATTAAATTACCTAGCTTTCCTAGTATCCTTTAAATATAGTATTTACTGACTGATACTCTTGACAATATTTGATTATTCTTAAAAAAAAGTTGCAAAATGTTTTAGGTATTATAATTGTTAAATTATAAGAGATTCAATGAACTTACCTTGTAGCGATCGGAGCTTGTCCTTGCCCTAAAGACAAACTCTGAAAGTGATCAGCCATTCCAGACGTATCCGCTAGATTAATTAATGAACTTGTAGGGTCCACTCCTGGTGATAGCACAAATATCAAGGGCGTTTGTGGAATAGACTCTTCAAAGACAGCTTTAATATCCAGCACTGGCGGTTCTATAAATTTTGGTCCCATCTGACTTGTTATATAATTTCGTATGCAATATGAAATACGATCTTGGCGTATGCAACGTAAAAATAGCATTTTCTGAAATTCATTGCAAACGTTTTCCCATTCACCTGCAATATTAGAAGTTACTGAGGTTTCTCCAGTAATATAAACAGAAGTAAACCTATTAAGGGAGTATTTTCTGGTTCTGTGTTAATGTACCAATCCCGCCAATCTCTTGTAAACTGCTCAAATGATCCGATAACACCATGAAAACCGACAATTTTATCTAATTCTGTAAGATTATCCCAACCTTCTTCAGAAAGCCATGCTGCAAATGTAATATATTTAACATTTAGATATTACTGCTCTATGCTACATGAATTAATTTCATAAATTACAACTACATGATTTTAACACGAAAGTAGTATTGTTCGCGGATGATACCACGTTAAGCGTAAGTGCTTTAAGAATGAACAGTTTAATTGTTAAATCGAACTTAATCAGCCTTCAATCTAAGGAATGGTTAAAAAACAGTTTTAAATAATGATAGTGATAATGGTAAAACAAGGGTTTTACCGCGCTATCAACAACACTGGTCAAGTTTTGGGACCCAAAACCAAACTGACATGGTAATACGGCGTATGTGGCTATTCAACTGATCAAAGCAACTTATATGCTTCGTAATCTAGGTGATCATGTATTCACTTCGGTGTTAAGACCGCCATATTTGGGTACTTGAATTAACTGAACATGTGTATGAGAACGCCCAAACTATAAATTTTATATCGAAACAGTGCGACGGGGTATTTATATTAGTTGATTAAAAATTGTTCAGTCAGTTTTTGTATGTACCCAGATTCGTACTGTTTCCTTTACGATGGATCGTACGTCGTTTACCAGTTCAATGTTACCGACCATTTTTTCTGCCCAGAGAATTTCCAATTCATGAATCAGTAATATAGCTATTCAAGGAATTGTATTCAATCGATCGTGTTTTATCGAATTCCTTGGACAGGGCAACCACTCTTCCGTTGGTGCTTTCCTCAGTTAGTAGAGGGATAATTGTCTGCGTATACTTTTTACTGCAGCTACTGCGCAAGTGATTCCTGCAACCATAGGTAGTGTGCTGCATTAGTATAATAAAAAATCTTTATTAGTTTGCTATGTACCGTTTAGTGATTAGGATTTCGTCAGGTTCAAGCATAACGATATGCTCGTATAAACTTGGCGTACCTTTGTATTTTATTTCTTTAAGGCCCAAATTTTTTCCTTCTTTCACAGGCGTATTATCAATTGTCTTTTTATCCGTTTTGGTGTCATAAAGAACGCCATATGTGTTTGTCAACAGTACTTTTAGTATCTTTCATTATCCGTTCAATGTACATACGAGACAATTGTCGCACTGCTCGTGTAATTCTCGTGCAATGGGTTCGTCAGATAAAGTAGAACTTCTATTGGTGCTTAACAGTTTCTCTTCTTCAGACCGGATATCCCCTATCACAGAATTCCGTAAGAATTGAGGATGTGGGTTTCTTTGAAAATATGGTTTCCTAGCTAAAATACTGAACTACTAAGGAGTGTCTACCTGAAATATGGTAATGAGGGTGCACTCTGCCACGCAAGGTTTCGGAAATATTTTATCATCGTCATGCTTAACGTAGATTGATTTTATTTTCAACTGTTTGTAAGTGTTTACCAAATGCAGTTCTCTACCGAATTGAGCCGCATTAGGACTATTGTTGCATAGGGTGTACAGATGTTTGTTTACTTCTATGTTGATTATGTAAGATAAATTTTAAATACGTGGTTACGGTCTTATATGTTGATCGAAGCCATTTTTGAAATGACTATTGCACACTTCCACATCCTTATTTATCACCAGAAATCCATCCTGTTCGCATTCCAGCACATATTCCGAAATAATTGTATACTTATTGTGGCGCTAAAGTGGTCTGTATACAAATGCCTCAAATTCAAATTATCCTATCCGAAGGGTCTAATAAGGAATTGTAGTATACGCCTGGCTCAAGTGAAAACAATCAATGGCATGGATCGCGATTGAAAAATATGACCTGATATGATTCTGCTTCTTGTAAACGGTATCGTCAATAATAAATCCCGAGTTGGATTTGTTCGACTGTATAGTGTCTGCATTATCACTGAAGGTGAAGCCACCCATATCCTTCATGGTCAGTACAATCTCTTCCAAAAACTCTTATTCTGATTCAGAGATTTCGAATAGAAATATACATGTTTGAATCGTAGCCGTAGAACCACATACTATACACGTCCGGAAGTAAGGTAAAACATTATAGTTTCTTCATCTCGCAAATAAGAGGTTTATATTCCACTAGTAGAGAATCAGCCAATAAGCGAAGATTCCAGCTTTGAATGTCTCCAGTAGTATAGAAGGCGGGTTCTGATCCACTTTTGTCACTAGATTTGTCACCAGATTTGGAAAAAATCACCAGAAAAGTCACTAGATTTCTAGGTTGGTAACATTGCCTATTTCAAGGTCTCCTCAGGTCACGTGGTAGGTTGGTAACCCAGCTAAGTCTCTTCAAGGTCACCGCTTCAAGGCCACGTGGTAGGAAAGGTGTGTACTTCTGCAAGGTCATTTCTTCAAGGTCACCTCAGGTCACGTTGTAGAAAGGTTGATAACCCCTCTAAGTCTCTTAAGGTCACCTCAGGCCGCGTGGTGGGTTGGTAACCCTGCTAAGTCAAGGTCACGTTGTAGGTTGGTAACCCTGCTTCTTCAAGGTCACCTCGGGCCACGTGGTAGGAAAGGTTGGTAACCCTGCCAAGTCTTTTCAAGGCCACGTAGTAGGTTGGTAACCCTGATAAGTCTCTTCAAGGTCACCGCTTCAAGACGATGTTGTAGGAGGGGTTGGTAACCCTGCTAAGTCTCTTCAAGGCCATGTTGTAGGAAGGGTTGGTAACCCTGATAAGTCCCTTCAAGGACACGTGGTAGGTTGGTAACCCTGCTTCTTCAAGGCCATGTGGTAGGTTGGTAACCCCGCTTCTTCAAGGTCATCAATTCAAGGCCACGTGGTAGGTTGGTAACCCTGCTAAGTCAAGGCCACATGGTAGGAAAGGTTTGTAACCATGCTAAGCCTCTTCAGGTTGGTAACCCTACTAAATCTCTTCAAGGCCACGTGGTAGGCGTGTAACCCTGCTTCTTCAAGGTCACGTTGTAGGTTGGTAACCCTACTTCTTCAATGTCACCTCGGGCCACGTGTTAGGAAAGGTTTGTAACCCTGATAAGTCTCTTCAGGTTGTTAACCTTGCTAAGTCTTCAAGGTCACCGCTTCAAAGCGATGTTGTAGGAAAGGTTGGTAACCCTGCTAAGTCAAGTCCACCTGGTAGGAAGGGTTTGAAACCCTGCTTCTTCAAGGTCATCTCAGGTCATGTTGTAGGAAAGGTTTGTAACCCTGCTAAATCTCTTCAGGCCACGTGGTAGGTTGGTAACCCTGTCTCTTCAAGGTCACCTCAGGTCACGTTGTAGGTTGGTAACCCTGCTAAGTCTCTTCAAGGTCATCGCTTCAAGGCCACATGTTAGTTTGGTAACCCTGCTAAGTCTCTTCAAGGTCATCGAGAACACGTTGTAGGAAAGGGTTTAACCCTGCTGAGTCTATTCAAGGTCATCGATTCAAGGCCACGTGGTTTCCAAGGTCATCACCTAGTCTTCAAATCCAGGGTCACCAATCAATTCACTGGCTGAGTGTTTGTCACGCCCCCCACGAAGTTCATTGACCTCTGTCTCAATCATGTCTATGCATGTTTCAAGGTCATCAAGCAATGTCACGCCCTCCAGTGCTTTCAAGTGGTTCCCTAAAACAGATAGACGTTCCCCAAAACAGGTAGCCGTTTCTTAAACAGGTAGCCGTTTCCTATAAACAGGTAGCCGTTTCCAAAAACAGGGGGTCTGTTTCCCAAAACAGATAGCTGTTTCACAACCGTTTCCCCCGAAGGTTACACGAGAGCACAAAAGCGATTCATTGTTCAGGTCGAGTTATAAAAATCGATTGTTATCCACTTTCCAATTCTAGGAAATCAAGAACAAAGACGATGCATTGTTCAAGCCGACGGTTCAAAGTCTATGCTTACACTTTTCGAGGTCACACCTTTAAGAACGAAAGCGATTCATTGTTCCGTTATAATTTCTAAAAATAGATTGTTATCTAAATACACTTCGATTCTAAGAAATCAAGAACAAAGACGATTCATTGTTCACAAAGTCTATGCTTATAATTTTCAAGGTCACATAAAAGAACAAAGACAATCCATTGTTCCGTTATAATTTCTAAAAATAGATTATTATCCAAATACATCTCAATTCCAGGAAATCAAGAACAAAGACCATCCATTGTTCAAGACGACGCTTCAAAGTCTGTTTATAATTTTCAAGGTCACACGAGAGAACAAAGACGATTCATTGTTCTGGTTGATTTATAAAATGGATTGTTATCTAAATACACTTCGATTCTGGGAAATCAAGAACAAAGGAGATTCATTGTTCTAACCAACGCTTCAAAGTCTATGCTTATAATTTTCAAGGTGACATCTCTTATAACAAAAGCGATTCATTGTTTTGGCTGAGTCGTAGCTTCTGAAAAGGTGATCCGAACTTATCCGACCTTACCCGAACTTATCTCTATATAAGTAGATAAAGAACAGTCCCACGTCAGTCGATACATTGCAATCGTCACAACAACAAATTACCTAAAGTAAAGAGTAATTATAATTACTTAATCACCAGTGTGTGCATCATATTTTTACAATCGTGACTAGAACCGTTGTGAAAAGCAAGTTGTTAAAAGTTCATTATTATGTGTGTGGTTTATATTGTTAACTATGAGTATTCCAAGTAGTAGTGAGATGGTTAATTTAACAAGGCGTGTTGTTCCCTTATTGAAAACAAAAAAGGAGTTTTCGAGGCACATCCGTATAGTTAACACCAATATCAAGCTATTGCAAGATATAATTAAACATAAAATTTATTATGAGACCAATGAAAGTCTGCTTAAGCTTGAGAGCAATTTAGCATTGCTCAAGTGTTATCTGGTTAGATTGAGACGGTTAAAGAATGCTTCAGAGAAGGTTGGTAGTGAATTGTCAATAAAAAAGGTATGCATAAATTACATTGGTACCCCCTAGACTCATGTTTTAATGGTAGGTTGCTTACAGGAATTATAATCAATATGTCAAACATTAAGGACCCTTTGATATTTTTACTTAACACGTATAATAGTTTTTCACGTAAGGTGAAATTAATGTTAAGGCAATCCATGCTAAAGGTGAATGTGGTCTTAGCTGCAATTTCATGCAACCCCAAAATCATAGTATTGAGTTGAAGACGTTTGCCACTAAAAATTGCGTTATTGATATTTCAATCAATGCGTGTCTGGTACAATGAGAACGTGTATGATAAGTTGCGGATAAAATTAGAGGAGTTTTCCGAAAGGGATTCCGGTTGGGCATTACATGAAGTTTTACATTTAAAAGTGAATATTAATAGCTATGTCCCATTTAGAGGTGGTCATTCAAGCTATGTTAAAGTTCCACGCTTCATAGAAGTAAAGCATGCAGTTGTTAATGTTAAAAATAACGATGAGTATTGCTTCCTGTGGGCCATTGTTTCGGCATTATCTCCGCAATATCATACGGAAAGGGTTCAAAGCTATCCTCATTTTAGAGATGTTTTGAAGTATGATTCAATTCACTTTCCCATGCAGCTGGATGATGTAAAAAAATTGAGAAACTAAACAACCTCGCAATTAATTTGTACTGCATAAATGGTAAAAAAGTTGTACCCCTTGTATTGAGTAATCAGCAAAGCGATAGAGAACCCATAAATCTTTTAATACTTTCTGCTAATGATCAGGCTGGGAATGATACTGCATACCATTTCACATGGATTAAAAATATGTCAGCTTTATTTTCAAAACAGATATCAAAGCATGGTCATAAGAAAGTAATTTGTAACCTATGTTTGAATCATTTTTGGTCTGAGGTAGCTTTAGAAAAGCATTTAACATATAGCAATCAACTTAATCAATGCTAAGCTAGGCTGCCTACCGAAGCGGAAACGAATTTACAGTTCAAAAATTTCGCATTTCAAGAAAAGGTGCCATTTGTTATTTATGCCGATTTAGAAAGTATTTTAGAGAAGTGTGCAAATGATATCGAAAGTAATACTCTATTTCAGTCCAAACATACACCTTTCAGCATTGCTTACTCTTTGAAGTGTTCATATGATGATTCTTTATCTCGATTTAGGCTTCATAGAGGAAAGGATTGCATTCAATGGTTTGTTAACGAGCTTCAAAGTATTGCACATTGGGCTACCGAAATAATCAATCAAATAATTCCTATGGGTACTTTAAGTCTCAGTCAGGTTGAGCAATTTGAAAGCGCCACGATTTGTCACATTTGTCGAAAACCATTTACTAATTCTGATATAAAAGTTAGAGACCATAATCATCTTACATTAGCATTTCGGGGGGCAGCGCACCAGGCATGTAACCTAAACTATACAGACTCCCACATTCTGCCAGTTGTGTTCCATAATTTATCAGGTTATGATTCTCATTTCATCATTAGAGAATTGGCTAGTGTTCCCGGTTTGATTTCACTACTGCCCATAAACAAAGAAAGATTCACGAAGGCAATGGAAGGCACCAAAATTAAGTTTAGATTTATTGACTCTTTCAGATTTATGAGCAGTAGTATTGAAAAGTTGTCAGACTATTTGGAGGATAGTAAAAAAATTATTACCCGCGCTAGTTGCAACAATGATGAGGAATTTTCTCTAGTAGTTCGCAAAGGTGTGTTTCCTTATGAGTATATTGATACGTGGGATAAATTAAACGAGACCACGCTCCCGCCCAAAGAAGCATTTTTCAGTCATCTTAATAATGAGGGAATCAGTGATGAGAGTTTTGCGCATGCGGTTAACGTTTGGAACAAATTTAGTATTACATCGTTAGGGAATACTCGGATTTGTATCTAAAAACAGACGTTCCACTTTTAGCAGATATTTTCGAGAACCTTCGGCAAACTTGTTTAAGTACTTACGAGCTTGACCCTCTACACTATTATACAGCTCCCGGTTTAGCATTCGATGCTATGCTTAAAATTACACAAGTAAAGTTAGAATTATTTACAGACATTGATATGTTAATGTTTATTGAAGGAGGGATTAGAGGTGGTGTAGCTCAATGTTCAAATCGGTATGTTAAAGCTAACAATAAGTGCATGGGGAAAAATTTGATCCCACCTCCGAAAGTGTGTATTTAATGTACTACGACGTAAATAATTTATATAGAGCCGCCATGTCAGAATTTCTACCATTTGGCGATTTTTCTTTTGTTGATGAAGCTAATTTTGAAACGTTAAATTTAATAAACCATCCCGATGATTCGGAAATTGGTTATATAGTCGAGTGTGATTTAGACTATCCTATAGAATTACATGAGAGTCACTGTGATTTACCGCTGGCACCGGAACATATGGTTCCACCCACGCCTGATTCCAAAATGAAAAAATTACTGCTTACCTTGTATCCAAAACGTAATTATGTAATTCATTACAGAAATTTGAAAGTATATTTAAAATATGGATTGAAGTTGGTAAAAGTACACCGTATATTACGTTTTAAACAGTCCCCGTGGTTTAAAAAAATACATAGATTTAAATACAGCCATGCGTCAGCAATCTCAAAATGAATTCGATAAAAATGTCTATAAATTAATGATTAATAGTGTTTTCGGGAAGTTGATGGAAAATGTACGTAAGCATAAGAATATACGTTTAGTAACAAAATGAGAGGGTCGCAATGGTGCTTCTGCTTACATATGAAAACCAAATGTTCATAGTTGTACAATATTTGACAATGATATGCTTATCATTGAAATGAATAAGCTTGAAGTATATTTCAATAAACCTATATATGCGGGATTCAGTGTTTTGGACGTTTCAAAAACTTTTTTTTATAATTTTCATTACGGTTACACGCTACCCAAGTTCCATAATAGTGCGAAGCTTTTGTACACGGATACAGATAGTCTCATATACGCCTTTTCGGTTCGCGATATCTATGAATGTGTTAAAGAGGACATTGATAAATTCGATACATCTGATTATAGTTCCGACAACATCTTTGGACTCCCATTAGTAAACAAAAAAGTCCCCGGCTTAATGAAAGAAATCGTGGCGAAATTATGGTTGAATTTGTAGGACTTCGCGCGAAAATATATGCTTACGCGGTTGATGAAAAGGTTGTAAAAAAAATCAAAGGGTTCTACGCAAGCGAGCGTGAGGCCGATCACGATTAATGATTATAAATAGGTTTTGTTTGATGGTGGCGTAATAAGGCGCTATCAACATCTCATAAGATCAAAGAAACATGATGTGTTTACCATTAAACAAAATAAAGTCATACTTAATCCTTATGACGATAAACGCTTAGTAAATTTTGATTTCACTGATACTAGACCCTGGGGGTACAACTTTCAGTAAACAATGTGATCAAATCTACAGAAAGTACCTGAAGCGTTCTTTGGCCTCCCTGAAAGCTATACATTTATATTGAATATATTGCAACATATTGTTATTCCTGAAGAGTGCTATAAACTCAAAGTATGCAAATGAAGTAATTATTAATTATTTGATAGAAAAATTAGCTTAGACAATACCATTAAAAGTTTTACGAAGTTGTGTACCGATAAAGGTTCGTTAACCTCTAATGATGTAGATAGGATTTGACATGAATTTACCTTAAAATGTACATATACAAGTTATTATGGGGTGATTCATTGTGTACAAATGTTAGCGTAAAAAATATTGTTTATAAAGACACTTTCTATAAGTGAATGTATCGAGACAGCAGCATATTATGCTAAGTGCCTCGCTATTTTAATTAAAGTATTATTAGAACAAAACATTACATATAAGTTGCAACCGTGGGAAAATGAGGAACACCACAAAATTTACCGCTGGATTTTGGAAAACATTGAGAAATGACCAGATTCGGGAATATGGACGTCTAGTAATTTAAACGGTTATAGAAATACTTTAGGTTTACTATATAAGTTGACGTAATATTTAAATAAATATAATTATAATTTTTTTATGTGGTTCTAATTCAGCTAAAAGTTACAATCCCTATAGCTATATTATAACACTAAATCGTCTTTATTGATCCATGATCTTTCA
This sequence comes from Vesta saturnalis, assembly GCA_036346205.1. Classification (NCBI taxonomy): domain Eukaryota; kingdom Metazoa; phylum Arthropoda; class Insecta; order Coleoptera; family Lampyridae; genus Vesta; species Vesta saturnalis. The sequence continues at coordinate 415,450 of JARFJB010000513.1, forward strand.
TCCAATCCCCACCACTTTACGAATAACTTATTATTCTTGGAGCGAAGCACTTTTTCCACAAGGTACACATCCGGATACTTTGTTTTCTGTAATTCATGTTCATAAAAGCCTCCCAGTATAGGTGATCCTTTCATGTCCTCTAACATGTAGGTGATTGGGTTAGTAATGCAAACTTTCACAATCTTGAATAGTTCACTTGACCAATTGGGGGTGTATCCTTTAGCGAAAATACTTTTAAACTTACTGATTCGTACTATGTCACCCACACAATAACGATTCCTATCAACTGTTTTTATGTGAGTGTAAGCCTCTAGCTTTGTATGATTACCGACATCTTTGGGCTTCATTCTTGTAGTTCTATGCTTACGATTGTTATAATCCATCGTTACGGTGTCAATTGTATCAATCCATTTATATTTACCCTGTAGGCTGAATGACTTGTATAGAGCAGACTTAACGGTCCTGATCACTCGTTCCGCAATTGCTGCCTTCTTTGTGCTATAGGTGGAGTAATGGTTAACTCCACAACGCTGCATTAGTTTAGTGAAATGGTCATTGTAGAATTCCTTTCCTACATCTGTCTGCAAATTGGAAGGTTTCCGGCCTTGGCAACTTCCAAGCCCGTTTTCGTTTTTAATCCTTTGGTCCACAAGTATTTAACAAAAACAGTCAATAACTACTAACATATACTTGTAGTCCTTATTTTGTTTGGCATGTGTGTTAAATTAGGCCAAATCTGCTTGCCAGAGGTCATCATATCCCTTAATTATTGTGCGCCTTCGTTTAAAATTTTTTCTTGCGGGTATGTGCAATTCATTGGCGAGTTGTAATTTGGACATGGTCCACAATTTCTTTAAGTTGGTGTAGTTTGTCCTCCAACACTAGATAAGTATTAAAGTTTCCTTTGACAGCTTTCTGAACTGCTTGCAGACAAAAATCAGGGTATCCTTTACTTATAGCATCACCATCTTCTTCCGGTTCCGCCAACTGTGTCAAACGGTTTCCATCCAAATTCAACCTTGTTGATAAATAGTATTGGTTGGTGATGACATCTTGAGGATCTATGGGGTTGGCAACATTGCTGAGTCTCTTATTCTCGATATTGAATTGATTATTATCAATAAGTTGAAACTGAGGGGTTAATTTCTTAAATTGATACTGGGCATGTGACCGTCCAAATTTATCAAGGGGCATTTTAGTTATGATATGTCGACATCAATGCATTCTGATTTATATTGTTCAGAAAACTAGTGTGTGGTCTTTCAATGTATCCATCTTCATACAATTCCTCTACAATTGATATTATATCATTTACGACAATTTTTCTGCCCACAATACTTCTAGATCACGAATTAGTTCATGTACCTCATTCCAACACTTATATTCAATCGGTGTTAATTCCTTAAAAAACATAGCTCCACCTCCCTGAGTTGTGGGTGATGACAGCAAGGGTGTAATTATTTGTGTATACTTTTTGCTGCGGGTTCCTCGAATCTGTCCACTTACATCATAATCTCGCCTTGCAACATTCGTAGCTTCTAAAATAAGTTTACAATTCTTTCTATCCTTTGAATTTACTAGATTTAAATCGGGTTCATTCAAAATAAGCAGATCATATAAACCTGGAGTCCCTTTATACGTGACACCATTAATGATCATATCATTTCCTTTGATCATGATGGGGGTATTACCAATTGTCCATTTGTCTGTTTTGGCGTCGTAGTGGACTTCATAAGTGTGATCAATAGCACTTCAAGATCCCTCATAATACGTTCAACATATATACGAGGTAATTCGTGGTACTGCTCGAGAAATTCTTCAGAAATGGGTTCATTACAGGAATCACCTGCGATACTAAGAGGTTCCGCGGCAGTAATCTTTCTTACGACAGATGTTTCTAGGAAAGGTGGTGTACGAGGAGGGGGATTTATTTGAAAAAACGGAAGCTGAGCTAGGGGGCTTGTCTTCCCTGCTAATGAGGGTGAAATGAAGCGTGGCGGGCTAGTATTAGCCCGTAGGTGGGTTTTTGGGTTTAACGTCAACGGACTCCTTCGGGTGTTTTTTATCAGGATGCATTTTATTCGCTATTTCAGTTAGAGGTTCTATTAGAGGTTTATAAATACTTTCAAACATTCTTTCATTATCAATGCGGGCAGTTTTAATATCATCTCCTTATTATCCATTGTAGCAAAATTGGAGATAGCTGTTAATACCTAAACAGATGAGTAACTACTAAACCACTGAAATCAGGTTAAGGTATTATATATTCATCAAACCTTTTCGTATAGCGACCATTATTGACTTCAGCATCCTTATTTATGACTATGAACCCAAACGGATCTATCCAGCACTTTGAACACATATCCCGAAACAATGTTATGCTTATGGTGGGGCTTACATGATCCTCATACACATGTTTTAGGTTTAATTCATCTTGCTCAAATAATATAATTAGATTCGCATTGTCACGAATTAATTGCTTTGGAATTTTACTGTAAGTTTGACCCAAATAGAAACAATCAATATCGTTATGTCTACCCATAGAGAAATATGCCCTTATGTTATTTTGCTTTTCACAGGCGATATCATTAAAGATAAAGATAGAGTCTGCTTTTGCACAATTCGGCTCAATTACATCTTGATTATCACTGAACGTAAAGTAACCTATATCCTTTATCGGAAGTAGGATTTCCTGTAAAAGTTTGTACTTGTTTTGATTTAATGACTTGGAGTATACGTATACATGTTTAAATTTCAAACCATTTTTCTCAGTAAGCAAACTAATCATTGCGTTTGTTTTGCCGCAGTTGGAGGGGCCACGTATACTATTAGGAAGTAAATCGCCATGTTTTGAAGTACCAGACTTTTCGTCAAAGTCATGATTTTGAATTGGAAGTTTTTGTTTCTGCGCAATTACTTTCATCTTTGATGGATGAAATGAAACTAAACGAATAATTACAACATTTTTATTTATATAATACAGATTATAATTTTTTCACTTCTCCGGTGAGTGGGTTGTACTGCACAATAGCATCGTGGAAAATAAGACCATAGGCAACGATTCCATTATCGAAAGGTGTTAGAGATTCCATTTCCAATTTGATGTCTACTGTTGAGTTTTTTAAGGATTTATTCTGTTTAGAACAGTCCATTACAAATACTGGACATGATTTGAATTCGGTGTAGTTGAATAACGCATCTGTATTATCTTCATCATAGTAGTCACATCGAAAGTTCAAAAAATTGCGATAGGCAGGTATGTATTGGTTAGCACTGAAGTTGAAATGCATTGCTTCATAGGGATAATACTCGGAATTCAGATGTACTTTAAGGTTCCTGATGTTAATGTGATCAAAATTTCCGGCTCTTGCGGACTTTGTGTACCTTTTACCTTGTTGGAATGCAACAATTATCCAGCGTGGTTTTTCCAGTTGCGTTGACGTTTTTATTGGCCATATATCAGAGATTGCTTGTTTTAAAGCAGGTAATTCATATAACTCCCATTGACGAAATGGAACAGTAATAATAGAATTCTTATTTATTCCTTCAAACAAGTCCAGTTTCGCGGTATCACTAAGGGTTAAGTGTGGTACTTTCCATTGAATTTTATTTAGGGTTATTTCCGCATCAACGTCACCATAGTAGCAGTTTGTATCGCTTCTAGATCGAATTAAAATCTGACGCATATTCACGATCACTTGACGATAATCGTCCATTATTCCAAATATGTGGTTCAATGGTATGCATACTGTAAAGGATTTTTCGCCATTTCCTCATCGAATTCTACTTGTAATGGTTCCTCATTCTTTGGTGACCACCCCAAATGGCTTAATGCTTTGCTCTTGCTTGCCGTATAAGAAATATATCCTTTAAGTGTAGATGTTATGCCTGGATTTCGGCAAACGTCCACTCTTTGACCGCCTAACTCATAACGAATCTCTTCGAAAAGGAAGTTGGGGAAATTATTGGTTGTTGCAAGATTTTCCTTCATCTTCTTTTTTCAGCTTACCTTCTATGTACAGAAAACTATCATAAGTAGCTGTAATTAGATCCTGACTTTGAATTAAAATGCGTATTTCTTCGGAAGGTCCATACTTAGAAGAGCCATACGGAAGATAGGTCATCAAAATGTACGTTTTGAAAGATGTTTAATGATTCAGTCATTGTGTAGATGCAATGAGGGTTGATGAGTAATTAAAGATTTACTAAAGGGATGATGTCTTTTATATGAATTTCTTTTCAAACCTTTAAATTAATTGTTATTAATTATGCTTAATTACTACACATTACAGTTTGTTTACTTGATATTTTTCAAGAAGGCGCTATAAATACTTTCATTGTAATACAAAGAAAATCCCTTGTTCACATTAGCACACTTATGAATGCAAACCTATTATTTTAGCAAAATTCATTGTATATTATTTATAGCGAAACCTTTTTCTTCATAACACATTTTCATTAAAGTCTATTAAGTATTATATTACTAATTATGCAATGTAGTTTTGGCAAGTTTTAAAGTTATTAAAAATAATTTTTAAGAATGCAGATGCATTGTGTGATTTTACATATTTTAGATGAATACATATGCATTCAGCTTCAGGTGTGTAAGCGGAACATATCACTGTGCAAAAGAGATAAACATTAAAGTAAACTTCATTCAAGGTCTCTTACACATAACAAATTTAACATTTCTTAGAGATACATTAATATTTTAATTCTATTAAAATATACGTTTTGAAACATGTTTAATGGTTTGGTCACTCAGAACTTTCAATACAATTGATGTTAAAAAGTATCTTTCTGCAGATGTTAACTGCAATGATGGTTGATTGGGAATTTTGTATGAAGATGGAATTGTCCTATGATTAATTCGCAGACCCATGTTCTTTTAGTTCTAAGCGTACCGTGAAGGGTTCACTTTCACCAAAGTCAATTAACTCACCCTTTTGATTTGTTAATTTGATTGTTATATTACTTACTACGTCTGTGTTTACTTCTAAATATTGAGTGTTGGTTGGAACTTTATCCAAACGATAGCCCGAGGGAACGAAAACGTCAATTTCTTATATTACCTTTACAGGTTTACCGTTTCGAAAAGATCCCTTTATAATGTTGCACTCCACATGTAGATTAGTGTATTTAATTATTTGGATGTCTAACGCGGATGTGTGTAAGATATTCTCTTTTAATATTCTAGGCTCAAACCCGAGCATGCGGCCAATGCTACTCTCTTTAGTAAAATCGATCTGAAATGAACTGTTTATCTCACACTTAAGCGTATTGTTGTTTGCCCTAATGAAAAATTTTTCTGTGGGTATCTTTGATTTCAAGTAATCACTAATTTCATCTAACTCATAGGCACCGTGTGGAATATTAATCACTCGCAAATGAGATGAATTTGTTCTAAAATAAAATCTATCGTTGCCCGTATAAATGTTTCTAATGCTGTTGCACCCGTAAAATCCCACCAATACAACAACGTATTTCTTCTCCAAATATAGCTCTATCGGTGGGTAGCAGTTGCAGCTAGCTATGTTACCAACACCTTCTAAACTGAATGTTATTGACATAACTGAGAAAATTTAAGGTTATGTCGATTATTTATATAAAAATTGTAGGCATAGGTGCCCGCAAATAATGCTATTAAATTTCTGATATTGATTGTAATTATAATAAATTTTACATCCCCGAAAGTAGTTAATCACTTCAACTGGTGGTCGAAGATTACCGAAACTATCGTAATACTATACCTTTTTACCACGCTTTTTGTAGCAAACCCAATGTGTACCCGGTCCGCTTTGACTATCTAAGTTGATGATTCCAGATTCATTTTTCTGTGGTAATTTAGGCAGGCCATCTCTCATAAAAACACCCCTAAAGTATGGTACATCTTACGTGTATTTGTTTAAATCAATTAACGCTCTTTCGGGTAATCTACTCAGTTTTTTGGAAACGGTTTTAAGTATAATGCACCACCAGATTTGTATGGTTTTAGATAAAATGCGCCACCAGCGATCGATTCCATCATGCGATTATGGCGCGATGTCTCTTCTTGCAATTTTTGGCATTTTTTGCATCATTGACCGCTTTAGCAATTCCCGATGCGCCGCCAGCTAAAGCACCGATTGCTGATAATCCTGCGAATAACGGAATAAGAAATGGTAAAACACCTCCTTGTTTAGGTAAGGGAATTACTCTAGGAACTTTAATGTTTTTCTTTCCCCCCAACCTTTTTACTACACGTTTTGCCGTTGACAGTGCTGACTTTATTGTGTCGGTGAAATCTCCGTTAGCTTTCATTTCTTTAGCTATTGTTTTTCGTACATGCAATAAACTTTCGCCATTCTTCTTCTTGGACCGACGTTTAAACCCCATTCCAAATTTTCTCTTTGCCTTCATGGTGGTACCGACTGCTAAAGCTGCAGCTCGTTCACCTAATGTTGCGTCTGCCGATTTAAAGCGTTCCCAAGCTTTTTCTTCTAAAATTTTATCTGCTCTATGTCGACTTTCTAAATCTTGGTAGTCTCTATAACTGATATCATGCAGTTTGCACTGCGCATCTAATTGATTAATACCGGGGTCACCGCGTGTTAGTCGTTTCTCTAATTTTGTACCGGGACCACAATACTGGTAACCGGGTAAATGCAATTCCACCGAAAGTTTATTGATTAGCGTATTCACTAAACCACCTGCACTCTTCCGCCTCTTACCTATCATTGTTCAGGGATAGGGCAGGGTATTTATACCTAAAATCGTGTAAAAACTTTATTTTTAGTAAATGCTATACATTAGATAAGCAGGGCGATAGTACAATATTTCCATTAAGCATACAGTGTTATGTGAATTAATATTACATTTGGCATTTATAACATCATGAATGTCTTTATAAATGTCATCATCACCAAATTCCTTCTCACGAAAACGATGGTAGTCAACCACTTGTCGTATGAATTTTTCATAGAAACACACCAAATTGTAAGATTCAAGAAATTCCAATCTATAGCTTATTATATCCTTCAACTCGAATAGTTCTTCTATATGGTGGGCATTGAATGTACATGAACAACAGTTGTAGTTTTCTATCATAACAGTTTTAAAAATTCTCTCATATTCTTTAATCAATTCCCAATTGTAATAGATACCGAGATTGCTAGATAGAGATTGGTAATCTTGCTCATGTATTATATCCTCCTCATTTACATGTGACCAATCAATTTGGCTTTCAATTTCTTGGGATCGGAGAAATTGTATTTCTACATATGAATACCATCTTAGAAGTTCATTCCATTCCTTCACGTCTAATACCACATTATCGCTGTTACCACATCCCATACTCACTACTGGTGCAAGGTTAAGGTGTGTACTGTACCCAATTTCAATATGCGTATCGTTCGATAGTTTATAGGAAGCACAATCGATTAAGTATTCATTAGCTGCCTCTTTATACACCTCAGCCCTATGTTGAAATGATGATGACCAGTCGGAATAACCTTCATCTTGTTTCTCTTCATTTTTGCTACTACTACCATCACTATTTTGACAGCATGAATAACAAAATGTTAAATTATTATTCATATTGTTACTACAGCAGTATGAAGTATCCGGCAGTGAACTTCGTTCCAGGAGTGATTTTATTGCTTTTTTCATGACTTTACTTGTCCACGACCACACTACGACTAAACACTATTTTCGAAATGAGCATGTTTACATATGGTTGGAGGCACTAAATGTTATATGATTTATAAAATTTTACTTGTTAGATGACCTAATCAGTCTGAACAATGGATCGTCTTTGTTCTTGATTTCTCAGAATTTCAGAAGCTATGACTCAGCCAAAACAATGAATCGCCTTTGTTCTATCATGTGACCTTATAAGCATAGACCTTGAAGCGTCGTCTTGAACAATGGATTGCCTTTGTTCTTGATTTCTCAGAATTGAAGTGTATTTAGATAACAATCTATTTTTAGAAATTATAACGGAACAATGAATCGTCTTTGTTCATTTCTCATGTGACCTTGAAAATTGTATGCATAGACTTTGAAGCGTCGTCTTGAACAATGGATCGCCTTTGTTCTTGATTTCTCAGAATTGAGATGTATTTAGATAACAATCTATTTTTATAAATCAACCAGAACAATGAATCGCTTTTGTTCTCTCGTGTGGGGGAAACGGTTGCGAAACAGCTATCTGTTTTGGGAAACGGACCCCCTGTTTTAGGGAACGGCTACCTGTTTTTAGGAAACAGCTACCTGTTTTTAGGGAACGGCTACCTGTTTTGGAAATCGGCTACCTGTTTTGGGAAACCACTTGAGAGCACTGGGGGGGCGTGACCATAGTAAAAATTGCTTGATGACCTTGAAACATGCATAGACAACACCTTAGGGCTTGAGACCGAGGGCAATGTAATGAATTTGAGGAATAGATGCAGGTAACCTACAAGTGACGTGGACAATCAACAACCAGAAATCTAGTAACTTTTCTAGTGACTTTTCTAGTTACTGGCCTTGAAGGACTCGTGCAAGCATGACCTTGAAGAGACTTAGCAGGATTACCAACCTAAAGAGACTTAGCAGGGTTACCAACCTACAACATGGCCGAGGTGATCTTGAAGAGACTACAACATGACCGAGGTGACCTTGCAGAGATTTAGCAGGGTTACCAACCTTTCCTACAACGTGGCCTGAGGTGACCTTGAAGAAGCAGGGTTACAAAACCTTCCTACCACGTGGTTTTGACGAAGCAGGGTTACCAACCTACCACGTGGCCTTGAAGAGATTTAGCAGGGTTACCAACCCACCACGTGGCCTTGAAGAAGCAGGGTTACCAACATATCACGTGGCCTGAGGTGACCTTGAAATAGGCAATGTTACCAACCTAGAAATCTAGTGACTTTTCTGGTGACTTCCAAATCTGGTGACAAATCTAGTGACAAAAGTGAGTTAGAAGTGCCATAGCTATACTACTGCTCCAACGACTCCATTTCCAATTTCTTTTCTACCGTTAAGTGTTTTAGCGATTCGTTTCGTTATAAAAGGTAAATTTTGAAATGTAAATAGTCAAACAACGAATTCTGTTGATAGTTACCATAGTAGACGGATTAGATCGGATAGTCTGTAAGAACCATATGGAAGATGTGTGAATACTTAATTATATAGGTTCATTCATCAAAATGTGCGCCTTGAAACACGTTTAATGAGCCTGTCAGTTCTAGTTGCTGACGGTACCCTGGTGGAACTAAAACATCAATTTCGTACAGAACTTTAGAGGGTTTTCCGTTACGATAAAATAACGTGATGAGATTGCAATCAAAGTGTATGTTTTGTGTCAACTGGGGAAATCGTCCGTGGTACGATTAAGCACGTGAGATGTTCTGCTAGAAAGAAATCTATTTGTATCTATTACATGAACTAAATAGTGATCATACGTATACATGGCAGAAATGTATCTAAACGCATGACTAATTTGACAGTTTATGATGAAGGATTTCGAAATCTGGTTAAAGAAAAGTAATGCATAGGTCGGAGTGTAGCACCAATACACTTTTGGCTCTATCTAGAGCTTGCTTAGCACAATTATGAGTATGGAGAAAGAAGTTGAACGCAGTGCGAACTTCCAGAATTAAAGTAGAAAAACTTGTAGATTACGACGTGAGAAGGAGATAAGCAGACGCTCTAAACAGAGAATTTAGTGTGAATCAAATGATATGGAATGAACAAATGAAGAACGTTGACATTGAAAGTGCGTGCATGTGTTTGAAAGACCCTGTTGCCAATTTTGCTGCACAAATGTGTAAAAGAGTGATTATGGGTATACCTTTATTTGTAAAAAAGGCAGAAAGGAAAAAAATGAAACAGAGACAGATCGGTTACATTAAATGCATGGATTGAGAAATAAATAGTCGAACGAGGGGTAAAGATGAGTGAATAGGAATTGAGGGTGGCAGAAGATACGAAAATGCAGACCGATTTTGAGTTAAATAAAAAACTTTTCTAGAAGTAGGTAAGAAATGTTAAAACTTGAGTCAAAACATACCAGGATGAAAGAGTGTTGAATAGTATAAATGAGATAGTATGGGATAAGCACTGACTGAGGAAATGTTGACAAGAACATTTTAAAAAGTTGTACCGAAGTGAGAGTAAGCTGACCGAAGAGTCAAAGAAATAGAATTTGGAGGAGTTAAGGAATAAAACTGAGGGTGGTGTTGAGTTGATCGAGGTAAACAATGCTGTATAAACGTTGAAGAATGATAAAACCGCAGGTGTGGATGGAATTATTAGCGAAACGCTGAATGCAGCCCTTGAGGAAATATTTCTGAATTATTTTATATGTACATTAACCGTGGAAGAGTAGCGATCGATTGGAAAGTTGCGATTAGTGTTCCACTGTATAAGGGCAAGGGAAGTTAAACTGTAAACGTACAAAGGAATATGTTTATTGAGTTTGTCGAAACCAGGTACACTGGTAATGATATTTGGTTTCAATCGATAAAGTACGTACAATAACACAGAGTAAGATTTAGGATGTTCAAGGTTGCTTCATGCTCATAACGGAATGAATGGATTCAAGAGTTGCTCTGAAGCAGGTGATTGAAAAGTGCGTTTGAAAATTTGGAGAAAGCGAATAAGTGAGTGACTAGGAAGAAACTTCTGGACTTTTAAGTGAGAATGTACTTGGTAAATGTCATAAATCGGATAGGAGTAGTATGTGGTTGTTTAATGTATTCATGGATAAATTTGTTAGGCAAGTGTGCACTGCTGCAAATGGTTTAATGGTTAATGACATGAGTGTGCGAGTTCTGGTGTGTGCTGATGATACAGTTCTGCTAAGCGAAAAAGGGAACTGCAAACAATGCTGACGAAGCTTGATAAATTGTGTGATAGTATTGACTTTGCAGGATGCGCTTGTAGAACAAATTGATCAGTTTGCGTATTTTGGTAGAATGTTCATGGAAGATGGTAGAATGGAAAGAAGTACGCTTCATTGGTTTGGTCACATTGAAGGAATGAACGAGTGTCACCCTGTATGTAAATTTTAAACAACACCTGGTAGTTAGTTTGGCCCTTTTTTCTCGAATTTCGAAGTAAAAAATTTCAAATAGTTTGTTTCGTAGTGAGTAGTGACATTTGTTATAAGGTTTTTTTGCGATGGTTAAGATATTTCGAATGAGGTATTTAAAATTAAATATGAAAACTTTCATTTGAGTCAAAATTTTTTCGTATTTGAGGAGAGCTGATTTTCATTCAAACTAATATTTAGTATTCTAATTTTGGGACGATCAGATAGATATTTTCCTTCGGTTTGATTGCTTTAATAAATTGAAGTTTTTAAAACTATATTACTGGTTATTTTAAGTATTATTAAATATAGCTTGTTGTCAGGAACCGTTAGTGACTTCATTTCTTCCTGCAATCTGTTATCGTTATTTGAGAAGGAGAAGATATGGATTTAAATTTGCTTTTACGCGCGTAGTTAAGATGGTGTCGCAATTCTTTTTAAAAGTTTACCTAATCGTTTTAATTATCGCGTGTTCGAAATAGGTGTGTTGGTGGTAGATGGAATTTTCTTACGTCTGTACCGTGGTTGGGGTAGCTTCCCCGTTAACACTTCATGGGGGATAGTGCTTAGACTCACCCACCTCGGTAAATTAATGTCGTTTCGTATACCATTGTCAGTGATTGACAGCTTCGAGTTCAAATAATGTGGTTACGTGTTTATTGGTAGTGCGAACCTCGTTTCTTTTGTATGAATATCGCAATTCTGTCGGATTATTTGTAAAGAGATTCTGGTTATACTGTTAGTTTTGAGTACATAGCTGGTCATGATAAAGAACACATTTGTTGTACATAATATCGCTTTAATGAGTTTTACGCAGAGCATACTGTTTGGTATAAAATTTGCCGTTAATGAAGCTTGCGCGAAAGATCAATAATTAAAGAAGTCATTGGTTTCGCCAATTGAATATCAAAGGTCCATCGCCGTGTCGTTGTGCAAAAGGAAAGGAAGTTCGATTGATTATTTTGGTAACTATATTTTTTCGAATTTATGTGTGGGTGATTTTAATAAAATGCTTGATTGTACTCATTTAGACGAGTAATATGCCATTTGTTTGTGTATTTAAGTAACGTTTAGATATCAATGCAGATGGTGTTTATCTGCATTTGATTTTGAATTCGCTAGTTAAAATTACATATTACCGATTGTCAAATTTATGTGTTCAACGGAATTATTATGATTGTTACTATTTATTTCTTTGGTGTTATTTATTTAAAAATTTAAGGTAGATAAATTTGGGTTATCTGAGCTTGCAAGACCAATTTACAGCAGTTTTATTAGAAATTTAACGACACAAATTATGTTATCAGTTGCTGTCAAAATACCAATTGTTTATTTTAATTTTTATTGAATTTCAATATATGTATAGTGTTTGTTAGGTGAGCGTTATTTTTTTTTGGATTGTACACAATTGTACCCTTAATCTTTTCGTACAACGTTCACATTACTATTACAAAGAATCTTCAAGGAGAACAAAATTTTACCATTTAAGCCGCGATTTAGGCAAACTTTAGAGAACGATGATGAAGCCAAACGTCTGGATTTTTGTTTGGAAATGGGCAATAGAGTTTTGGAAGATTCAAATTTTCATAAACGAATAATTTACAGCAGTTTTATTAGAAATTTAACGATACAAATTATGTTATCAGTTGCGGGCAAAATACCAATTGTTTATTTTAATTTTTATTGAATTTCAATATATGTATAGTGTTAGTTAGGTGAGCGTTATTTTTTTTTGGATTGTACACAATTGTACCCTTAATCTTTTCGCACAACGTTCACATTACTACGTAATTCACAATTTAAAAGTTTAGATGTTTTGGACGGCATTCAGTGACTGAGTGATTTACTGGTTTTGCAGAAATTGTAGATATACATAACTTTACTATGACCATTTACTTTGTTGCTTTATTATGTAATTCAAGCCTTAACGTAATAATTTGAAGGATAGTTAGTCATTCTGATCTAGTTGATACCAATGAAGTTTCATTAAGCTTTAACGTAGGGACTAGTGCGAATTTCTCAATTTGAGCGTTTTTTATTTTTTTTTGGTAACATATCTCTTTAAAAGAAATTTTAGAATACCAAGTAACGTAATTCTGAAGTGAGTCGGTCGTTGACTGAATAACTGATTGATACGAGGGTATTGGAAAACATTTTTGAAGTGTTTTTATAGGTATCGACCTACCGGTTGTAGACATCTTGGTGTGTGATTTGCTAAACAGGTAAGCGAATTTAATTACTTGTTATGGCAGCTAGGTAACTTATTTTGGAATTTTGGTATTCCATCCCGATATCGACGTTTGATACATTTCAGGATTTCATAGATTTTTATCGTGTTTGTTTAGTTTTGTGGTGACGCATTTTTTGTTTTTAATTGAATAATTAAATTGCCGTATTGATCAGTTATTTTGGGTTAGTTGAGCTAATAATTTTTGACGTAGGTTTATTGAAAATGTTTAATGAATTTTGGGTTTTATTTTGCAATTTTGCGACTTTCATACAGAACTTAGGATTTCGTCGAAGTTTAGGCGAACTTTGCGTAAAGATTATTGGGATATAATTTTAAGTAATAGAGTAGTTTATTTTTGACTGAACGCTTTGGTTTCCTGTTAGGCCAATATAATATCTGTTCATGACGTTTTTCCCGTTATAAATATGTCTAAGCCTTTTTAACAAAATTTCCCGATTTCGATGTTTTTGGAGTTGTTACGAGTACCCTTTTGCACTTTTAGTAAGAACCCCGCCCACACCACAGCTATGCCGTGGCACAAATTGCCTTTACGGGCTGGATGCTCTAGCGAGTATTTAGCCTGTAACACGAGGAAGGACTGACGTAGCAGGTACACAAATTTAAGAAAAGCTTTGATAAAATATATAATTATACAGTATGTCCCCGGATCGACTTTAAAAGAGGGAAAATTCTCTTATTTTTGATTTCTCAGAAAATTTTATTCTTGATGATTTGCCCTGCTTGTTTTCAAACCCCCGAAACACAAATTACTTTCTATTTTACTCGTACGGTTCTCGAGATAATATCATTTTTCTGGAAAAATTGGACTTCCTAATTTTAGAAGTAACTTTAGTAGGCGGATTTCATTGAAAACACCACTGACAGAAATTGTCAAATGTGATAATTCTGTTGAACTGCAAATTAATTCATGCTAATTTGAATTGTATGCTATAATGTTGACTTTACAACAAAGAATTTATCTAATTCGATGTTAAGGAACTGGGGAAGAGTGCTACCGAGTTGTTATCAGAAAATCAATCAAAAATACCTGGAGGTTGCCATTTGGAATGCCGGAGCAAAAAACTTGGTAACTAAATTCCTTCAAACAGGCTCGGTTTTAAACCTAAAGAAGCCAAAGATGTAGTTCGATGAAGAAGATGCTGCTACTGTTCTCGCCGTTCATTCCACAACAGAAGTTCCAAGGTTGTCTTTAAGAAGGAGGGCACTACGAATTGGGATAGGTAAATCTCATTTACAAAGAATCTTCAAGGAGAACAAAATTTTACCATTTAAGCCGCAATTTAGGCAAACTTTAGAGAACGGTGATGAAGCCAAAATTTTTGTTTGGAAATGAGCAATAGAGTTTTGGAAGATTCAAATTTTCATAAACGAATAATGTTTTCCGGTGAATCGACCTTTTCAACTAACGGAGTCGTTTCCTCCCAACATTGCCGTTACTGGAGTAGGAAGAATCCAAACTTCCGAATTGCTAGTCGCAGACAATGTTTGAAAAAAGTTAATGTGTGGTGTGCGGTTTCGTACCATGGAATTATTGGCCCATATTTTTTGATCAAAATTTAAGCCGTAATTCATATTTGGAAATGTTGCAAAATTTTTTAACTGATAAACTGGATGAATTGCCATTGAACTACCAAATTGAAATGTTTTTCCAGCACGATGGGTGCCCTGATCATTATGCCGGTACTGTTCGCCAGTGGCTCAATGCAGAGTTCCATGATAACTGCATAGGAAGAAATGGTCCCATTTTATGGCCGCCGAGAAGTCCTGATCTCACAATAATGGACTTTTATCTGTGGGGTCGTTTAAAACAAATTGTGTACAGTGACCATTAGACAATGATGAAGAGCAATTAAAAAATAGGATACGGAATGCTGTTCAGTCCCTTTCAATCGAAGAAATAAGGCGCAGTTTCAATGAATTCAGAGCCCGCATTGAAATCTGTGCGGAAAAAGGAGGAGCATTATTCGAATAGAAAATTTATAGTTCAGTTTTTTGAGAATTTCATTTCATCTTACCATCAATTGTTAAATTTATTAATTAAAACTTGTGAGACCAATTTGATTTTTCCTTTGAAACAAATCAATTTACTTCAAAAAATTACGAAAAGCTCGAATTTTTCAAGAAGAATGATATTATCTCGAGAACCGTTTGAGATAAATAGCAAGTAATTTGTGTTTCGGGGGTTTGAAAACAAGCAGGGCAAATCAGCAAGAATGAAATTTTCTGAGAAATCAAAAATAAGAGAGTTTTCCCTCTTTTAAAGTCGATCCGGGGACATACTGTATATTCACCAAATAACTCAAAAGTAGATAATAATATTATTGAACGATTCTGAGAGCAATTTGTTTAAATATTATTATTTATGGTAGTAAAGATGTAGACTTACCACCACAAGGATTGTCAGGTTGATTTTCTTTATCCAATACTACGCCACCTTTCAAAAGAAAGTTATACTCCTGAGGAACAATTTTCGCTTGGGCTTCCAAAATTTTAATACACATATAAAAGGAAAACAACAGCTTATGACGTTCAAATAGGGTTCTACATGTATTTCTGAAAATAAACATTTTTTACAAATTTTTACCTTAGATTATATTACTAACTTGTAAACGGCGTAAGTATGGTAATCGTTTAAAAAGGATATACGATCAGGTAAGTGAGGTGATTTTGGACTTTTTTCAATGGATTGTGTAAATAGTAAAATGTATGGATCTAAAGCAAATTGATACATGGGATCAATTTTTCCCATGTCGTTTAAGACAAAAAACAGAATAGAAGCTCTTTCAGCACAAGGTCGATATCCCTGAAAGCAAAAAGTACGATTGGCATCTAATTAATAAGTAATTAATTTTACTTCTCTGGCCAAATCAATTTCTTTTTCAGTTGTTTCTGAAACTTCTAAACTCGCTTGTACTTCAATTGATGTTGCCTTTGAAACTTGTAGCGTATCGAATAACTCTACATTATCCAACAGAGATCCTTTAGATTCATTTAGTAATCTCAGTAGCTCGTTTTCTAAATTTATTAAAGTTCGTTTTCCTGTAGCTATTGTTGTTACCATCACATCTTTTTGCTCTTCCAATTGAGGTCTTTCTTTTCTAATAACAACGCCTAGAAGTTGGGCTTCTAGCCCTTGTTGTTTTACAGCAAAATTCACCAAAGTAGTTTTAGTTGAAATTTCAGGAGGATAATGAGGATTCGTTAACTTTGTGGTAATAAAAAATTTAAATTTACTATGATATGAAATCATTTTTTCATCAAATTTCAAGAAGTCCTTCCCACCTTCTTTGATAATATCCTTGTTTAAAACAGGATTCAATGTTGGATCCATATCTTCTAAAATGTTTTGAAGAATTACTGGTTTTCCATTTTGAATAGCATTTTCCAAAATTCGTATGTAATCGGGCATTCCGAAGTCAATCATTTTCAATCCATTTTTCCTCTCCATGGTTTTAATCCATTTTTGAGCTTGTATTTGTGGGTCAATAACCAAGGGCCACCTCGTACCTCTAGTTACAATAATTCCGTTTTCGGTACTAAATGAATCCGATGGAAGACCTTGTATATTCCATTCACGTATTGTAGTAGGATCGCTTAGAAATTTTATAACATTAAATTCGTGGTCAAAAGGAATCTCGAGTTCAATGACCTACAGCAACCTTTATTAATAAAGAAACGAAGAAAATCAATTTGCAAACCTGTTCCTTCCAATAGTCAATTAAAAATTCTCGATATTGGGACACAAATGGGCCTACATACGAAACAAAAGCGGTTGCTAATAAGCAATCTCCAGGTAAATGGGTGAAGTCAGTGTCTAGGAGGAAAACAGTCGCTTGCCATCGTTCTCGTTCCCCTGCTAAATTTGTTACAAGGGTAGCAGCCCTTTCAAGATTTAATCTTAACATTTCGGCTTTTTTATTGAGTTCTTCTTTTTGTTGTAGTTTTTCTTCGTATTCCCTTTGTAGACGGGCTAACATCATGTTGAGTTCGGCTAATTTGGCATGGGCTTCTGCCAATAATTTCTGCTGTGCCGCAAGGGACTCTAACGCTTCATCTAATTTTGCTTTTTTAGGTGCTACAACTCTAAAAAATAATTCATTTTACAACTACATTAGTACTTTTTTGTAAATTTCTTACTTCCAAACTTTTGAGTATTTTTCAATAGCAATAACCCACATACAAAGTGATTTTGCAGCTAAAGAAACAATACCGATTTTATCAGGCACAAATTCTGGATTTGATGTGTATGCAGCGATTTTCTTCATGGTCTTCTCAGGTACGTTGTTTTTATCAAATTCTCGCAAATTGTCCAAAAAACTTTGTTCGCCTAGTTCTTTTTTTGCAGTGGCCCATGAAGGGTCAAGCTAAAAGGTAAGTGACTCAAAATAACATTCAAACGCATAAATGTAAGTTTACTTGTTTTAAAATCATGACGGCTTCCATCACCATTTCCACCTTTGCCGGTGGTTTTCCATAAGATTTCATTTCGGTAATATCTTTTTTATTAAGCGAGTCCAGTGCAATTATCGCCTCTTCTAGAGCGGGCATTGCTTCATCTAAATCGGCTTGTGCGAGTTCAGCTAATTTTTTGCATTTAACTTCTGCTTCACCAATTTTAATACTTGTTTTTGCTACGTCTTTTGCTTGCGCATCTGCTTCCTTACGTTGTACAACGATTATAACCAAATAGTCGTCACATTGTTGTTGGAACTCCGCAACTTTGACTTGCGCAACTGCTAATTCCGACGACATTACTTCAACTTTTGCTCTGCAGTCATCTATTTTCCAGAGTCCATTCCGCAGTTTGTTAGCTTGACTTGAAATTTCTATACGTTTATCGCTTAGCATACTACGGAGTGTATTAAAAAAAAGGGTGTTTTCTTAGTTTTGATTACTTACACTTTATATCCAGCCACTAATTCTAGATAATTTGTAGGGGTAACGTATGTACGCCTTTTCATTTCTAGGGCCATTTGTTTTGAACACTTGGCAACAGAATCGTGAATAGTCGCAAAAGCAAAAGCGACCGCTCCTTTCAATCTGTCTTGAGTTGAAACTAGCACCGACTCTTTTCGTCTTGCCTAAATAACATGGTGTCAATTTTTTAAAGACAAACTTTACAGAAACATTACCAAAACTTCTCCAGTAATTGTTGCAACGAAATTTACATCACCTATGTATTTTTGAGCTACTTCTAAAAGTGCTTCTTTAGGCCAATCACAAAACCAATCTATCGTAGAGCAATTAACAAGCGATGGATACTGACGTAATCGAACACGAAACGCATCTCCAATTGGACTCATACACAGAATAATATGCAAATTTTCCCTTACTCTTTCAATCAAAAAGTTATAGAGCGTTTCTGAGTTTGGCGTAATACCCGCCTTTGTTGCGGGCCCTGTTAACTTGTTTTTTACCTGAAACATTGCGTAATGATATTCTACTTTTAAAAACAAATATTAAAATTTTTTTTTATATATTACTAAGGAATTTGGCGCCGGTTTTTCGATCTCCGATAAATTTAACTGGCAATTTTAATGTCAATGGAAACCATTGTTAAAACAATTGTTTCCTTGGAAATTATGATGTTAAAGTTTATGGGAAATGGAGTAACTGCCTTTAATAGTAAAACAATATTTAAATTTAACGCTATAGAATATTCTTACGTCCTCAAATTCGTCCGGCTTATATAAATTTGCAACTTCTCCGCTGCTTAACATGTTATTAATAATTTCTAAGAACTGTTCATCTGTTACTTGGGTATCATTAAACAGAAAAGTGGTTGGATTAGTTGAGATTCCTGTGGCTGCATACAGAACTTTCAAATCTTCTCGAAATTCGTAAACTTTATAATTTTTGGTTACTGTTATTTGGAAAGTGTTTAATAAACATATGTAGGAGGAAACACGAGAAAGAGATTGGCGTCCGCTACCACCTAAAGTTATTTTTATCTTAATTTAGAAGACCGAATGAGTTCTATAGTTTACCTATTCCAACCAGCAACATATTTCCCCTAGGTTGGGAAATTACTCTTACTATTCTGCAAACGTGCTCTATCGCATCTTTAAATAAAACAAGGTCCATCCTAATCACTCCAGGTGACATATTGTATTCGCCCATTTGATTTGTTACATAATTTCGTAAGATTGTATAGTCCATTATATCTTCATACACCGCCATTGGATTAAGAAAGTCTCCAAAAATCGGTATTGCTTTATTTGTACATAATGAATGAAGTGTTTGATCGAAATGAGATCCTAGTTGGTCACTCATTTGGTTTGTAAACCACTCACGATCTCTACAATATAATTAGTTAAAAATGACAACAATAGCACCTACTACACTGACTTATCGTCTATAAGTCGATCGTAAAATACTCTAAAGCTTTCGTGTATCCATAGTCTAAGAATTGTGCTTTTTGTGCTCTGGTAATCTTTGTGACTTCTTAATAGACCTTGGAATATTTTCGATATGTCACGCAAATTAAACAGGTAGTGCATTTTGGCAGGAGTAGGTAACATCTTTACAATCACGTTATTATACAAATCAAGTGTAGTTAGCGTAATTTCTTGACCCACAACTTTTACTTCTTCAGGAAAACCAGATAGATGCTGCGCTAACATTGTTCCAAAAATTCGGATTATTTGAGATTCTGCAGGAAAAGTCATGTTGATAACGTTAAATCTGCTTAAAGTTCTTTCGGATATGTGTTGACGTCCTCCACCAGGAGGGCCCATGCCGGCCATTAATAACATGTTCTGAAATAATACTAAATTGAAGCGAATCATAATAGTAAGGCATGCAATTACTTGAACATATTTCCGGGTTTGTTTTAATCTATCATACCAAAATCCATAATCAATCCACTGACGTAGTAATTCAAGTGGAGGTTGAGAACCATAAGTCTCTTTGGCTGGCATATTGAAATCATCAAAAAATGTGACCATTGTTTTATTCCCAACTGGTACATACGTGGTTTTTGTTCTTTTTTCTAATCTGCTTTCAACAATATCCTGAACATTAACTGAAGATGTCTAAAATAATTGCTGTCAATATAAAAAAAAACACTATTAATGCTGTCTACTTGAGCAGAAAGGTTAACGTTTAAAACTGAATACTTTGTTGGATCTAGACTATACAGTACTGATTGTGCTGTTGATGTTTTGCCTGTTCCCACAGGACCTGTTAATAGAGAAGGGTAACCTGCTGAGAGCAATGTTCCAACTATACATTGATACCGAATTGTATCTACGGTTGGTACGATAATTTTAAAAAATGGACACCTGAAAATTTTGATTTTAGTAATTAACCGATAATCAAAGACAATAATAAATACTCTGCGGGATATCTCCAACTGTCTGATAATTTTTCTTCCCATGATGCAAACGCCTTATTTCTCACATCTACAAAGTATTCATAAATTGTATCTTTTAAGGGAAATGCCCCTTCTTTTTCACGAACAAACGTATCCATTTTTTTTCGACCCTCTTCATTAACCGTACAGCAAACTGACCAGACGACACTAAAACGCGTCATAAAAACCAGATTATAATGACAAAAAATATTTTACCAAAACAAAAACCAAAGTTTAGCCATGTCTTCAAACGTATCTTGATTTTTTGGATCAAGCCCGTTATCAGGTGTTGCAAAAACTTCCAATAACCTACAGAGGGATCCTACTAAATGTAATTCTGCACAAGCAACCGTTTCTTTACAATTTAATCGTTTGAATTCTAGTATTGCTCCTAAAGAAGAATTGAAAAAGGACTTCATCTAAAATTTGACATTTTTATACATATATTTAACAAGTGTACAATACAGACAACGTCTTGAAATTGTTTTCCACGCTTTTCTTGTTTCTTAAGCCATGAAGTGACATATGGTTGCCAACCCCAGTCTTTATAGTCATTGTAAACCATTCCGCATCTGCTAACAGTGGCCGGTGACGCAACAGAGAGATCTCCTACTTCAAATAGAAGAGATACTTGTGCTGGCATAGTTATTCGATCACTATTAATTAGAGTAAGTACTTTATTATCATCCATTACACTGTTCATATTTTCAATCCAAACAGCGTCAACAGGTCCGTCAAATAATATCCATTTTTCGTCCGGTAATTCATCTGAGGAACTGTTTTAAAAAGAACAATTGGTAAGATAAGATAATAAGTTACCTGAACAAGTGATGCGCATAGTAGCACTGATGACACCATCTAACCATTCATTAGTGACAAGATTATACTCTCCATACAGTTCACCTTGACCGAGAGCTTTGGGATTGATAGGATACTCATGCACTAAGTTATACCCCACTTTTCCTGCCTTTTTAAGACGAATTAATGAGGTTTTTAAACATTTCCACGTTGCAGATTTTGCTGTTCCCGTTCTACCTAGTATCATAGTTGAATGGCGAGAGTTTTTCGTTTCGAATAATTGAATCACTTTAATCATTCCTTTTTTAATGCACTGGGAAAATATCTTTAAATTAATGAATTCAAAATACTACTACATACTTGTAAACCCATTATAGTAAATTCTGCCCGAATGGCGTTGTTCATGTCTTCGTAATCAACAACAGGCACTGATACACCAGGAAAAATGTCTGACATAATTCCGTTAAATAATGGAAGATCATTTGAAGTAAACTTAGCAATATTCATATCTGCCATAGCTAGATACATAACTTGGTCTTCCGGAAAGTCAGAATGTACTCTTCGTTTGCGACCTGCATACCGTAATAATGCTACCATAGATCTTAATCCAAAATCATAGTGGTCTTGCTTACTTAACTGTCTCTGCGCTAATTGGTATAAAGTAAACACCTATAATGTAGAAATGTTAAGAATGCAATTTATTTTCGCAATAGCTAACTTTTTTTGACAATAATTTTGTCATTTGAAATCCATCGCTAAATAAAGTATTTTCTGCAATTATTAGGTTATCTGGGACCATCATTGAGATTGGTCTGAACATGGCTTTTAAGTTATCTGGTAGTTCGGTTCGTCCAGCATATCCAGGATTCATAGTAATAAAGACTCCGACTGTATGTTTTAGTTTAATTTCGCAACCTAATTCAAACTTTTTACTTCAAAGAAATTATTGGGTAAGAAATAATACCATCAAAGAAGAACACAGGTAGTTTTTGAGAGACTGCCGACAAAACGCAAAGAATTTGTTGAGCGACCACAGATAGTACTTCAATATTGATTCTGTTGAACTCATCAAAGCAACCCCAAGCTCCAGTTTGTGCTAAACCGGAAAAGCATTTTGCCATACTTTTGAAATCTAAACCTTCCGAACAATTGTTTACTATTACCCAAAATGCCATTGCTTTTCCAAGATCTTTAACAGTCTCAGTTTTACCAGTACCAGCTGGACCTTTTGGACTACCACCTCGAAATAAATGGAGTGCAGTGGTTAACGTAATGTAACATCTAGAAATAAGAAAGTATTTATTTATTACAGCCCAAAATATTTTTTTACCTGTCAGTTAATGGAGTTATCACTAATCGTCCAGAATTACCATTGTACTCATAACCGTACATGAAATGCGTATTAGTTTGGCGAATTAGGCAATCGTCTAATTCTCTATCCCAATAAAAACGTAATTGAGAAAACCATTCGAAATCACCGACATCTGTGCAGTCTAAAAAAATGATTTTTCACCATGTGAAAGCAGATATGTTAATAACCTACTGGCTTTATACATCCGATCAATCACGTCACGTGCATGTATTTCAATGGTGATAAGAGCGTTAGTTTTCAATCTTTGTATTTTTGGCAAATCTCTCCTACTCAGTTCTGACAGTTTACTGAGAACTTGATTTTGCTTTTTACGCAACTTTTTTAAAGGTTTTTTGGTTTCTGTTATTTTACAGTGTACCAAAGCTCTTGTACAGTCTGTGGTCCATTGTATCTAAACGATTAATCTTAGTATTGTTAGTTTTATTTTATAATTAAGTTAAATTACTATGCTGCAGGCATTACATAATTGCCCACAGTTGGCAAGTAACCAGGAATCTCGTTTGTTTAAATTTTTTTTCAGGCTACCCCGACATGGCTTGAATTCTGCTCTCAAAATAGCTCGCATTGCAGACTCAATGTCGCACAACCATGCTTCTACCGGACCATCTAACAAAACAGGTTTCAGGTAGTCTAGATATTCCCCATCTTCAGCAAACATTCCGATCGATTCCATTTTATGTATAACAGCATTCTAAAAAAAGCAACAAATGAACAAATATGCCTTTAAACTATTACGTTACCTTTTGTATTTTTATTTTATTAATATTATCAAACACTTTTTTAAAGTGAGGTTGTATAGCTTCAGGTTTTTTGGAATTGCCAAGGATTTCGAGCATATCTTCGTTTGAGATGAAATAAAATCGTGGGAAAATGTGTCTTTTTGTTTCTAAATATCGTTCAAGAGCACGTTGAATTAACTCTAGTTGTTCATTCAATTTATTTAGTCTATTTAGCAAACCAGGTGGTGGTAGAATGTGTGTCGCATTTAAGGCAGTTCTTGCTTCATACATTTGTGTAGTTATGTTTCCCCATTCCGAACTTATTTTTTCGAAGTCACGACTCTCTTGAGGTAGTTGCTTTCTAATATCTTCTCCCCCGAAAATAATCTGAAATTTGTGATAAATATACAATAAAAAACATGGGAGGACGTAATGTGTACTTCTAGATACAGCCATTGTCTTTGAACTCCCAACGATACTTCAATTGTTTCACTAATATAAGACAAAGTTCTTTCCCAATAATCAACTTCTTTTGCGAATGGTTCAACATAACGCGTACTTTTCATTGTAGATAGCTGTACGACATTTTCTTCTAATGCCAAAAAACACTCTTCTACCGTCTTGATTCTAAAAATATACCAATTGAAGTATCTTGTTTTACTTACTCATTAATTATTACCTATAAACCCCTTCTTTGTGAGGTACCATTTCTATCAGCATAGCGCCCCATAATTCCTTTATGTTTCGTAAACCTGTTTCTATTTGCAATTCCATCGTTGCTGCTTTGGAAACTTCACCGATGTCGTCAGCAAAAAGTTGCATTTCCATTTCCATTATTGCCTCCAATGTAAAATCTGGAGAATTTTCGTCGAATTCCTTATTCATGGCAACTCTGACTCTATCCCAATGTCTAGACCGCATCGAAGGATTCTTGAGGTCATTCAATAGTGGTAGAGTTTTTCTAAATGCGTCGACTCTTGTTTTTGTTTGATTTACAATATCCCATCTAAAATTATTATTTATCATTGGTTAACATATTGCTAATACGGTAACCTACTAGGACTTAGCGTAGTTTTTTAGCTATTAAACAACTTTAATTAAATAAAGTAGTTTAATAGTTAAAAAGCTACTATAGAATAAAGCCA
Source organism: Vesta saturnalis (assembly GCA_036346205.1). NCBI lineage: Eukaryota > Metazoa > Arthropoda > Insecta > Coleoptera > Lampyridae > Vesta > Vesta saturnalis. The sequence continues at coordinate 440,145 of JARFJB010000513.1, forward strand.
AAGTACAAAAGATTAAAATTGTCATAGCTGGAAAGTAAGTTTTCTAAATATTTTCTTGTCACTACAAGAATTATTAATGTTTACTTTCCTTTGCATATATATATATATATATATATATATATATATATATATATATAGACGTTTATGCAATCGATTTTTTTTCACTAACGCTAAATCGACTTATTAGCTCATTTACAACGTTTGGCAAAGTTTCACCAAGATCGGCCATGACAACAACAACAACAACAACAACAACGACAATAATAATAATAATAATAATAATAATAATAAAACATTACATCAGATGCAAAAATAGGGACTTTATAAATGCCTAGTATTTTTCCAGAATACAAGATTAAATTAAATTAACCACACATAAATAAAGTAACAGCTTCAGGAACAATACAAGAATCGTCTACATATAATTCTGAAATCCAAACTGAACTCCGGAAACCTGTAAAGCACTCAACACATTCGCCATACCCATACTTATCTATTCCTTCGGCGTTAAGAAATGGACCACAAGAGATGTAGAAAACGTTGATATGCTGACAAGAACCAGTTTAATGAAAGAAAGAAAATTGCATCCTAACACTTGTAAAGAGAGAGTCAATATTAGCAGAAGAGAAGGAGGGAGGTGATTGAAAGATCTACACCAATTACATGCAAAACTAATTACTTCACTGAGAGCATACTTCCACGTCAAGCAACTTGACGCGCATAAAGCCATTATACAATCTGACAAAAACTATACAACACTAAATCTGAAAACAGAAACTACAGAACCAATAGAACACACAGATGTACAAAAAAAGGCAAGGTGGTCATCAAAAGCACTACATGGCGGATATTACAACCAATTCCATAAAAACAATGAGGTTAGTAAAGAAGGATTCATACTAGCCATTCAGCATCAGGTCATAGTCACCAATAATTACAAAAAAATATATTTTTCTACAAATTAATAACAATATGCGAAAGGGCACTTTTTTTTATTTTTCTACATTACCATAACAACGTGCGCGAAATACATATTTCGCTCTATGAGATTGTATTTTAACTTTTGTGGTCCTCAATCAAGGAAAAATCCAGGAAAAACATTATTTATTTTAAGGGATATACATATTTTGATGGTCGTAGAAAAAATGTTGTTTATAACACGTGCGCGAACTACTTTGGTGATCTCGACAAATTTTTTTTTTTTTGTTAAAAAATTCAATTCTCGATCACCAAAGTAGCATTTCGCACACTAGATACAAAAATAACTATCTAAAAGACGATAAATGTAGGAAACGTCACCAATTTCCAGAAATAATAGATCATGTAGCATCAGGCTGTAAAATACTGGCAGGCACAGAATATACAACTAGACACAACACAGTAGCCAAAGTAATACATCAGGCATTAGCACTACAATTTCAACCTACACTCAAACACATAACCATATTATCAATATACACCAGAGATAATCCTTGTAAACACAGACTTTAACTTGACCAATTTCAGCTCTCAGTTGCTATATTTTTGTTTCTAATCTAAGTTTCTATCGGGGAGTGATGTTTCTAGTTCTATTGTCACTTTCTTTTAATTGGCTACTACTACCAATGTGACTAAAAATCTTTAAGACTAAAAATAAAAGCGTGGGGCGCTCATCATAATTCATTTCATTTAATATCTTACACAAAGCTTATACAATTTTTATTATGATATACTGTTAAGTACTATTTAGGTTAAATGTGTGTATATGGTAGAGAAATGAATTATGATGAGCGCTCCACGCTTTCATTAAGTAAAGATTTTTGATCACATTTTGGTGCAAAGATAAAATTATTTTCTCCTTCTTCGTACACTTTCTACCCGTAAATAAAAGCGTGCTTTAAAAAAGTTTATTTTTTCATAGTATTATTTTTTACTTTTAGTCTTGTCAAATATTTAAATCGATTTATCAACCTTGCTTCACCTATTATTTTTTAAATCCAAGATCTATGATTCAATTCATTCATAATTTGTTTAAAATAATTAGTTATGATGTTAAAAAATATACCGCAGTCGGTAGGATTCGAACCTTAATCACCTTAATCGCTCGGCCACGACTGCCTTACACATTTGTGTTTACTTCGCTATATGAATGATATTTATGTTAATTAAACATTTTTATGAACCCTAAATGCTAAAAGATTGTACTGTCATCGGGAATACATAATTTTGGACAGTTTCAAGTCGATTACAATTTTTTCGCACACAACCAGTGTGAGTTACATAAGAGCGGGTAAAAAGAAGAGGACCTAATATTGACCCTTGAGGCACTCAACATTTATCAATCGGAAACCTGACGATTTTGAATTGATCTTTACAGCCTGATATCTATTTGTTAGATATGACAAAATCAAATTACAGCTAATTGCGCTAAAATTATCCACGTGCTTTAACTTTGTAACATCCATTATTTCGGATGTTACATTATTTAAGTATTTGTTCACTGCTGTTCCTATTATTATCTTATTTAACGTTGTTCTCATTATGTTATTTTCCTAAAGTAAATCATTTAATATTCAAAATTGTTGATGGTTACTCTTACTTAACACACGTTTTCAGAATTTGGAACCACTGGTTACAGTTGGTAACATTGAATGTTATTTAGAGAGTTCTTAAAAAGAACGTTTCTTCTTTCTGTTGCACAGTGTGCAAGCCATGCTTTAATACCTAGAAGAATCAAATAATCTTTGGATTTATTTCATCCATCGACGAAAGTCGGATTTATATTTGTTCTTCAGTATAAGAAATGATTAATTGCTATTATTTATTTCTACGCATTTTGCGGATATAAAAGGTTATTAAAAGCGTTCAGGTATGCCTCGCTTCTTTTTTGTTTCTGTATTTAAAAATTGCTTTACATTCAGCCATCACCACAGCTATCTCGTAATTTAAAACTACCTACTTTAAAGCAAATACTTTGAATATCTCGATATCTAAACTTTGGTTCCAAACATAAGTTTATCTCGGAATTTCTACTTTGTGAACCTCGTATTACAAATACGTGATTCTTAAGAATCAGAACTAAAGTTTATAAATGTATTATCTAAACTATTTTTATTCCTAGTTGCTTGAAACATCTGAAAAAGTAGTTGAATTTTTATCATCAGACAAATTAAGTCTAGCATTAAAATCCCCTGTGAGTACTACATACTTACTATGTGCAAGCATATTTAGCAAAAGGTGAATATTATTTAGAAATGATTCAAAATCTCCTGGAGGAGGGCTATAAATTACGACGGTAATTATGTTGGGTAAAGAAATTGCACGGTAATTATGTTGGGTAAAGAAATTGCTGCTAATTCACAGTGCATTTCAGAAGATAGGGTTTTTATATCGTTTAAACAGCTAAAACTTGTACTTTTTTCCACTGGTATTAAAACGTCACTATTGTTTGTGGTGCTTTCCGAATTTTTTATATTTAAACCAATTTCTAACTCAGTAGGCTTCGTCTAATGTTCATTAACATATATTACGTTGTACTTGTCAAATACGCCTCAAATTCAGAAATTGTATTTCTCAGACACTGTGCAATGAAATAAATAAAAATCTGTACTTAAGTCTCAGTCGAGCACGTAGCTGATTGAATGTTTTTTGATTTGGGATAATTAATTAAAACGTCTTCCGTGCAGTTAACATCTACTCAATGTTTACTTCTCTGTTTAGTATAAGATACCATTATCCCTTCCGGTTCTGTAAATTTTTCTAGTGTAGTCTCCTTGATAGAAGCACGCAAGTTGATCTAATATTTTCCGTTTGCGAATTATTATTTATTTTAGGGAATTCCTTATTAGATTCATTGATCTTCCGTATATTAACTTTGCTTATCGCTTCCGTGCACATGTGATTATGGCATTACCTCGAGGTTTATTACCAATTTTAGATTTACTAATATGCGACGATTTATTATCACATTATCGCAGGCGCGCGCGCGTGTATGTGAGTGTGAGTTTGACTGTGAGTCTAAGTGTCAGTGTGGTGTGAGTTTGAGTGTGTTAGTGTGAGTGAGACTGTGAGGGTGCGTGTGAGCGTATGCGCGTACCGTGCGGGTGCGTCCGCGCGTGAGTGCGTCTGTGCGTGTGTGCACCTGTGTGTATCTGTGCGTCTGAGCGTCTGTGTGTCTCTGTGTATGTAAGACTGTGTGTCTTTGTGCCTGTGTGCCCATGTGTCCGTGTGTCTGAGTGTTTGTTTGTGTGTCTGCGTGTTTGCCTGTCTGTCGGTCGGTCGATCGGTCGGTCGGTCCGTCCGCCCGCCCGTCCGTCCGTCCGTTCGCTCGTGTGTGTGTGTGGGTGCGTGCGTGCGTGCGTATGTGTGGATGGGTGCGTGCGTGCGAGTATGTAGTGTGTGTGTGTGTGTGTGTGTGTGTGTGTGCGTGTGCGTGTGGTGTGTGTGTATGTGTATGTGTTTGTGCGTGTGCGTGTGCGTGTGCGTGTGCGTGTGTGTATGTGTTTGTGCGTGTGCGTGTGCGTGCGTGTGTGTGTGCGTGTGCGTGTGTGTGCGTGTGTGTGCGTGTGTGCGTGTGTGCGCGCGTGTGCGTGCGTGCGTGTGTGCGTGTGTGCGTGTGTGCTTGTGTGCGTGTGTGCGTGGGTGTGTGCGTGCGTGGGGGCGTGCGTGCGTGCGTGCGTGTGTGCGTGTGTGTGTGGGGCGGGGGGGAGCGCGCGCTCTGGCTATGGGGATGTAAATTAGTTTGTTTTGTTAATTACTTAATTCCTCTTATACAATTGATTTATTATATAAATAAAATAATATTACAATTTTTATTACTAATTTGCTCAATTTTTTTAACTGCCATAATTTTATTTCTCGATTACACTTTCAATAGATGTTCGTTATTAAAACTAATGTAGGATTTTATTTGTATACAGGTTATGTGCAGGTCACTGCAGTTCTAACAAATAATTGCCTAGAAAATATTGCTGTTCTTTTCAGTGTTGGTTATTAAATGTCAGAAGCAGCGGTAGAAATAAATTGCTTATTTTTGATTTGTGGCGGATTATAAAACCATATATAAGAAGTTCAAAATCTTCAGCTTGGCAACTTAAAATTAAAATTGCAGCTTCAACAATGGTTTTTCAAAACCGAAGATTGAAAAAAATTTTTACTTCTTTAAACGACTCTGAGAATTAAGAAAAAAAATTTATGTAGAGCCAAAGTACCATTTTGGTCACTAATACGGTAAAATGTCAAATGACTCCTTTTGGTTGAGGTTCCGTGTTATACAGCGTTCCGAGTCGCTGGTTACACGCTATATATATATATATATATATATATATATATATATATATATATATATATATATATATATATATATATACATGTTTCTTTTCAGGTTTCCGCGAGTGTTATATGTATCCATAAACTCATTCCGGGTGTTGTCTCGCGTACTTGCTCTTCCATTCTACAGTTTGGTTAATTGTAGACGTTTCGGCAGAATCGCGTCTACCATTTTTAATTCATTTTACTTCGGCTTCTCGTGATTCGAATTGAATTGCTGTGTTCATTGCTGGTGGGTGGTATTTGTCTATCCTTCACTTTCACTTCCATTTTCTCTTATGCCCTTTCCTTTTTTGTTGTTGATTTCTCTATTTTTTTGGGGCAATTTTCTTTAAAATTGTTCTCCAAGTATCGTCTTTTTTATTTAAGTTTCCTGGGCGTGCTTCGATTCCAATTGTTTCACTTTTGTGTTTTGTGTTATATGTTGGCTATCATTTTTGTGTCTTCAAAATCAATTACATGTTATGTATTGCTTACATGTTGTGCGAGTGATGACGTGGATCTCTTCTAATTCTTTTTTGTTTTCGGATTTTGTGAAATATTCCAGATTTTTCTATTCTGGTGAAAATCTTTGCAATGTTGTTTTTCTTGAATATCTTGCTTATCCTGTCGGTGGTGCCCTTTATACATGGTAAACATGCCTCCGATATCGGTTTTTCCTTGTCGTTGTCTTCTGGTTGTACTGATTTTTCGGCTCTTTTTATATTTCTTCCGGTGAAGCCATTCTGTGGCAGTGCTGTTCTAAGGTTCATCATCTCTTGGTGCAGATTGTTCTCGTCTGCTACTTATATATATATATATATATATATATATATATATATATATATATATATACAGGGTGTTATTTAATAAGTGTCCGATATTTTACAGGAGGATTCCTCAGTTATTTTAAGGAAAAAGTACATATAAGCATGGGTCTACCAGGCCTTCATTTTTGAGATACAGGGTGTTAAAAATGTATTTTCATTTTTGTTTTTCCTAACTAATTTTTGAAATAATCTCAATATTGTAACAAAAATTGGTACTGGGGAGTTTTTTAACACGAGAAATTCAAATTTGAGGTTAGTTTGGCTCTTAGTTGTAGGGGGCGCTACCTATAGATACTTCTTTCTTTTACAGAGTCCCAACCTTTTTGTGCACGTTTGTATCTTATTTTCTAGAAGAAAAATCGATTTCCCTACCATTTTTACGTAAAAAAGGTATTCTTGTCGAAAGTCGCTGCGAGCAACTGTTTTCGAGATATTTTGATTTAAAGAAATCAATGCATCCAATCTTCTTGTCATTAATTCGCGAACTCTGTGAAAATAAAAGTATCAAGTAAACGTGCATACAGGCAGGAGGAGGATATTTCCAACATTTATTGTGATTTTGCTTTAATTTTTTATCCTTCGTTCCGTTGTTTATTGTTATTTATAAATTTGAGTTTACAATGTTTTCATGTTGATTAAAGAAAAATAAAAACTTCAAAATTATTTAGGAAAAACAAAAATGAAAATAAATATTTAACACTCTGTATCTCAAAAATGAAGGCCTCGTAGACCCATGCTTATATAAACTTTTTTCCTCTATATATATATATATATATATATATATATATATATCATAGTATCTACTATGATAAAATGAAAATGTTAAAATAAATTTAATGTTCGTATTTTTTTAAATATTGATATTGTGGTTGCAATAACGAACCGATATGACATAAAAGTTTGTATGCACTGCGGGTATTAATAGATGTGTATGTCCTAGGGCGACTTACAACGCCATAGGGCATTTTATCAACTATGTGAAATGTGTATAATTCAAAATGGACTCAAAAATAATATCAAATAGGTGTTGGAACATAGAAATCAAAGGTTTTCGTAAAAAGATGAAGTACACTTAGAAAAATGTGAATGAAGGTAGAATTAGGCTACGCTTACTTTAATCTTAGGATTAAAAAGTATGAGCGGTGTAAACATCTTTTAATCTATATCAAAATCATATTTCTCAGTCAGGTGTAAAAACTAATCTCCGCTCACCAACCTTTGTACAATATAATTTTCTCACAAATGCCTAAGTTACCGATTTCTAAACATTTTTGAGAAACGTGAAACTTACCCTTTATTTGCTAACTCTCTAGAAAGTCGAGTAAGTTTTCTGAATAGTGTTTGAGATTTATCCTCCATATCCTCTGTTTTTATGTCCCAGAATAATCCGTTTTTCCAAACCTCCCAAGCTGTTTCCCATTCATCAGTTAATTGCCATACTAATTCAAGAGCATCTAATTCCTGAGATAAAAATAAATTTAATGTATTGTAAATATAATTTGGGGCCAATTATTTGCGCAAAAAAATGCGCAATTGTTTTTGAGTTAATAATAGAAATACTGAAGTAGAACAAAAGAATAATGTTATATATAGTATAATAAAAATTACCGCTTCTAAAGCCTGTAATTCTATTGACTCTGGTAGACTTAAATCGAATATTACTAAATCTTGTCGTAACTTTGCTTCTTGTTCTCTAAGCGCTAGTAAATTAGCCCTCATTTGAGCTAGATACGAAAGAGCATCTTTTGCACTGGTGGTATCCGTAAATGGGCCAGATTGCATAAAATCATCTAACAAAGCAATACCTTCATTTCGTAATTCTTCACAATTTTTCAATAATCCTGATTTGAAGTTATCCTACAAAAAATAATGCTGAAACTCAAATCTTATTGTTTGCTGAATCTAAAAATTACCTTTAAATAATGGTAAGTAAAGAAAAAGTGAAAATAGGATATATGAAATTGAAGGGAGAGAGACAGTTAGGAAACACCTATATCGTGAAGGACTACCTTTGAGTAACTGAGCTGTTTGTCCGCTTCTTCTAGGGTTCCAAGATACTTCATCCATGTTAATGGCAACCCTTTTTCTAAGTTGCGTATTTCTTCACCTACGTCGATCTTATATTTATCAAGAGTTATAATTTGATCAGTTATGGGAGGAAATCTATCTGAGTAGGTCTCTGCTTCCATTGCTAAGTTATCGAAGAATCGCACAGCCGCTGTCATTTGGTCTAAATTTTGAGGTTGTTGTAATACCCTGAAATTTCATATATACATGTTATACACATTTATTCAAATCAATCAAAACTTACTTTTCTGTATTTGTATTTATGTAGTGATAGACTTCGGAAATTTTTTCTATAGTTAGTCTTTTTAATAAATCGCACAATTTATTTTGCCACTCAAGACAATGTTCAATTATAGCTTTCTTTAGTTCAACAGAATTCACAACAATAAAATGCACAGCGCTCACCGATTCTATAATTTGCACGTTATTTGCTACTTCTGTATACCGTCCTATATTTGAATCAAATTGAGCCGCATTCGGGTTTTGCTTCTCATAACGTTCCATAAAGCGTTCCTTATCCACTTCCCACATATTTCGGAACGGCTCCCATACAGCCAAATACTTTTGCATATGATGAACATTCTCGGTTACTTCTAAAATCAATCAAATAAAAAATATTAAAATAAAAAAAATATGCTTGCCATCATTTAACATTGTTTGCAGTTTTTTACAATCTTCGTCATTTTCGATGACGTCTTGAAAGGAAGAAAGAGTAGTGTTTTTTATATCAAATTTTTGTACCAATCTAGGTAACGATTGAAGTGTATTTGTAATACTTGGTAAAATATCCGATATTACATATGCAACATCAGCTAGAGGTGGTTCGAAATTAATCTGAAAATACCCCATATTTTTATACGATTAAAATTGTTGGATCTCCCTTACTCTATTCTTTTTTAAATTTGCTTCAAGTTTTAATATTGGAGATGGCTGTGTACTTCCATCTCCATGTAGCACTTCATACATTATCTGTAACGAGTTTTTGACCGTTACTTTTAATGCTTGCTCAACAAGATTATCAAAATGGTGAACAAACTTATTCCATTGTTCTCGCATCTGGAATACAAAGTATTTAAACAATAACGAAAGTAATCATTTGTGCTTGTACCATTAATATTTGGCTTTCAAATCCTTCAAAAACAACAATCATATAGTTAATAACTTCTCTGTAATACTCTATAATTGCATCAATTGTCTGGTTTCTATACCTGCTCATATCTTCAATTAATTCAATTAATCCATATGCATAATTCGGCCGAAGACATACGAATGGACAATCGCATATTTTTTCACAAAGTAATACAATTTGTAAATTGCTGGATTTATAATCGTCTAAGAAATCTTGCAGCTAAAAACGTTTGTATAGTAAGTAATCAAGTGAACTTTTTTCTTTTTTTTTATTACATTATTGCCAATTTACAACTAGCCTAGAAGCTAACAAGAAAATGTGATCTTAGATTATGAATGACATGAAGGGGGAAACCACCCAGCGGCGGGCCCCGCATGCTGCTTAATACTAGTTAGCTTAGTCCAAAATCTTACATTTACTTAATCTTCTAATTACATTTGTGTTATCTAATAGGTTGAGTACTAGCACATTTGGGTGAGAATGAATTCTGGTCACATAGTTAGTTTTATATCTATCGATTTCATCTCTAATCCATGCTATCTTTAGGTCGTTGTGCAGAGTAAGGTTTGAGATGAACCATTCCGCGTTGGTTATAGTGCGCAGAGTTTTATTTTGAAATCTCTGCAAGATTGCAATATTTGAGGGTTTCGAGTAGCCCCACAGTTGAATCCCGTAAGCCCACACTGGAATTATCACTGTTTTGTACACTAGCACTTTGTTGTTTAATGATAATTTAGATCTTCGTCCTAGTAGCCAGTTCATTTTTTTCATTTTAAGATCTAATTCTTTTCTCTTCTTAGTGATGTGAACTTTCCATGTGAGCCGCTTATCCAAATGTATGCCAAGATATCTTACTTCGTCCTTGGTTGGTATTTGAGTGCCATTCAGGTAAAGCGGAGGCGTGGTACCATGTTTGGTCGTAAAGGTTATGGCTGTCGATTTTGTTGCATTTATTTTTATGCGCCATTTGTGTAACCATTCCTGCAAATTGTTGAGGTAGCTTTGAAGTATAGACGAAGCTTGTACAGAATCGGTGTGAGATACTAATAGAGCAGTATCATCCGCATACGTGGCAGTAACAATTTGTTCTTGTTGAGGAAGGTCAGCTGTGAAGATTAAATATAGCACAGGTCCCATGACGCTGCCCTGGGGGACACCAGCTTTAATAATATAGAGGTTAGACAGGCTTTCTGCATGTTTGACCTGATAGTATCTTTCACTTGAGTAGGATTTAATGAGATGGTAATATTGGTGGGGCAGGGATTGTTTAATTTTGTAGAGTAGACCGGGGTGCCAAACTCGAGCACTTTAGATGGAATAGGTAATAGAGTTACTGGTCTGTATGATGTGGTTTCGTGTGCAGGTTTGCCAGGTTTAGGAATAAGAAATATTTGACCAAACTTCCATTGTATAGGAAAATATTGACACCTTATGACTGCATTACATATTTGAGTGAGAGCCACTATCGCCTTGTGGGGCAGTTCTTTCACAAGTTTAGCGGTTATGAGTTCATATCCAGGTGCTTTGCCATTTTTTAGATTTTTGATCACATTTTTTATTTCTGAAGGTGTGAAGGGTTTAATGGGTGGGCTTAGTTGATAAGGAGCCTGTAGGTAATTTAGTATTTCACTTTCTTCTGCAGCTGTAACAGCCATCGGATGAGGTTGAAATATGGTTGAGAGGTGATTCGCAAATAATTCAGCCTTTTCATTATCTGATCTTACCCACGAGCCGTTGTTTTTACGCAGTGGTGGAATATGATTGTTTGGTTGTTTGAATCTGCTAGTGGCCTTCCACAAGGTATACTCACCATGTTCATAGGGAGAAAGGTTTCTGACATAATCATTGAATGTTCTATTTCTCTAATCCTGTAGTGCCTGTTTTAGTTCCCGTGTTAACCTATTTAATTTATTTTTGTCTGCTGGATGCTTAGTTCGTTTCCAGGTATTTCTGGCTCTTCTTTTTTCCGCAAGCTTATTTTTGATGTGTAGTGGATAGTTATCGATGATAACGGGGTTATCACCTCTAGATGGTGTAGAGTAAAAGGCTGCATGGTGTATGATGTTCGTTAATCTTTCAACCGCCGTGTCTATTTCGTCTTCTGTCTTTAGAGATACCTGAATTTCTAAATTGCTGGTTAGGTACTCTTTGAATGCTTCCCAGTTTGTGTGTTTATTGTAGAGTGAAGGTCTCTTTTGTTTAGTAATAATCGACGTACTCATTGTGACGATTATAGATGAATGGTCAGAAAAGAGATCAAAACAGGTTTCTACTTTACAGTACCTAGGAGATATGGCCTTGGTGACGAAGAAGTCCATAGCATCTGGAATTTTGTTTAAATCAGATGGCCAATATGTGGGCTGACCTGTTGATAAGTGGCCATAGTTGTTTGCCTGCATCGCCTTGATTAGTTCTCGGCCTTTAGTATTAGTAATTCTGGATCTCCATACTGGATCTTTTGCATTGTAATCCCCACCAGCAATAAATTTATTTCCCTAGCTGTTGAAAGAACATTTCATATTGATGTTGCCGTATTGTATGTCTGAGTGGGCTGTATATAGCTGCTATCGCGAGGGAGCCATTAGAGCATTTGACATCTACGATGGTGCCTTGTATAAATTCAGTGGAAAACTCTTCCATTACGTGATGTGATATCTTATTGCTAATGATGATAGCTGAACCGGCATGGGCTGTACCATCCGGGTGGTTGGTACAATAGGTCGAGTAGCGAGGTATTTTGAAGTAACTGTATTCAGTGAAGTGGGTTTCAGAAATTAACAGAATGTCAATTTTTTGCTGTTTGAGAAATAGCTCGACTAATACACGATGCTGAGTTAGCCCATTTGCATTCCATAAACCAATGCGTAGGGTATCCATTATTTTAATTTGTGAACTAACGTGGTTAGCAGATTTAGCATCGTGCTGTTCTGATTCATTAATTGACTAAACATTGTTTCGAATTTGGACAAGAATTGTGATAATGAAATGTCATTGGTGTTTGTATACTGGGTTTGGTTGTTTATGAAGTGGGGTGATGTAACCTGAGCATAAGTTAAATTGTTTAAGTTGAAGGTATATTCTTTTTGTTCAAATATTGGCGTGTTCATATTCTTTATGGCTTGCGCGGATGGAGGAAACGCTGTTTTGCCTCTGTTAAATTGTATTTGCTGATATATTCGGCAACCTTTATAATTTGCAGGGCGAGGGCCTCGGCACAACGCGCAAGTGGCGGGACTGTCTTTAGATTTTGTGCAGACGGCAGTTTGGTGTTCCTCTCCACATTTAACACATAGGTACGGTTTAGTGCAGTAACCTTTGCTATGTCCATAGGCTTGACATCTTGTGCACTGAATAATTGTGGTTTTTTTTTCTCGGAGGTTCTATTTTTATCTGTTGATAGTTTAGGTATTTTATTTCGTAGACTTTTTTGTTGTTCTGGGCAGGCTCGAGATCGACAAAAAACATAGATAGAGGGTCCTTGGATATTCTGTGTCTGATGTTAGTAATGTTACCTACAGTGTGGCCATGCTTGAGTAACTCGTCCTTGATTTCTTCGATGTCTATAGTATGATGCAAGTTTCTAATTACCACCCTGTAGGCTCTTTCATCTTTAGTCTGATAGGTATGATACACAATTTTTACATTTTTCAGATGTGAGATTAGCTTTCTGTAGGAGTCTGGGGTATTTACGTTAATCTTAATTGTGTTGTCAGACAGTGCCTTAGTGCTGTATTGTTCTCTTTCTAGAACTTGAGTTAGATCTTCAATCATTTTATAGTAATTAGTAACTCCATATATAAATATATGAGGGGGTTTGAGTATTCTCTGTTCGGAACTTCCACTAGAATTTTGAGTTGTCTCATTTGTGTTTGAGTTATCCAATGCGCTAAATCTATTTTGAGTGTTTGTTTGATTTGCGTTATTTTGTTGTAACGTTTGAACGTTTGAATGTTTTGGAGTGGTTCTTTTGCGTTTTTTAATTTGTTGCCATGGATGTGGTGATTCATCGTCGGATTCATCGATGATTATATTCTGTGATGTCTCCGATTGTTGAGTGCTAGGTACTTGATTTAGTGTTGGCACAGGAAAAGCTATGTTTGCGTTAGGGTAGGTTTGGGGTGAAGGTAAATAATTATAATGTTGAGTTTCCGATGTAAAGGTATTATTTTGAGCATATGGCATAAATCCATACTGGTATGATTGCTGGTTTACGTATGCCGGTTGTGAATTATAAAGTACTTTCGGTTGAGGTAAATACATATTTTGGCTGTTATTTTGTAAATTCTGCATAAATGCAGAAATTACTGAACTGATAGTTACGATTAAGGATTAGAAGTAGTTTAAATGTTTTTAACTTACACATTTAGTTTATGTATGTTAACTGATATCAATAACAGCGGGTCAGATGTTAACGTGCACTGATAATAGCTTACAGCGTTCGCAGTACACACATCCACACTCACTCGCTGTTCACACGGTACTCAATCAAGTGAACTTAAAGTATAATACAATTTTTCGTCGACCTTTACAAAAAATGACATTCTACGTACTTTCCGAATGAAAAATCGACTATTTTTTAAAGCAAGTATCTTTCGTCCGCAGACACTTTTCGTCCGCAAACTCTTTTCGTCCGCTGTGGTCACTATGATACAGCACGGTGCGAGAGTGGCGATTGAGTCATTTTGTAAATCCACGATTTAATAAAAACAAAGGCGCCTGTGACAATAACTGTGTTTTACGAAATCCGCTAGATTATACGTGTGAATAAGACCGTGTTATAAATATTAGTGTTCATAATAATCAAGAATGGATAGTGATAGCGATACGGATATCAGTAACACTCCTCCGGAGCTGCGGGAATTGGCAACTACTGCCATGTTGGATTTATTCCACCAGAAATCACAAATTTTATACGAAAAACAATACAACAAGTTCAAGAACTGGCGTCAAGAACATAATGTCGAGAATCTCTCATAAAATGTTTTTCTGGTCTATTTTTCTACTAACCCTAGTAATAATTATATGTCATCAACGCTATGGTCAATATACTCTATGCTAAAATCCACATTAGCCATTAAGGAAAACTTTAACATATCCAAATTTCCGAAACTTATTGCATTTTTGAAAAAACAAAGCGTTGGGTACAAAGCGAGAAAATCTAAAGTATTTAGTCGAGATGAAATGAACAGATTTCTTCATGATGCCCCAGATGAAACTTATCTTTTGCACAAAGTAAAATGTTTTAACTTATTTTGTTGATGTATCTATTGTTATATTATTACAGCTCTGTTTAATTATTGAAATTGCTGGGGCTTGTCGAAGAGACGAACTACGTAAAATAACGACCAAGGATATTGTTGATAAAGACGACATGCTTGTAATACCCATTCCAGACTCAAAAAATGGTAAAAGGCGAATTTTTACAGTTACAGACAAACTTTGCGATGGAATGAATCCTTTATAAATAATATATTTTTTGTCAATTATAAATTAGGAAAGTGTACAGTGCAAGTGGTTGGTGTGCATACATTTTCGAAGATCGCAAAATACTTAGAATTGCTAAACGAACTAGAGAACACAAGGCATTGTTATCGGCGCACATCTGCAACACTTTTGGTCAATGCCGGCGCAGATATTCTTTCATTAAAACAGCACGGAGGATGGAAATACCCAACAGTCGCCGAGGGATACATTGAGAATTCCATCCCCAATAAAATAAACATATCAAAAAGCCTTTTAACAGGTAAATCACTTCAAGAAAGAAGTTTTGGAAATAGTGCTGCTGGAGCACCTGTATCTGAAGTTACATCAACAAGTACCCAAAATCAAAACTTGTCTCTTGCACCTTCTTCGACAGCAGGAATTAATATCAATAATTGCACAAACTGTACGTTCAATATTCATATTCGAGATTGATTTAATTTTGTAGTATAATTAAAATAGCGTTGTTACACTTCAAATCGGAATACATTTTGTTTACATTTATTAAAATTATGATCGAGTCTGCAGTTCGAAAAGTGGGACGTAGACGAGACCAGCAAACAAGTGAGTACTTACTTTCATAAAAGGTATGTAGTGGTCAACGAAAAATGTAATATGCACCTCGGCGAAAAACTATTGTCTCGCCTACTTGCTAGCCTCAGCTGCGCCGCGGCTAGGTGTCAGTTTGCAGGCTCGACTATAATAGACAATTTTTCGTCCTATTATAATTACATAAAAAATGTACAGCTTATATTTTTACTTTCTTGCTAAACAAGAAAGTATTGCGGTCGAAAAAAATTGAAAAAAACAAGTTGCGTTAATTTGACTCCCCGAACCAGGAAAACAAAATTTTACTGTCTGTGTGTGTGTGTGTGTGTGTGTGTGTGTGTGTGTGTGTGTGTGTGTGTGTGTGAGTGTGTGAGTGTGTGAGTGTGTGAGTGTGTGAGTGTGTGAGTGTGTGTGTGTGTGTGTGTGTGTGTGTGTTTGTTTCCTTATACTTGTGGCACTTTGGGTGTACATATACCTGTACTCTGGCATGTGGTGAAATTATGGCATGATACACTTCATGCCATAATTTCATTGCCTATTATCTCCTACAAATTGGAGTTACGCTGTCGTTATTTTAGTATGTGGTGTACCTTACGACACAGATTGAATAAGATATTGATATTTGTAGCGATGACGTGTGGGCAACATAACATTAAAAATAGATACAGAATTTGTGTAACATGCCATAATTCATGTTACTGCTGGTGTATGCACCACCATATTTATGACACTTTGTCAATGTTCTGATCGGAGCGCCCTCTATAACCACAATATCAAATAACAACATTGTTGCCAAATGTATCATTCTCACATTACATCACAAATTGAACTTCGAAATGTTTTGTTGACACATTAGAAAGCGGAAATTTCACTAAACGTTTTTGATGTAAATAAAAGTGAGCGTCATATTCTCTTTAACAGTAATCATTTTAAAGTATTTCTAAATAAATAAGTAGAAAATTTTTTATATTTTATGTACAGTTGAGGCAACAAGAAATGGGACACTACGGTTTTACAAGTTCAATGGGCATATTTACTTTAATTAGTAACTGATTACTTAATTTTATTATTGATTAATCCCAACACCTTAGATTATTAGTAATAATGACAGTATGACGGATAAGGGTTTTGAATAATTACTTATTTCTGATTTCTAAATATTCTTGTGTTCCGTTTAGTTTAGTTTAATAGTATTTTCAGAGTTTTGATAATGAAATGTCATTGGTGTTTGTTACTGGGTTTGGTTGTTTATGAAGTGGGGTGATGTAACCTGAGCATAAGTTAAATTGTTTTTGAAGGTATATTCTTTTGTTCAAATATTGGCGTGTTCATATTCTTTTGGCTTGCGCGGATGGAGGAAACGCTGTTTTGCCTCTGTTAAATTGTATTTGCTGATATATTCGGCAACCTTTATAATTTGCAGGGGAGGGCCTCGGCACAACGCGCAAGTGGCGGGACTGTCTTTAGATTTTGTGCAGACGGCAGTTTGGTGTTCCTCTCCACATTTAACACATAGGTACGGTTTAGTGCAGTAACCTTTGCTATGTCCATAGGCTTGACATCTTGTGCACTGAATAATTGTGGTTTTTTTCTCGGAGGTTCTATTTTATCTGTTGATAGTTTAGGTATTTTATTTCGTAGACTTTTTGTTGTTCTGGGCAGGCTCGAGATCGACAAAAACAAATAGAGGGGATATTCTGTGTCTGATGTTAGTAATGTTACCTACAGTGTGGCCATGCTTGAGTAACTCGTCCTTGATTTCTTCGATGTCTATAGTATGATGCAAGTTTCTAATTACCACCCTGTAGGCTCTTTCATCTTTAGTCTGATAGGTATGATACACAATTTTACATTTTTCAGATGTGAGATTAGCTTTCTGTAGGAGTCTGGGGTATTTACGTTAATCTTAATTGTGTTGTCAGACAGTGCCTTAGTGCTGTATTGTTCTCTTTCTAGAACTTGAGTTAGATCTTCAATCATTTTATAGTAATTAGTAACTCCAATATAAAATATGAGGGGTTTGAGTATTCTCTGTTCGGAACTTCCACTAGAATTTTGAGTTGTCTCATTTGTGTTTGAGTTATCCAATGCGCTAAATCTATTTTGAGTGTTTGTTTGATTTGCGTTATTTTGTTGTAACGTTTGAACGTTTGAATGTTTTGGAGTGGTTCTTTTGCGTTTTTAATTTGTTGCCATGGATGTGGTGATTCATCGTCGGATTCATCGATGATTATATTCTGTGATGTCTCCGATTGTTGAGGTGGCTTGATTTAGTGTTGGCACAGGAAAAGCTATGTTTGCGTTAGGGTAGGTTTGGGGTGGGAAATAATTATAATGTTGAGTTTCCGATGTAAAGGTATTATTTTGAGCATATGGCATAAATCCATACTGGTATGATTGCTGGTTTACGTATGCCGGTTGTGAATTATAAAGTACTTTCGGTTGAGGTAAATACATATTTTGGCTTTTTTGTTTCTGCAAAATGCAGAAATTACTGAACTGATAGTTACGGGATTAGAAGTAGTTTAAATGTTTTTAACTTACACATTTAGTTTATGTATGTTCTGAATCAATAACAGCGGGTCAGATGTTAACGTGCACTGATAATAGCTTACAGCGTTCGCAGTACACATCCACACTCACTCGCTGTTCACACGGTACTCAATCAAGTGAACTTAAAGTATAATACAATTTTCGTCGACCTTTACAAAAATGACATTCTACGTACTTTCCGAATGAAAATCGACTATTTTTAAAGCAAGTATCTTTCGTCCGCAGACACTTTTCGTCCGCAAACTCTTTTCGTCCGCTGTGGTCACTATGATACAGCACGGTGCGAGAGTGGCGATTGAGTCATTTTTAAATCCACGATTTAATAAAAACAAAGGCGCCTGTGACAATAACTGTGTTTTACGAAATCCGCTAGATTATAGTGAATAAGACCGTGTTATAAATATTAGTGTTCATAATAATCAAGAATGGATAGTGATAGGGAATGGATATCAGTCCCTCCGGAGCTGCTTAACTACTGCCATGTTGGATTTATTCCACCAGAAATCACAAATTTTATACGAAAACAATACAACAAGTTCAAGAACTGGCGTCAAGAACATAATGTCGAGAATCTCTCATAAAATGTTTTCTGGTCTATTTTTCTACTAACCCTAGTAATAATTATATGTCATCAACGCTATGGTCAATATACTCTGCTAAAATCCCATTAGCCATTAAGGAAAACTTTAACATATCCAAATTTCCGAAACTTATTGCATTTTGAAAAAACAAAGCGTTGGGTACAAAGCGGAAAATCTAAAGTATTTAGTCGAGATGAAATGAACAGATTTTTCATGATGCCCCAGATGAAACTTATCTTTTGCACAAAGTAAAATGTTTTAACTTATTTTGTTGATGTATCTATTGTTATATTATTACAGCTCTGTTTAATTATTGAAATTGCTGGGGCTAAGAGAGAACTACGTAAAATAACGACCAAGGATATTGTTGATAAAGACGACATGCTTGTAATACCCATTCAGACTCAAAAATGGTAAAAGGCGAATTTTTACAGTTACAGACAAACTTTGCGATGGAATGAATCCTTTATAAATAATATATTTTTGTCAATTATAAATTAGGAAAGTGTACAGTGCAAGTGGTTGGGTGCATACATTTTCGAAGATCAAAAAATACTTAGAATTGCTAAACGAACTAGAGAACACAAGGCATTGTTATCGGCGCACATCTGCAACACTTTTGGTCAATGCCGGCGCAGATATTCTTTCATTAAAAACAGCACGGAGGATGGAAATACCCAACAGTCGCCGAGGGATACATTGAGAATTCCATCCCCAATAAAATAAACATATCAAAAGCCTTTTAACAGGTAAATCACTTCAAGAAAGAAGTTTTGGAAATAGTGCTGCTGGAGCACCTGTATCTGAAGTTACATCAACAAGTACCCAAAATCAAAACTTGTCTCTTGCACCTTCTTCGACAGCAGGAATTAATATCAATAATTGCACAAACTGTACGTTCAATATTCATATTCGAGATTGATTTAATTTTTTAGTATAATTAAAATAGCGTTGTTACACTTCAAATCGGAATACATTTTGTTTACATTTATTAAAATTATGATCGAGTCTGCAGTTCGAAAAGTGGGACGTAGACGAGACCAGCAAACAAGTGAGTACTTACTTTCATAAAAGGTATGTAGTGGTCAACGAAAAATGTAATATGCACCTCGGCGAAAAACTATTGTCTCGTTTACTTGCTAGCCTCAGCTGCGCCGCGGCTGGTGTCAGTTTGCAGGCTCGACTATAATAGACAATTTTTCGTCCTATTATAATTACATAAAAATGTACAGCTTATATTTTACTTTCTTGCTAAACAAGAAAGTATTGCGGTCGAAAAAATTGAAAAAACAAGTTGCGTTAATTTGACTCCGAACCAGGAAAACAAAATTTTACTCTGTGTGTGTGTGTGTGTGTGTGTGTGTGTGTGTGTGTGTGTGTGTGTGTGTGTGTGTGTGAGTGTGTGAGTGTGTGAGTGTGTGAGTGTGTGAGTGTTGAGTGTGTGTGTGTGTGTGTCTGTGTGTGTGTTTGTTTCTTAGTACTTGTGTGCACTGTGTGGAGTGTACATATACCTGTATGTGGATGTGAGTGAAATTATGGCATGATACACTTCAGTGCCATAATTTCATGATGATCTCCTACAAATTGGAGGTGTACGCTGTCGTTATGTGTGAGTATGTGGTGTACCTTACGACACAGATGTGGAGATAAGATATTGATATTTGTAGCGATGACGTGTGGGCAACATAACATGTAAAAATAGATACAGAATGTGTGTAACATGCCATAATGTCAGTGTGTGACTGCTGGTGTATGCACCACCATATTGTATGACACTGTTGTCAATGTTCTGATCGGAGCGCCCTCTATAACCACAATATCAAATAACAACATTGTTGCCAAATGTATCATTCTCACATTACATCACAAATTGAACTGTCGAAATGTTTTGTTGACAGCAGTGTAGAAAGCGTGAAATTTCACTAAACGTTTGTTGATGTAAATAAAAGTGAGCGTCATATTCTCTTTAACAGTAATCATTGTTAAAGTATGTTCTAAATAAATAAGTAGAAAATTTGTATATTTTATGTGACAGTGTGAGGCAACAAGAAATGTGGACATGTGACGGTGTTACAAGTGTCAGAGTGGGCATATGTTACTTTAATTAGTAACTGAGATGTACTGTAATGTTTATTAGTTGATTAATCCACTGTGAGATGTGAGTGTAGTGAGATAATGACAGTATGACGGATAAGTGAGTTGTGTGAGATAATGTACTGTGAGTGTCTGATGTTCTGAGATATGTGCTTGTGTTCCGTTTAGTGTGTGAGTTGTGAATAGTGAGTGTAGAGTTGTTGAGAGTGAGATTACTTATTTCTGATTTCTAAACATTCTGTGTGTCCGTGTGTAGTTTAGTTGTAATAGTATTTTAGAGTTTGAATAATTGAGTGTTAGTTTCTCAGTTTTAAATATTCTTGTGTTCCGTTTAGTTTAGTTGTTTAATAGTATTTGCTAGGATTCCTTCTGAAATGCCTGTGTCATAGCTGACCATGTGATGTTAAAAGCTCGTATCGCTGAGTGTAGTGAGTGTGTAAAGTGTGTCGCGAAGTTTCGCGATGTGATTAAAGTGTCGCGATCTACTGTAGGACGAGTGCGAATAAAATGGACTGTCCAACAACAGTGGCAGACGAAGAATATCTACACCAGCTGAAGACGATGAATTAGTTGCTTATGTAAGAGATCATCCTTTACGAGCTACAGGGTTGCTAAAAATGAAACAGTATTTCCTGGATGTCGTGCAACGGTTCGGGCTAGATTAAAGAAGTTGGAATAAAAAAATACGAAGCGGCCACTAAAGAACTATTAACAAATGATAACATAGGATGTCGTTTAGAATTTTCCAGGCGATATATCAACGAGCACTTGGTTTTGGAGTCGAGTTATTTTCAGCGATGAAAAACTTTCAGTATTTCTAAAAGTATTTCGACCGGCTAGAAACCGATGCGAAACAGAATATGTTAATTTTAAAAACGTAGTGGTCGTTTTTTAAATGTTTTTGGGTGTTCCAGGAGTTTGCTGGATAATTGACGGGCGCATGAATTCCGAAGCATTTAGACATACTGGAAACTATCATGACTCCTTCTGTTCAAGTTTTATATGGTGAAGAAGACTACATTTTCCAACAAGTAAGTTAAGATATGAATATTATCTTATTTAACTTTTGAATTTTACTTGGTTATAATGAATTTATTGTTACAATGATAATGCACCTATACACACGTCACGGAGAGTCCGAAATTGGCTTCAGGAAAACAACGTTCGTTTGTTACCGTCCAGCAAAAGCCCAGATCTCAATATCATTGAAAACGTTTGGGCTTTGGTCACAAAGACAATTCAAGAAACAAGGACTACATTTCATTGCCCAAAACCGTGACCAGTTAATTGCGGCGATTGAAAATGCATGGGGGCTTTGAATCGATTATCTGCGGCATTTAGTAGCGTTAATGCCTAGACGATTGCAGGAGTGCATTGACAACGAGGGCGGTCATACAATTAATTTCATGTTACTGCATTAATCACTAAATTACTCTAAAAGATTTCTTTATTAATTTTTTTTTAACAATTTCTGACCTAATTACCAAAGTATTATAATTAGATTTTTTAAATGTAGTTTTTCAAATTTTTTTTTTCTTTTTAGATTTTAGTTACTTTGAAATATCAGACAAAGGTTTTTTGTTGTATATTCTAAATCAAATATAATAAGATCAAGATTGATCAGAGCATTCTACTTATGCCATCGATGCATTGCATTCAAGTTTGACTGAACTGCAATTGTTATGTACGAAGGTCAAGTACTACTTAAAGTAGATATGCCCATTGAACTTGTAAAACCATAGTGTCCCATTTTTGTTGCCTCAACTGTACACTGGCTTTTAATCTAATTTACCTTTCGCCTTTTCTCAAGTAGGTATCCACCATCACAACTATTAAAAAAGGTTTGAAAACAAAATTTTTTTCAATTACATGCGCAACCATTTGTTTACTTTAAAATACAACCAAGATATCATCCAAAATTTTGGATCAAATCAAAAGTCAAATAAAGTTCAGTAATAAATTTACTCGAGCAACTCTTATAATTTCTGTGTTTCCTTTTAGTTTTCACATCTTTCGTTTTTAAGTGATTCACCATCAAAACTACCAAAAGGGTTGCAAAACAAATTTTTCAAATACTTGGTTAAATGGAACGATAAGGTTTATCATATCTTGTTGTTCTTTTGCTTTTTCATTAGAATCTATATAGTAAAATTTAAAATCGGATTTTCTTTAAATTTAAATTTTGTATTTTTGTGTATTAAAAGTTGTTGAGGTAAAAATTGTAATTTTACTTCAAACTTTAACAAAAATATTCTTTTTATATTTTTCCAGATGTATAACATAAAGTTACATTTTTAAATAGAAATCATATTTAATTTTAGTGTTGTTAGGTATGGTTGTGTTTTGCCCTTCCACATATACTTTTGTAGTATTTTTTTGCCTAAAAATTGAATAAACGTATTTGTTAAAACCTAGGACAACATCAGGTTATCTATAGGAATAAGTGAGAAACAAAAGACCTGCAAGTAAGAATCATGCTCAAATCAGATTCAAAAAGCATGTTTAAATATAAATGACGATAACAGCCAGTAATAAAGTAATAAGAAAGAAACTGGGTTACATTATAGAGATTTTCTTGTGGGCGACCTTTAACAAAACTTCTTTACTGCATTCTTTATAACGTATCAAAAGAAGATGAGGCAACTCAAATTACTTAGCTACTGTCCATTTTGATCCCCCTGTTAGAAAAAATTTCCAATTTACCCTACTTCAAAAGGGTTGTACATCGTATTTAAAAAAAAAAACGAAATTCTAATTCTGTCTAAATATTAATCACTCATAATATCAAAGAATAGAAGTTATTTTTGTAGATGGTTTTTTGCAAATGACGAATCGTTTTCTAGTGGGCGATAAAAATTTACAGAATTTTTGAATTACTTGAATATTCTTTTAACAAGGTGGGATCAAATGAATAGCGCCTAGTACGTCGATTTAAGCTGCCTCATCTTCTATTTGATACGTTATGGGAATTGTAAAAAGACATTAAAAGATGTGGTTAAAATGTTTAAAGTAAACCGTCAATAGAAAAACTAGGAACTTTTAATGTTGATGAGGCAAATACCCAAAAAAAATGAAATTATTTTAAATAGATAGGTAAAATCAGAATCAATTTCTGAAAATAAATTGTCATTTATCACTTGAAAAAGATTTTAAAACTTTACCACACAACCTTTTCTGTGATTGAATGTTGGTTCAAAATATTTTTAAAGTAAAGTTCAAATAAACAAACTTAGTACATTTAAATCTTTTAATAAAGTAAAGACTAAACAAAAAGGGAAAATGCTGAAAAAATAATACTCATTCTTAATTGCACTTTTACGTTAATGTCAATTATCCAAGAAGCTTTGGTCCCAACAGCAGGTAGTCTCGCCAAGCGCTATTAGACGACCTTTAACGGAAAAAAGCTAAACGACTTATTTGAATTTTGTTTAAATTATAGTTTTATTTAAGTGTTTTATTATCCTTTAAATTGTATAAGAAAACAAAAATTTAACCCATTCTTTTGTTAATTAAAGTTCAATAAACAAAAGACATTTTGTTTCCAATTTTAAATTTCCATCATCAAAAGTAGGTCAAAAACATGATCATTCATTTTGTAAATAAAAGGAAAAAAATCATTTTTAAAAAATAGGTCACGTCAATTAACTCATTGTTTCGCATTTTTCATTAAAAATATTGATTACGTAACACGTGGTAATATTTGGTTCACAAAAGATATCCAATCGAATATATTCACATATTAAACATAACGTTTGAAATGTTTGTTAAGTTTTCGTATTCCACCTTTTTAGATGAACGACTAAATTGAGTAATCAAATAGCAAATTGTTGTATCATTAAAGACAGACTTCAGTAAAAAATTTTATTTTTAAACCTTTTTAAGCCTTTTATATCTCTCTGTATGATGTAAATACATATAATGGTAGGTAGGTTTATGCTAAATGTAGGTACCTAAAAATTTTTTGATGGACATTAAATTTATAAACTCATCACTGCTTATTTATATAATTTAGATTGCCACTTTTTGCAAAAATTAACTAACTTAAATTTAGTTTTTAGTAACTAAAAAATTTTCGAGATCAAAAGAATACTAAAATGCTTGAGCACCCGAAAGTTCCTATCACTCATAACATTTTTCTTCCAAGGTATGAGACTACAATGGGGACAAATAAAGAAGAGCAACAGAACCCGTCCTGCACTGAGCCACCGTGGTTTAGTGTAGTAAAAACATCAGAATATTCAGACTGCAATGGGCCAAGAAACTCGAAATTGTCTATGATTGAGTGCTCGTGAATGAATACTATTAAAAGTTAATAACAACATCAAGAAATGAGAAGGAAATCGTTATTCTATTCTTACGCAGAAAATACATTTTGTCCTGTGTTTGTACGGGTCACTTGTCGCGGCGGGCCGCATTGACACCCTGGGGCTGCATTGGCCCGCGGGCCGTACTTTCCCATGACTGCCCTATTGCGTTTTTGAGTTTATTCAAAAATAAGGTCAAATTAAATATTTAAATATTGACTTGTTTTTTATTTAAAAACTATTTTCGGTTATTTTATGCAAAGCTTACATTAAAAAGTAATAAAGGATTTCAACTTTAATTACAAAAATGTACTTTGTTAAACAAATAAAGAGAAATATTAAATAATTGATTTAAGGATAATAGTCAATAAACTATTAATTTATTGACGTTATGGTTAATAACTTTTGTAACACCTTTCAATCTATCAAATATTCAATATAATTATTTTTAAGTTCAATGCTGTTAATAAAATGTTAAAATTCACATTTATATCATTAATAGAAGTTTTTAAAATTAGTATTTACATTAAAAATATTAGGATTCACCATCCAAATATGTAATAAATGTTTAACAAATTAAGTGACCTAACTAAAATTATCACAGTTTAAAGTGGTAAATGTAAGTCATAATATGGCAACACTGTGATAAAATTATGGCATGCCGGTAAGGCGTGGTTCCTTATACTAAGTAATTTGCATGATTAATACACTTGCAGGAACGACTATATTTATGGCACACATGCCATAAATCAAATTTTGTATAGATTTCTTTTCAGGGAGTGTATCGAAACTAGGGTTAGTTTATGCCAAATAGATGATGTAATCTTTATACACAGAAACATCAAAGTGCCACAAGTCATGACTTTTTTGAACCACAAACATTGTGCTTAGTGTGTGAGTGTGTGTGTGGGGTGTTGAGTGTGTGTGGGTGGTGTGAGTGTGTGGGTGTGAGTGTGTGGTGTGTGAGTGTGGTGGTGTGAGTGTGTGAGGTGTGAGTGTGAGGTGGGAGTGTGAGTGTGAGTGTGTGAGTGTGAGAGTGTGAGAGTGTGGAGTGTGAAATGTGAGTGTGAGAGTGTGTGAGTGTGAGGTGTGAGTGTGAGTGTGTGAGTGTGTGGTGTGTGAGTGTGTGAGTGAGTGAGTGTGAGAGTGTGATGTGAGGTGTGAGAGTGTGAGGTGTGAGTGAGGTGTGAGAGGTGATGAGTGTGAGTGTGAGAGTGTGAGTGTGGAGAGTGTGGAGAGTGATGAGATGTGAGAGTGTGAGTGTGAGTGTGAATGTGAGTGTGGAGGTGAGTGTGAGAGTGTGAGTGTGAGAGTGTGAGGTGAGAGTGTGAGTGTGAGAGTGTGAGTGTGTAGAGTGTGTGAGTGTGAGTGTGTGTGATGTGTGTGTGTGAGTGTGGATGTGATGGAGTGTGAGAGTGTGAGTGTGAGAGTGTGAGAGGTGTGAGGTGTGAGTAGTGTGAGGTGGTGAGAGTGTGAGTGATGTGAGTGTGAGTGTGGTGAGTGGAGTGTGAGATGTGAGAGTGTGAGAGTGTGAGAGTGTGAGGAGTGTGAGAGTGTGAGATGTGAGGTGTGTGAGTGTGTGTGAGTGTGGAGAGTGTGAGAATGTGAGAGGTGTGAGAGTGTGGAGGTGTGTGAGGTGGTGAGTAGTGTGAGAGTGTGAGAGTGTGAGAGTGTGAGTGTGGAGTGTAGTGAGGTGTGAGAATGAGTGAGGTGAGAGTGGGAGAGTGTGTGAGGTGTGAGGAGAGTGTGAGAGTGTGGGTGTGAGTGTGTAGAGTGGGTGAGAGTGTGAGAGTGGAGTGTGTGAGTAGATTGTGAGTGTGAGAGTGTGAGTAGTGATGGTGGAGAGTGTGAGTAGGTGAGTGTGAGAGTGTGAGGTGGAGTGTAGTGTAGAGTGTGAGAGTGTGAGAGTGTGAGAGAGTGAGAGTGTGAGGAGGTGTGAGGTGGTGTGAGAGTGTGAGAGGTGGGTGGAGTGTGGAGTGTGGAGAGTGTGAGGTGTGCAGTGTGAGTGGAGTGAGAGGTGAGTGAGAGGTGTGAGAGTGTGAAAGTGTGAGAGTGTGAGAGTGTGAGAGTGTGAGAGTGTGAGAGTGTGAGAGTGTGTGTGTGTGTGTGAGTGTGAGTGTGTGAGTGTGTGTGTGAGTGTGAGAGTGTGAGAGTGTGAGAGTGTGAGAGTGTGCGAGCGCGTGCGCGTGCGCGTGAGCGTGAGCGCGCGCGTACGCGTGCGCGTGTGCGTGGACGCATGGTCACATCCCCTGAGTCTGAAGGGTACCAAATACTCCTCAGTACGGAGAAGCAAAGGGAGGTACATAATTATGTGTTTTTAAGTTCACTAGTCCAAGTGGCTAATGTAGTGGTTGTTTATGGTAAGTTCTTAGGCATCCCATATCATAATGCAATAGTGTCAAAAAATAAATGAATAAAATCTATTTAATTCTGTATTTTACTCCGGTTTTTAAAAGCACATAGTTAATAAAATGGAGAGCGAAACGTTACTCGTTTTTTTATATTTTTCCATTGAAAAATATCTGGGCGATCTTGGAGGTATTTAAAAAATTCAAGGCAATTCATTTCAAAACCATGTTTTGTCTATAAAAGTCCTAAAGTTCTTACAGTAAGGCTTGTTTTTTCGCTGGTCCAAATTTTATTCATATCAGCAAAAGTCCTTTCCGTGGTAGCATTGGATCCCGGTAAACACATGCACACTTCAATAATTTTTAATATGTTCTTGTGTGGTATAACTTCACTCTTGAAGTGATTAAAGAGCACGACCTATTGTTTGTCAATAGAAACAGAAACTTCTTCCCAGTCTTTTTATTTTTTGACTGGTTGTATATTTTTTAATGCTCACACTTTAATCATAAAGTTCCGTATCATTTATATTAATATCAAGTTGTTTTTAAAAACATCTGACCACAGGGGTTCTGTTTTTAGCAGTACCCAACGAAATGCTTGCGAATCTTTTGCGTCCATTTATCTAAACATGCTATACAAGTAGCATAAAACATGGCGGCTAACGTTTTAAATTGAGTTAGGGCTAGGTATTCTCCTTCATTTGCGAAAGTTACTAGCATAGTAAAAAGACGACATTCCTCCGTTCAACAATTAATGAAGTGTTTCTTTAAATTTGATAGAACCATGTATACATCTACCATTGAATATTTTTCAGATTCGAATTGCAGCACACGGTTATAAAATGTAGAAGCTTGTGAGTGAAGAAACTATAGCCAAACTTCAAGAAAATTGTTTTTAAATCTGTCAAGAATCAATGTGGAACATTTTTCTTGACAGAGAAAATAACTCTAAACACACAAAATTTTTTTAATTGTTCAACTCGAACAGTATAAATGTAGTAACAGCTATATATTTTCACAATAATGGCTTCGATGGCAATAGGCAAGCAGTTTGTTGATGTTTCAATAGTTATGAGGGACATTAGCAGCACAGTTCACCCCAGCTAAAGGTATTTTACGTAATAGCTGAACTTTATGGAAGACGTTATTTTGGCCATGTCTTGCTGCTTCCCCAAAATTGCAATTTGTGTTGTCTGTGCACATTGCCATTACTTTTGTTGTTAATTCGTATCTGTCAACCGTTTTCATAATATATTCGGATATATTGTCTGAAATTTTACATGGAAGATCTTGAACTTCCAAAAGTTTTACTTGAATGCCCTTGTTTTTCATAAAATATTTTACGAGTATAGGACAAATTTTTACGCTCCCGTGATTTGATCAATCGTTATATAGTCATTCCAAGATCATTTTGTATGGAGCTTAATTATTTTTTTTGTAAGATGTCAGGTTTGGTTCTAGCATAAGCAAATTTTTGTTAAAAGCAACTTTTTATTCGCTTACTAGTACAATCCATAGAAAGGACTGATGGTGGACCACGTTGTGGTATGACCAAGTGCATTCAATTGTAGACTTTGTTCTTCATTTACAAATATGTCCTTACGAAAAAAAGAAGACACAAAATTTTAAGCACTTTACATTACTCTCTGAAGTTTCCTTTTTAATAAATGGATATTCACTTTCTAAATCTCTAAAAAATGTACACTTTCTTTTTGGCATTTTCTGATTTTCTGCCGTCCTAAATACACTACAACGATTATTTATTTAAAAAGTTATTTATTAACACTTAACCTTAACTAACGAACTATTGACAAGCACCGATATTTATTTTCTACGCGCACAAGACACCGTCGTAAGCAAATTCTTTTCGCGCTAGGCTTGATACTAATACTGCCTCATAAGTGGGATCGCGCGCTATTTATTTAAGTCGAAAAAAGCCCCAGTCTCGTAAACTGTAGCACTTGTAATGTCATGCTATTGTGTCTTATGTAAGGGTTGCGCTATCGCATCGTACATTCTCGACTTCTAAATAATGAAACCTCAGAAACGGGATAAACAAGGGACTTTATAAAAACGAAACATTTACATAATTTATTAAAATAATTACATATGGGAAACGATGTGTTAAAAAAAGGGACTTATAGTATAACATGGGGCGAATGATCGCCTTAGGATATAAATACTTAACAACGGCGACGGCTGCAATTGCTGATGGATCAAACATTTTGTAGAAATATGTATTATTACACGATTATACCATTAAAAGGTACGTGTTTCTATTAACTTCCGTATTTTTTTTTGCGTAATACATTAGAGTGCTTCTTTCTTATTATGGATGGTTTTTGTACAGGTTGTCCCATTTTCGTATGTTTTACGAGTATCTCGCTTATTCTTTAAGTTAGAACCTTGCGGTTTTTCGTAACACCGTGCTATTTTTTAATGAAACCAAAGATGCACTAATCAAATTTGCTATAGTCATCTTAGTTTGTGTGCTACAGGATGATTTTGGAAAAATTGCATTTTCAGTCAGCCCCTGTAACTCTGTTATTGTCAGACATATTAAAAAAGTAAAAACTGATATTTGTAGATTTTTTTACGTAGCATCCCGTGGCGTACTCATATTTTCTTTAGAGGTCACAGTTTTTGAGATATTGACATAACCTTTTTTTTTATGGGACACCCTGTATATTTTTTTTAAATCTTTTCCCCTTGCCAAGAGCTTTTCAAAAATATAGCATAGTCTATATTTATTTTTATAAATAACGTGACAAAATGATTCTTTTCTATAATTTACATTGATAATAGTGCATAACCGTGGGTAACCATGGTAACGCAAAAAAACAAATAATTAACGTTCTGCCATTACTTAGGTATTTGCTTTGTGAAGTTTCTGCTTCTCTCAAATTATTCCTGGTTACATTTTCCCAAATTTAGTGTTGATATTTATTGTATCGTTCTAGTTCTTGTTGTTGGTGTTGTTTAATTATTTTTTAATATGGCTCAAAACCAAAAATTTTAAAACTTTGAGAAATATGATATGAATACCTGCTTCATATTATCTAATGAAAATGCAGACCAGGCCTTAGAACTCTATCTGAACAGGTCAGTTAATCTTTACCTTAGAATTTGTATTTATTTTATATACCTATTTTGTCATATAGATATCCCGAAAGAAGACAACCCGACAGAAGAACATTTTAAAAATTAAAATTTAATCTTTGCCAACATGGATGCTTTGACAAACCTCGACCCCGAGTTTACAACAAAGAGAACGAGGAATCAGAGATCAACGTTTTAGCAGTTGTTCAAACCACTCCTGAAACCTCGTGCAGGAAAATAGATGAAGAGACCGGTGTGTCTAAAACAACAGTGCAAAGGATTTTAAAAAAACATAAATTCAAACCCTACAAGTATAAACTTGTTCATCATCTGCACCCTGGTGATGCTGAACGTAGATTGGAGTTCTGCAATTGGTTTATAAATATGAAAACTCAGGACAATAATTTAAAAAAAAATAATTTGGCCAGACGAGGCACATTTCACAAGTCCGGGAATTCTTAAAAGACACAACTCGCGGTTTTGGAGTCAAGAAAACACCCACGTGATTTTTCCTAGAGAGCGTCAAGGCATGTTCGGATTTAATGTCTCCTACTTTATTTTTAACCGAAAAATAGTTTACAATATTTATGAAGAAAACCTAAACTCTAATGGGTACTTACAAATTCTACAAGAAAAAACTATGAACGTTTTAGAAGATATTTCGCTGGCTCAACTGAACGATATATTCTTCCAGCAGCATGGGGCTCCAACCCACAATGCTAGAATAATACAAAACTGGCTAAATGAACGTTTTCCCAGGAGATGGATTGGAACAAATGGACCTGTTCGATGGCCACCACGATCACCGGATCTCTCGGTCTTGGATTTTTTTTGTGGGGGTATTTAAAGAATAAAATTTATTCAAGGCAATATGCCAACATGCAACAATTAAAAATTGCAACGGAAAATGCTTTTGCAGAATTACGAAGACAATCATTTATTTTGGAAAATGCTATTAAAAGAATTTATAAACTTTGCGAAAAAATCATTTTGTCACGTTATTTATAAAATAAATACAGACTATGCTATATTTTTGAAAAGCTCTTGGCAAGGGGAAAAAGATTTTAAAAAAATATATAGGGTGTCCCATGAAAAAAAAAGTATGTTATGTCAATATCTCAAAAACTGTGACCTCTGAAGAAAATCTGAGTATCGCCACTGGATTCTACGTAAAAAAATCTACAAATATCAGTTTTTACTTTTTTAATGTCTGACAATAACAGAGTTACAGGGGATGACTGAAAATGCAATTTTTCCAAAATCACCCTGTAGCACAAAAACTAAGATGGCTATGGCAAATTTGATTAGTGCATCTTTGATTTCATTAAAAAGTAGCACGGTGTCGCGAAAACCGCAAGGTTCTAACCTAAAAAATAAGCGAGATACCCCGTAAAACATACGAAAATGGGACAACCTGTACAATGGACAACAATATGCGAAAAAGGCCAACGTTCCCGTTTTAATAGCATACAATATCTTTGAAATTAAAGACAATATGAAAACAATTATTGCATAGCTTGTTACTAAAGATCTCAAAATGAAATTTATTAATAATCAATGTGCGTAATGTTGTGTATCCGGAGGTTAAGAATTAAAATTTTTAAAGTACATACATTACATAAGTAATTATGCGGAATTATATTAATCACTTTTAATAAATACACAAACACAATGTCATCATGGAATTTCCCAATGCTAGTAGTATTAAGTTAAATCAATCGGCTTATGTGGTTAACTTCAGTACAAGATCTCATTCATTCATTATGGTGCAATTAAACATGATTAAATACATTCTTATAGTTATAGTAGGATATTTCGTAACGGTGAACGCCTCAGGTAAGGTTTTATTTTATAAAGAATTATGTGTTTAGTTTTTGTAGTATGTCCGAAGATAATATCTAGGAAAGAATGGGATGCCCGATCTCCAGAAACTATAGATTATGTAGCATTTCCATTAGATATGGTAGTAATTCATCACACGGTGACTTCACCGTGCAAAACACAAGCTGGGTGTACTGATATAGTACAAAGCATTCAAAATTATCATATAGATCAAGCCGATTTAGGCGATATAGGTTACAAGTATGTATTTTCCTGTTTTAATATTTTTTCAAATAAATAATTTTAGTTTTATAATTGGTGGTGATGGAAACGTGTATGAAGGAAGAGGTTGGCATAAACACGGTGCTCATACGTATGGCTATAACGGAAAATCCGTTGGAATTGCTTTTATTGGAGAATTTAGCAGTGAGCTGACGAAGTTTGTTTGTTTGTGACCACGTTTTAATAAATATGTTAATTTTAGAAACTTTGCCAAGCAATGAAGCTTTACAGGCAGTTAAAAAACTAATGGCATGTGGTGTGGAATTAAACGAATTAACGAGTGATTTTAAATTATTTGGTGGCAAACAACTGATAGCAACTCTAAGTCCAGGAGCAGAATTGTACAATAGAATAAAAAATTGGGCACATTTTACTGAAACGTAATTATCTCGCGGTTACATTAACTATGTGTGTTTACTAAATAAATTGGCGAACAATGGGTATTCCCATCTCCAAAACACGAATGTATTACTGTGATCAACCATTTTTCGTACTGTTTTAAAAATAATCAAACATCTCTATATACGTTATTTACATTTTTTTATAAGAAAATATACATATCGAAAGTAAAGATTACAAGTATTTTTTAAAACTACGAATTTTAACTTAGTATTGTGGAAGAAGTGTTGACAATGCATCTCAAATCTGCTTACAAATTACATTTCGTTTATGATTTCGTTATAAATATTAAGCGATATTTCAATTACTATCACATATTTATTTATGTATACAGTGTGTCCCAAATGGCTTTTGTATTCTAGGAAACTGAAAAGATACGCAAAGGATTAAATATGGGAACAAAGTCACTTCAGAAATGATTACATCTATTTTTGCGTTTAACCCTTTCGTTCAAGGCGTACCAGGCCCCCCGTAACCGGGCGTGCAACGCGTACAACGCACGCGGGCGCCACCCCAAAGGGGCGTCAAACTGAAGGTTTGGCAAAAAATAATTTAAAAATCCAGAAAAAAAAATATAAAAAAAATAATAATGCGCAGGGTGAATAAAAATAGAGAGAGAATTAAAAAATACAAATATTTAACTAGTTTGCTGTTTGTCGCCTTTCGGTTCTCAACTGCTCGCTAGGGTTTTAGTTCTCGGAAACTTAGGTCGCTCGACTTGCCGCTTTGAGGTCGGTGTGTTTCCAGTGACCGTTCTACTGCTGCTCGTATTCGCTTCGCTATGGTTGTCGTCGAACTGTGGAATAAAAATAAGTAAATGCCTTTACTTGTCAAGTTTCAAGCAAATACTTAGTGGCCACATTTAGTTTGTTAAGGATTAAAAAGTATTAACTTTCGGATTGACGGGTAAAAGCGTTCACTTGTTTTTATTTACCCGACCCAATGTAAGAAATATTTATTTTGGTGCTACAACATATTAAATTTTCATACAGTTCTAACTTAAGGTTTTATTAAACACTTCGAGATGAAATTAATAATGTTATTAATATTTGTATATAATATACATAAATAATATTTATAAGTCAAACTACTACTTTAAATTTGGTGTACTAAAACGGGAAAATAATTATTAGGGCACATTATTAGACTTTCTAAAGATTCTAACCTCTTTAAAAATTAACAATTAATTTAAAATGTGGGATGTAGGTTAAACAAATTTTTTAGCGAACTTGCGCCCCCACGTTTTTATTTTTAATTGTTAAATGTTCCAGAGGTCAGGACATCTCAGAAACATTTTTACCTATACTTTCTATTTTTTGATTCTTAGTTTTTCACTTGACTAGAATTACCTCTACTGTACGACTGTAACATTAGATTCAGGATAAAAATACCTTTAAAACGAGGTATCACTTGATCTCCTCCTAATTTAAAATTTTTAAGGACAGCTCTCACCCTCGCTCAGAGGTTGATACTGTGGGGTTAAACATAAAATATAAACATAATATTTTCACGGAAACCTAAAATATGTGCGGAAAGTTTTGTAAGAATTGGTTGAGTAGAAGTAGTTCAAAAAGCTATTGCAAGATTAAAAACAAACAATAAACAACTATATAGGTCGAGCGATATTAAATAAAATCGTTTATTAACAATTAAACCCTTATTTTAAATTTTTGTTAATATTTAGCATTTTTTTTGTAAATAAAGAATTGCATTTTTTTAAACCAAATCAGAATATTATGCAGTGTTCGTAAATCGCCAAGCTTGTCTATAAACGTGAAAACTTGTCCAGACTTACATTTTTCCAGTTCGGACTCGAAAGGTTCACGGGGTATAAATTATAACAACGAAAGGCGTTAGCTAATCAGTTCTTGATATTCACACAAGAAAACGGAAGATAAATTATAAATTAGACGTGTTTTAAAGTGGTAGACAGAAAATATTCGATTCGATCAAGTGTCTTATATTTTTTGTTATTGTGTTTGGTGTGGAAATTAAATTAAGGGTGAAATGGTAAGTATTATATTATATCATACAAAAAATAATATAAATAATTGGACATATTCTAATAAAGTAATAAAATCTAAAATTAGTTTTCTTAAGAGATATCAAAGTTTATTTTAAAAATTTTGTCAATGTAAATAGCCACCCTTTATTTTATTATACAATAGTTACATAGTTAGATTCTACGTAAAACTCGAGGATAATCTCTTAAGATTTAATGGCTTTTGGGATATTTTAATCTTCATTATTTCAAATAATATAGCTTTTAACTATTAAAATTTAAATCAAATATTATACAAATTTTGTTATGCCAAGTCATTGCCTATAAAAATTCAAATTAAATAATAAATGTCTTGTTTATAGGAAAAAAAAATGCAAATGTAATTTCTGAAATAAAAATTAAAATTTATTAAAAACCATTTAAAATAGGTATAGGATATTAAATATACAAAAATCTAGGTAATTAGACTTTTACGTGTTACCTTAATACGTAATATATATATATATATATATATATATATATATATATATATATATATATATATACAGGGTGTCCAGTTTAAGATGAAATGCATGGGGATATTGGAAACCGTTAGAGATACGAAGATGGTTAAATGGAGAAAAGTTGCGTCATTATATGCCCAAGAAGTAACCATGGTTACATGTCAAAAAATTCCTTCCATTTACTAGACGCAGGGTGATAACTGAAAATATGCGTTTTCTAAAAATCGCTATATCTTGTTTCTTGCAAGAGATACATCCACGATTTTTGCAGGATGGGGGTAACAGGTAGCGAGGATTTCAAAAATGATTTTGAAAAAAATCTAGGCCAACTAGATTTTGAGATAATGCACGCAACTTTCGATTTTCTTATGGACGCCATATTGGATTTTTGCATTTTTGAATTCTTTATAAAAAATGCTTTTCAACCATATATCATATGTTTATAATCTGCCAATGAGAAAGTGTCAAATTACACAATTAAATTTATATCAAACTAGGCTTTTGCCAATCAACCATCTATTCAATTATTGCAAGAGAATGGAGGTTTATTCAAGCATTTGATTAATTAATAGTAAAATTCAGTATAATATTAAATTTTATTTTTTGTTGTTTTTTGTCACTTTTATTATTATGATTTATGTTAATAATCAATAATATTGTTCTCAATAGTTAGTTTAATTTGTAGATTAATTTTCATTTAATTAAAATACATAATATGTCAAGGTTGCTTTGATATAAATTTAATTGTGTAATTTGACACTTTCTCATTGGCAGATTATAAACATCTGATATATGGTTGAAAAGCATTTTTTATGAAGAATTCAAAAATGCGAGATGATAAGGAACTCTTGTGATGCAGTGCTAACTCGATGCAGATGGTGTTTGCAGGAGAATGAAGTTTTTTAACGGGTCGTCCTTTTTCAATAGCTTTTTTAAGTATGGTAAGATGTTTATAAGCCCTATCTTTTGACAAATCTATATCTCCTAATTTGACTACAAAACGCCCGGTTTGGTCGCATGTTAGATTATTAACATGCCGAAATCTTATAATCAGAAAACTCTGAATTGTAATGACCACCTACTATGCAACCTAGTTTTGTCTTCTGGAGAACTGGCGTATTTGGCTTGCCCATTTGCTTCATTAATAAAAGCCCATAGAATATATCGACAACAAATCGATATCACTTGAAATATTATAGGATCCATCCGTCAATCTTAATTAATCTGGAATTTCCTAATCAGAAATCTAAAATGAAAATAAAGGTGAGCCCTGTGTAATTTTTGGAATTACCAAACATGAAATATTTTCAATGAAATCGTTAATATTTGACATAATTGTAACAGTAATTTTGGAACTGACTATGGTGAATAAGACTTCACCTATTCCTATAATCTCAAAGCCTACTGGAGACTTCTCTATTCCAAATCCTCACTTAAAAGTTACTTTGGTAGCCTGGACCGAGTAACGCTCTAATAAGATCAAGTAACGCTCTAACAATACAAGTTATCAAAAATTCTTACCTTTGCTGTTATCAGAACTGACAAAGCTATTAAACTCGTGGTATGTCCAACAGTTGTAGTCCTGGTTAATAGAATGTTGCTTCTTAACAGATTGTATATTTTCTGAAAACGGAAGAGGAACGTGCAAAAAGGTATTGTGACTTTTTCGACATAAAACAAGTAAAGGAACCTGGGCAGTTTTGGTTATGACTGGGATTAAAACAATTTTCATACATTTATTGTTTTTTAACTGTCGCTATTCTAGCCATTACATCAAATTTTTTAAATGCTTAGCATTTATAGATCGAATAATTCTTTTATAGTAATGTGTAGAGTGTTAGTGATCTTCATATTTTTTACACCTTACAGTGTGGTATTCTTAGAAATGTGCGACCGTGGGAAATTTCTATGTAGACATTGCGTAACCTTGGGCGGGTGGGACCTTAGAATTGTGGTTACCTTGAAAATGTGGAACCTTGAAATTGTGGTGTATTCCAAAATCCTCCTACTTAAATTTTTACGATCAAGAGATACTTTTAGTCTAATGGCGACGCACGCTTCAACTTACAAGACGCGAATTATGGACTCTAGTTTACTCGTGGGACGTATGCTAATCAACCCCACCATTCTGATTGCAATCACTAACGTTTTAGAAACAACTGCAGCAAAATATCCTGTTACAAAGATCGACGTAAAATTGTTAACTATACCTAAAGGCATACAGCGAAAATCATTGGATAATATCTTCCTTAGGCAGTTACCTAAACGATGTATCGTAGGTTTTGTCCCCTCAAATCCATTCAATTTTCATCACAGCAAAGTTAATTACTTGTCGTTATATATTAACGGCCAACAAATTCCTTAGAAGGTCTTACAATCAGACTTTACAGCTAATAATTTATATGTAAGGGCATATCACACCTTATTCTCCGGTACGGGTATTCATTTTTTGAATGAGGGCAACGACATATCGGCTACTGTTTAATAGGCTTCGACCTAACTCCTAACTTGTCTGCAAACGCTAGCACACACTAGAACTAGAAGGTTCCGTTAGCCTGGAAGTCGGCTGTGAAGAAGCTCTCATAGAAACCGTTAACTGTTTGGTGTACGCCGAATTCTATGACGTGATTGAGATCGACAAACGTCGGAATGTGGCCGTGGATTTCGCCTGTTAAAAGGGACAGCTACAGATCACAAACTTCAGATCCAGTGACAGAAAATAGGCGCATACTTGGACATACAAGGGTTTAGAGGTGTTGATAACGAATTCATACCGAAAGAAATTGCCGTGAGTACAGATCATGGTTCGTTACTGCTGATGGTGATTAAGTCACCTTGAGATTATTTTATATCAAAGCCCACGTCAAGACAGATAAGGTATTTAGAGGATAAATATCACGGCTTGAAATACGATTTCCAAGAGGAGCTGATAAGAACTGTGCTACCGTTTAACAAAATTCACGTTAAGGGTAGTGAAAAACAACGGTTTTTAAGATAAACCAATACTAAACTTGGACGAGATTGGTTGTCCGTCAATTAAAAAATTGAAAAGGCGTATAGTAGTTTAAACCATAAGATCGAGGAGCCTACGTGTACTCTGGAAAACGCATTACTACTCCAAGACTGGGCGCACAGCAACGCCAAAGATGTATGCGGCACAAGTGTTGAAATGTTTGAAATCGATCCCCAGCCACAAGAATGTGTTTCGACTAGTATGTGCTTCTAATCAGCTACCACAACACGCACCTAGATCTTGTGTAATTATTGCGAACACGGATCCAGCAAACAAACAAGGTCAGCATTGGACTGCTATCTACATTGACGAGAATGGTAACTGGGAATATTTTGACTCCTTTGGACGACCCCCGATAGGTTACCACTTATGTTTCCTTGAGAAGAATTATAGATGGTTCCTCTACAACAAAACGACGCTGCAGAATTACCATTCGGATATGTGTGGACTTTATACGATAAAGTTCTTGCATTTTAGAATAGAAATAATTTACCAATGCCTGATTTTGTAAATAAGTTTTTCACTTGTTATAATGTCTAATTACTTGCTGTGTGTGTGTGTGCGTGTGTGCGTGTGTGCGTGTGTGCGTGTGTGCGTGTGTGCGTGTGTGCGTGTGTGCGTGTGTGCGTGTGCGTGTGTGCGTGTGCGTGTGTGCGTGTGCGTGGTGCGTGTGCGTGTGTGCGTGTGTGCGTGCGTGTGCGTGTCGTGCGTGTGCTGTGTGCGTGGTGCGTGTGCGTGTGTGCGTGTGCGTGTGTGCGTGTGCGTGTGTGCGTGTGCGTGTGTGCGTGCGCGTGTCGGTGTGCGTGTGTGCGTGTGTGCGTGCGTGTGTGCGCGTGGTGTGCGTGTGCGTGTCGTCGTGTGGTGCGTGTGTCGTGCTGTGCGTGCGTGCTGTGTCGTGTCGTGTGTGGTGGTGCGTGCGTGCGTGCGTGCGTGCGTCTGGTGGTCGTGGGTCGTGCGTGCGTGCGTGCGTGCGTGTATTGTGGTGCGTGTGCGGTGCGTGCGTGCATGCGTGCGTGCGTGTATGTGTGTGTGGGTGCGTGTGCGTGCGCGCGCGCGCGCGTGTGTGTGTGTGAGTAATTGAACATACAAATAACTCAGGTATAATTTTCCAATTTAAAGGTTCTGCCTGTATAAAATACTAGTGTAGAAAATTATTATTATTTCACCTAATATTTAGCCCTTATGCGGCACCAAATTTTTAAAATATTTGTAAGCACATTAGTTAGTTTAAATGTATGTTGCAAATAACAAAACGTCGTTTTATATAAATTCGTATAAGGTGACTAAGTAGTCTGCGAATATGAGTTGCAGTGCAGTGATAGAGATAATTAGGTTTGTATATTTACATTTCTACAGATTACCTAATGATGGGAGAAATCAATAGCCAGTTTTATACCAACTATTCATTAGTTAAAACAAAACGGGTTTAGTAAACTGTATAAAATATTTCAATATTTAGTTTAGTTATCCAACACAATTATTATTAGAACGGTCGAAACAAAAACACATCTGAAGGTATGCGTATTATTTTTAATATATAATTGTTTCACTTGATATTCTTCACAAAAATGCCAATAAAGATTTTAATGTGTTATTATAGGAGGAGGCTGTCATCAACCAATCAACTCTGCATCAGCTCTTATTCTACTCGATCTTTACTCATTTGTTTAGTTAATTGCATAAAGGTGTGAGTGTTACGCTATTTTTTAATAATAGTTATTAATGATACTAGTTCAATATGAACGTCATAATGAAATGCGTGTAAAGTTAAACCACAGGCGTTAGCCGAGTGGTTTATATACACAAGCTGCACTAATTTAATCTACGCCAGTCGAAATAGATTTTCTTTGCATAGATTCGATTTGTTTACAATATGAGAAACGTTTTTGTAAATAAAAATTCAAAATTATTAAGTGCCCATATTAGTCGATGTTATGGTAACCACGCTTGTTGATTGTTGCAATTTTTACTTTGTCAACGTCATTATTTGAGTTCAATTTTGTGCTTTACATTCAATTTAATAGACTTAATGGACTGAATTTAACAAATTGTACAGACTTTATAATTAATGTTTACAATAAATAAATGTTAGTAAAGATTTTATAATGAATAATAATAGGTAAAAGTAGTGACTAACTTTCTTTTTGTCTGTTTTTTATTTTAAAATTTGCGTGTTATTATGAGTTCATAATAGCACTGGGTGCTA
This sequence comes from Vesta saturnalis, assembly GCA_036346205.1. Classification (NCBI taxonomy): domain Eukaryota; kingdom Metazoa; phylum Arthropoda; class Insecta; order Coleoptera; family Lampyridae; genus Vesta; species Vesta saturnalis. The sequence continues at coordinate 480,692 of JARFJB010000513.1, forward strand.
TTATGAAGGCTATAATGACACCCAAATGAAGATGATAAATATGTCATAATGACACTGGCGTAGATTAATTAATTAATAACATTATGCGGTAGGTATTTGTTGGTTTTAAACTTCGTAGTTATTGATTCCCATGTAATAATAAACCGTTAAAACCTTTTGTCTTTTATTCCCGTTATAGCTATTTGTTATTTTAAACAGTGGCTTATTTTGAGCAAGCAAGCTGTAATTAATTAAACCAAATCAGTATTTTTTGAACTGCAAGTTGGTTTTCGAAAACTGTAAGGTATGATCTGGTTTTTATTGAGATTAATTTAGTTGATTGATTGATTGATTGATCTAATTGATTCATTTATTTGTTTGAGAAACAACCGAGAGAGAGAGAGACTTGCATGATCAACTTCTATTGCAGAAAATGTTCATTAGTCTACACACCACTAGATGGCTCCATAGACAAACCCTAATTAGTCCTACCGCTAAGTGACGCTACCTTTATCATACAAAAAATATTCATTAGTCTATACACCACTAGATGGCCCTACAAGCAAATTCAAGTTTCGCGACAAGGGGGCCACGCCAAGAGGGCGCAGACTTAACACAAGCTCTTATAGCTGTCTTACAAGTTAGTATTAGAGCCCCCTTATTTCAAATTTCCCACCGTAACCGTTGCAGAGCCTTAAGCCTCCAATCAGAGCTCAGAAGCTGGGTGGAGCTAAGAATCAATCAGAAACTAATCAGGTGAAAGGGGCTGTCCTTAGGATCTCCATTCAGAACATTGTATGCGCACTCATTTGGCTACCTTCCAGGGGCTGAACTCTAAAAAAGCTCTTAAGACGGCCAAATTAGGGTGAAAATCCCATCAAGGGGCTGAAAATGGCCCCCGAAAAGAAGCCGTCAAAAATACGCCTCCCACGTGGGCGTAAAAAGTGGCTTGTGACGTAAAAAAGTGGAGGGGATGGTGCCTCCTTTCTACTATAACTATTAAACATATTTTTTGATTTTAATAAAAAAACAAATTTCACAGAAAAAGGTTTATTTCTGTATGCAATGTAAACAAATTTTGTTTAAGACATCGCAAGTAAATGCAACAGTACCGAGAAACCTAGAACAGTCTTGGTACCACCACACTTCACGGGTGTCACATTTTATCCACGGTGACTTCCCCAAAAGTTGCAAATTGTATTGCATTATCTGTAAAGGTACAGACAAAGGAGCATTGTCTTTAATGGAAAAAGGGTCCGACATCAGAGATTGAATCTTAGGACTTGCATGGGGTGAAGTTAGAAGCGGGATGAACTGAGGTCGAGTAAGTAAAATGTCTTACAAAGAAGAATCTGATACATGGTTTTGCATTAATAGTATGACTAGGTCTTCCTAAATCAGACATCAATCTCACAGTATTTGGTGGTGCTCCTACAAAAATGTTTCCCTTTCTTCTGTTCTCATTGGCCTCTCTCAGTGGACACCACTTTTGTCACGGTCCTTTTATCTTTGGCAAACACCATGTGCATATTATTTAGTACTGTAGATAACCTAAAGTACTTTGTGGCGTAGCTTTTGTATTTTTTTCTAGACCAATTTTCATCATTCACAATCTTTTTCTTAGCGCACATCCATTCGCCCCAAACTATTTGGTAACCAATCGTTTACTTTTTCTTTTTACAATGCGATCCGCTACTTCGTTTAATGTTTGCACCATAAATTTTAACACCGTCTCAGTTGTTCGTGTATACTTCCCCAATTCAATATTTAAAGTTTAACTAAAACAAAAACAACCGTAAGCGAGTGAGAGTACGCCTGTTACTTAATGTACTTATTATGTACCAACATGGCCAAATTAATTTCTTACCTTAATTTATTCAGTTGTTTTCAACTCAAAACCAAAGATCTTCTCAGGACTAAGCCTGAAGACTGAAGCAGAGTCCGCTTCCGAAACGTCGCGCTATATACTCAAAAACTGTGGAAATAGGCTGACCAACTCAACTAATATGAGACCACAGTTACAAAACACTCATAATACAGAATCAAAACCAAACTTCTGCACCCTGTTCACGGGTTCACTACTAATATGTGAAACTTAAAAGTTCGCAGAGGGATTTTCAGATTGTACAATATGGGAGTGCATATTTTTAGAGAACTGGTACTCATAGGATCAATTGCACAAAGATGGTTTAAGCCAGAATTACTTCAATTCCGAGATTAAGAACTATAGTTGGCTAATTGTTTACAGACTGATGTAATGGACACCAATCATATTTATTAATTCCGTTATTAACATAATCCTGGCTTAACAAACCTTTGTGCGACTGACCCTAAAGTGGTCATATCCTACAATGTAGAAGTTATCGATGATTCTTCTCGTACATCGATTTAAAATTTCAAATTGGTTCTTGGTAAAGCATCATAAATTGAACAAATAATTTTTACTTCCATGCCTAACTACCTTCCTATACTCAAAATTGTACTAGTCTCATGCAAATGAAGTTAGTTACTACTTTATAATTTTGTTATAACTTTACTACTTTGGTCAAATTTCTAGAATTACTACACATGTGTTTTTCGTTTTTCAACTATCTAATTTTGTCAATTTAATGGTATACGTGTTAGGTAATCCTTTCCGTATTTGTTATGATTCACCATTTAGAAACAAAAAACATCAGTAGCAATTAAGGGAATACACAAGTTAAAAATGTTAAATATAGTTAAATACCTCACTAGTAGCAGCACAACACTCTGCAACATAAGCATCACCTACATCAGCTGCCCATGTTAACTTTGAAAGTCCTGGAATAATTTTTTTCTCTACATTTCCAATAAGTTGCCTAAATAGCACACGTTCTTCATCTGATAATGCTGCTATAATTTTATTATAATCCAATACAACAGCAAGTACACTTTCATATATCAGTTTAATCTGGTTGGCTTTTAAGAATGTAGTATTAAAATGACCAGGAATTTCAAATTTTAATGCTTCCCAACTCTTTCCTTCTAGGTATAATTGAGGAAGGGATCTGCGTGTTAATTTTTATTTTACTCACAAAAAAAACGATTTACTTAAAAGATCGTACCTATCTATGTTACATTCTAACATTCCGGGTCTCCGTGGACTACGATTCATTAAAGACCTATTTAATCTATTTTCAACGTCATCTCCTATACTAACAACCCATTTTCTGTATATATCATGTATTATGTTAGTAATTGATACCATGAGATGTGAAAATTGGGTGTAAACGTCTTTGGCTATACTGCAAGGTCTAATCCAAACAGCATCATCCAAAACTTTTTTTAATAGTTCTAAGCGATTCTTTTTTAAGCCAGCTATTAATGCTCTTCCAGCGTAGTAAGGAGTTTGTGCCGGGTACAATTCTTTGTCATTATTTAAATCCCGCTTACAATCTTGCATTTCTTCCAAGAATAACGAATAAACCTATAATTTCACTTATAACGTGTAATATATGAACCTACACATATTTACTAACAAAACGGGTTTTTCGGTCAAACAACGTCGTCAATGTCTTTCTTGTAGAATAATTGTACAATGCAGCTAAACACTCAACCCCATCATTAACAGTTAACACTTCATTAAATATTGAATTTACCAAATTTACGATGATAATTTCAATATCTTTCATTCTTCCTCGAAATTTTAAAATTTCGTCATTCCACGATGAATCTTGCACATTCAAAATTATCTCTTGTTTCTGAGAAAATATGTTACAAATAAAAAATAAATGACATTGTATACTTACCTCTTGAACACAACGTAAACTTTCTTTTAACAAATCTTCAATTTGTATACACCAATTTTCAAATTCTTCGCCACGCGTTCCACCAAATCTCGGAAATGGAATTGCTTCAGTTTCATCAAACCTTCCAAATATAATTAAAGCTTCACATATCTCAATCATATCTTTACAACGCTGTATAAACGTATCGATGTGATTAAAAATTGGAGGTTTATCTAAATTCCATTCAAGCGTGCCAAAGTTTGTGTGGGTTTCGCATACCTAAATTAAAAATTATTCATTAATTAATTAATTTCGAAATTTGGTAAAACAAATATAGTGCGAGTTACATTTTGTACACAATACTTATATCATCAATAGTATTTTTTATCTTCAAGTACTAACACAAGCGAGATAAACACTAGAACACGGTGACATCTATTAAATTGATGAATTTAAGCTTCACGTATTAGTTACTGAGATTACCATGATTTAGAAAGTAGACAAAATATGTTCAAAGTATACGCGTTACATTGATAATATACTACTTATTGAGTTATCCCTAGATTGTACTTTTTTTAGGGACCACTGTGAAACCATAACATATTGGAAAAAACTAATTACCAAACTTAATGTAGCTATTTTTGCGTTGAGTAACATGCCATTTTGGAGCAATCCGTTATTCGCGTAATATTAAGGTTAAAAAATCTGCAATTTATTTATATTTGGCTTACGTTGTCGGGAGCCTTTTAGATATTTTGACAATAAATATAAAACAAGTAGTGAATCATTGAATTGTTTTCAACTACGAAATTGTTTCATGCAATACCACGAAACATACTTGCATAATACTACAAGAGGGAGAGAGGGAGAGAGGGAGAGAGGGAGAGAGGGAGAGAGGGAGAGAGGAGAGAGGGAGAGAGTGAGAGAGGGAGAGAGGGAGAGAGAGAGGAGAGAAGAGAGGAGAGAGGGAGAGAGGGAGAGAGGGAGAGAGGGAGAGAGGGAGAGAGGGAGAGAGGAGAGGGGGAGAGAGGGAGAGAGGGAGAGGGAGAGAGGGAGAGGGAGAGGAGAGAGGAGAGAGGGAGAGAGGAGAGAGGGAGAGAGGGAGAGAGGGAGAGAGGGAGAGAGGGAGAGAGGGAGAGAGGGTGAGAGGGAGAGAGGGAGAGAGAAGAGAGGGAGAGAGGAAGAGAGGGAGAAAGGAAAAGAGGGAGAGGCGTCTACGTGTACGTTTACGTGTTCGTGTACGTGGACGTGGACGTGTACGTGTACGTGTACGTGTACGTGCACGTGTACGTGTACGTGTACGTGTACGTGTACGTGTACGTGCACGTGTACGTGTACGTGCACGTGTACGGGTACGTGTACGTGTACGTGTACGTGTACGTGTACGTGTACGTGTACGTGTACGTGTACGTGTACGTGTACGTTTACGTGCACGTGTAAGAGTACGTGTACGTTTACGTGTGCGGTAAATGTATGTGTGTGTATATGTATTTGTATATGTGTAATTTGTATGTGTATGTGCGTGTGCGTGTGAGTGTGCGTATTAAATTTAAGTACATAACAGTAAGGAATTAATTAAAACACACTGTATATGTTCATTTGTAACTACGGTTAAAGTGAGAAGAGTAAGAGGGGATACAAGTGCGGGTGTCGCTCCTAGTATATTATGAGAACCGCAGCGCGGTCGATCTCGACATTTTAGAAGATACTGTGTGGGTATGCAGTTACGAATACTGATGACATCATTCCTATATGAAATAAGAAATTATACAAAAACAATCCAGTGAGTTCACAATGGAATAATTGAAATATAATTCGATTTATTACACTATTCTTGACATTCAAATTGGTATAAATTGCGAATAAACAGAGAAAATATGAAGGCGCTATAGTATTAATCACTTCATCGCTAAACCGGTGAACAAGTAATACGAATCTGGAGATTTCTTAGCCTTAAGCGTGTATACACTCAGTTAATGCGCCAGACATTAGAAAAATATCGCGTTTGTTCATTGCGGGTATAAACATTGCTGCGAGTTGTACAGGGTGGCCAATTAAGAATGCGAGTTACTGTATCTGGGAAACTATCCATCGTAGAGTCTTGCGCAAAAAAAATTTTTACTAAAATGGCCAATACAAAAACCCTGGTAAATATTTTCAAGTTTCTGAAATGGCCGCTAGGGGGCGTAACTGCAATCTTGAATCTAAGAAAGTGATGTTTCTGTGAATTCAGCTATATTAATCTAATAAAAAAATAACAGATCTTTGAAGTCGAGGATAATCTCAACTTTTTTTTGTTTGACACTTTTTGACGTATCTATAAAAATAAAGTGGTGGGGGGTATTCAAAGGTTTCCTTAAATCACCCCCCGTATTTTCGAAACGGCTAATCCGATTTTAACAAACTTGGGCGCGTTGAGAAGAGTTTTTCTTGGGCTATAAATGCTAAAATAATTGAAGTTTCGTTAGTTTCACATGTCGTCGCTAGATGGCTTTGTTCGACATTCCGACAGAAAGTTAATTTTCGCAAAAAAATTAAATGCATTGGTATGACTTTTTTCATGAACAAGTAGCTAAATGATGCCTAAACAAGCTCGCGAAAACCGCATTTCGATATCTTGTTCCTAACCTAAAATATCGACCAAAGAAAACTTTGTATGAAAATCCCTTAAAATGTTTTTCTGGACCCGATTTAAAGGAGGAAGGTTTTTAATGCCCCCGTAAATGCTCGAAATGCTGACCATCGCTCTGTGCTTTGCTGAGGCCTCTTATGGGTAGACAAAACTGCAGCTTCAATTTCCGCTCTGAATAGGTTACCTAGAAATTGCGATTTTAAATGTTTGTAAATTTATTCACCAGAATAAAATCACCCTTTTTGTATTACTACAGAGAAGTAAGCAATGCTAAAAGTTATACTAAAGGCCTATTTTTTGTTTGTTTAAATGCATATTCACTATGGATATATACGAAAAATACAATTAATAGGCGCAGGCAATGGAAACAGATACCTAAACAAAACATACCTAATCCTCAAATTGTAAATAGTTGTCAATACTTTCGCGTTACTTTGAGCAATTTTTGTGCTTTCAAAATGCGTTTTACGAATAATGAAGCTGTTGATATGTTTGCGGTTTATTTTGAATGTCTTCAGAATGCCGCAGTAGTTAAAATAGTTTACGCGGCTCGATATCCAAATTGGCGTCCTTGCGATGTAAGAGTTTTTCCCCGATTAGTGGCGAGCTTACGAGCCAATGGTAGTTTTCGGCCTACGTTTCAACGGCAAAGAATTGGAAGAACACAAGAAAATATTAACCGTGTACTGGGCTATATCGAAGGAAATCCTCATGTTAGCACAATAGCATTATCCACTGAGTTGGGCATATCACGGACAACGGTTCAAAAAATTTTGAAGGACCATAGGTAAGTTCTAATGGCCATCAAAATATATAGGTATTCGTTTAAACTTTTTTTAATTACTTTAAGAATGCACCCATATCATGTCGTTTTGCATCAGGCCTTGAAAGAGGAAGATTTTGATCGAAGGTTAGACTATTGCCATTGGATGTTAGGCATGATACGGAAAATAGAGAATTTTTATTTCAAATTCTTTGGACCGATGAAGCCACCTTCAGTAGTGACGGGAGAGTCAATCTGCACAATATGCATTATTGGTCTGCAGAAAATCCCCATTGGTTGCGTGAAGTTCAGCGCCAAGGACGTTGGAGTTTAAATGTATGGTGTGGCATACTGGGAGGGAGAATTATTGGGCCATATTTTTTTTGGCCAATCAATTACCGTTGTTGTTGGAAGATGTGCCTCTGGAAACAAGGCAAAAATTGGTTTTTGCAGTTCGATGGTTGCCCAGCATATTTTGCTATTAATGTGCGAGAGCATATTAATGCATTATTTCAACAGCGGTGGATTGGAAGAGGAAGTCTGTTTCCATGGCCTCCACGATCGCCAGACTTAACTTGCCTCGATTTTCATTTATGGGGGCGCTTAAAGGACATCGTATTTCGGACTCAACCTACTACTAGAGAAGATATGAAAAACCGGATTCGTAACGCAATACGTAACATACCGAGAGCTGAAATTGAAGCTGCAGTTTTGCCTAGTCATGAGAGGCTTCAGCAATGTATAGAACGTGATGGTCAGCATTTTTAGCATTTACGGGGGCATTAAAAACCTTCCTCCTTTAAATGGGCCCTTTTTAGGGCCACAACTTACATAATAAAAACGGTTTCTGTCGGAATGTCGAACAAAGCCCTCTAGCGACGACATGTGAAACTAACGAAACTTCAATTATTTTAGCATTGACTAACAATAGAATAAGTCAGAATTGTCGCTCACGTGACTGGCCTCGGGTTTGACCTTGACGGTTACGTGGACGATGTAATTTGACCTTAGGCCTGGCCATGTAGTTGGCCTTGGGATAGCATAGCTCAGAGCCAAAAATCTACTCAAAGTCATATTTGAATTTGAATAAGGGAGTCCTAATGCTAACTTGTAAGACATGTATAGGGGCTTGTTCTCGGGCCTGCGCCCCTTGTTCCGGCCCCCATGAATGGAAATAGTATTCTAACAAGAGGGCCCTAATGCTAACTTGTGAGGTAAGTATAGGAACTTGTTCTCGGGCCTTCGCCCACTTACCGTGGTCCCCTTAACGGTGAGTAGTATTCTAATGAGGGGCTCCTAATACTAACTTGTAAGACAGGCATAAGAACTTGTGTTAAGGTCTGCGCCGTCTTGTCGTGGCCTTCGCGCGAAATTTGAATTTGTTTGTGTCGTCATCTAGTGGTGTATTTTTAAACTAGCGAATGTTACCTATAATAGATGTGGCTCCACCTAGCGGTATATCGTTGCGCCAAATTTGAATTTGTTTGTAGCGCCATCTAGTTGTGTGTGGACTAATGAATATTTTCTGTAATAATAAAGGTGGCTCACCTTGTGGTATACTTTAAAAGTGTATACAGGTACCTGTAATCGTAATGGAGGGAAATTTGAAATAGTGTTTCTGTAATAGAAGTTGATCGTGCTCGTCTCTCTCTCTCTCTCTCGGCTCTTTTTTAAACAAACAAACCAATAAATCTGACAAATAACGTTCGATCAAAACAAACAATTAGATCAAACTCAACCAATGAATCAACCAAATCAAGCACAATCAATCAAATCATAACTTACAGCCTGCGAAAACCAGCTTACAGTACAAAAATACTGACTGGATTAACTTACAACTTGCTAAAACCAACCGCAATTTAAAAATACAAATTGATTGATTTAACTTACATCTTGCAAAGCCAGTTCTAAATTCAAAATAACAGCCTGATTTAACTTACAGCGTGAAAAAACCAGTCTTCAAAAAAACGACATCAAATTAGCGCGTAACACTATTGCCACGTTTTGCATACAATGACAAAACTGTGTTTTACATATAAATTAGTAAAATACCTATGCAGTAACAAATATAAACAAACTCCAGGTCAGATCGCTATATTATTTTACATGCAGGGACTGTCTTAACGGAAATACCTCACACATAAGCAGCTCTAGATGTATAAACAAGACTCGTCCTAAGTCGATATTGACAATGCTAAATCACCTAAATATAATAACATCTAACTGTCCTTTCGCATAAACTGTAGCATCGTTAGCGCAACCTTACATGCTTATATTCTTATTTACACACTTTTAAAATGATTTTTACCTTGAAAATATAAAATCAACCTTCAGTCGTATTTTATATTGTGTATACACACATACAAAATTTCACCTTGAGAGCGTAAAGTAAAGTCAACCTTCAACAGTATACATACATACAAAAATTAATTTAAAAATAAATGAGTAATTAATTAGCAGCTAGTTGGTATTGTAAATATACATACAAAGTTTCTCCTTGAGATAACAGTCAGTATATATATATATATATATATATATATATATATATATATATATATCCGTCATTGTACTTACTTCGATTTCTCATATCGCAAAGAACCCGCCTGTCATAACTCAAAAAAATGTTACTCACACTGTACCTGTTTTGAATAAATTTCTCACTACAGGTTTATATATAGTGTACGCTTCTTGTTTCTGTAACCACGCTCTAATATCTTCTCTAGGGGCATGTTTATAAATCTAAGCGCCTTTTTGACAGAGGTATTTCTGCTAAGGCAGAGCTTGTATGTAAAGCTGTCTTATGTGATAGTAAATCAACCCCTTATTGGTAAAACTCGAAAATTCAAGAATAGCATTCTAATAAGCGGCCAACATGCTTAACCTGATTGTAAAATCTAAGGCAGTGTTTTAATAGAGGAATTTCTGCGAAGGCAAAACTTGTATGTAAAACTGTCTTATGTGGTAGTATGATAACCCCTTATCGGTAAAAACATTCTAATAAGCGGCCAACATGCTTATCCTGGTTATAAAATGTAATGCCGTTTTTGCCAGAGGTACTTTTGATAAGACAGATCTTGTATGTAAAATAGATGCCTGATTTCATGCTTAGTAGGGACACTCTGTCATCATCATGGCTTAAATACCAGATGAAAAAATCTGCGATCACCAGCACATTCTACTTTTTATCGTGCTTATCTTTTAATATCAAAACCAAGATTTGTTTTCTAGAATGTAGACATCGAAAATTGACAATGAATGTCGCTTTATTTACCTTTTTAAAACCAAAATGATTCTATTTTTTCTTTTAAATATGTACCAAAGCCTGCACGTGTTTTAAATAGTGTATTAACCATTGCAGTTATAAATTTTGATGTATATCTATGATAATACAATCGAGCTCTTAATTAATTACTTATTTATTTTTAAAGTAATTTTGTGTGTATACTGTTGAAGGTTAACTTTACGATCTCAAGAAGAAATTTTGTATGTATACCTATGTAAATATCCCGTCGTCAATAACGACAGGGAGATTTCCAATCTGAAATCTCATGTCAATAGCAACGGATATTCTTGGGATATTTCCTTACTGAATTAATTACCGGAAATTTCTTCTCGTTTACGAATGTTTCGGCTCGGGATAATTTTCAAAACATTCGTAACTCGAAAAAAATTCCGGATATAATCCAAACACTAGGAAGATTACAAGTGATAATACCAACGAGCTCCTTATTGATTACTCATGTATTTTTAAAAGTAACCTTTGTGTATACTGGTGAAGGTTGATCTTACTTTACGCTCTTAAGGTGAAATTTTGTATGTATGTGTACACAATATAAAATACGGTTAAATGTTGACTTTACATTCTCAAGGTGAAAATCTTTTAAAGTATGTAAATAAAAACTCATATAAGCAGGCAAAGTCGCGCTAAGGATGCTACAGTTAATGCGAAAGGACAGTTAGATAGGAAATTACAATAAGTATGAGAGAAATAATTAGGTTTTTCTCTATACGGATTTAATTTCAAGTTTAGCTATATTTGTTATTGTATAAGGTGATTGAGCATTTTCAATATCGACTTTGGACGTCTTGTTTATATTTTATAAAATAAATAAGCACATAGTCTGACATGTCAGACTACGTGCTTATTTATTTTATAAATTAGACAACATCCAATATGAGTATGGAATCATTGAACAAACGACTTGTTTATAAACCTACAACCGTTTATGTGAGAGGTATTTCCGTTAAGACAGTGCCTGCATGTAAAATAATATAGCAATCTGACCTCGAGTTTGGTTATATTTGTTACTGAATAGGTATTTTACTAATTTAAATGTAAAACACAGTTTTGTCATTGTATGCAAAACGTGGCAATAGTGTTACGCGCTAATTTGATGTCGTTTTTTTGAAGACTGGTTTTTTCACGCTGTAAGTTAAATCAGGCTGTTATTTTGAATTGAATTTGGCTTTGCAAGAGGTAAGTTAAATCAATCAATTTGGTATTTTTGAATTGTGGTTGGTTTTAGCAAGCTGTAAGTTAAACCAATCAATATTTTTGAACTGTAAGTTATGATTTGACTGATTTGGTTGATTGAAATTGATTTGATTGTTTGGTTTGATCGAACGTTATTTGTCTGAGATTGATTTGTTTGTTTCTTTGAGAAAGAGCAGCGAGAGACGAGAGAG